>CM076578.1:1054682426-1055282426 GCA_034641835.2 Pinus albicaulis
CCAAGTCCTCCTCCTTTGTACCCCATATTGGTGATGAGTCTCATGATGGTTCCTGAAATGGGTATCTCCACACTTCCAACCAAAATGATATCATGTGAAGAAACTAAAGAGAAATCAACACTATTTAACTTAGCTTTCGATTTTGAAATAGGTGAAGAAGGCTTCTGTAAGCCTAGGCTTGTGCTTCAGTTCCTCCAAGGCTGTAATATCCCAAAATTGGGATGCAACAATACATGAACACAATACTGGAATAGAAATGATAAATAACTCATAAAATGTGTGCAAAACACATAGCCATCAATTACATGTATAGCAGCAAGAAATATGTCCCACTATTTTATCCCAAAGTGGGGAAATGCCGCAATTTGTGCCCCAAAAACATTATTTTTAGGTAATTACATTATAAATATGAGAAATGGGACTTGGAACCCTTATTTCATGCATTATACAACTCACATACAAAAAGAGAGCAAAAAAAAATCACTCTAGCCAAGTTAAACAGATCTCCTAGTCTAGATATGGCTTAAAAATGCCCAAATCCCATGACTTGAACTATACAGTGTTTTCTGAAGCATGAAAAGCGTAATTTTATGAGGGTTTCAGATGTAATATGGTAAAAATAATATATCTGGAGTTTATTCAATCATAGCATGGAAAAAATTGGAGATCTAACTCTTTTTACACATCAGAAAGGTAACCCAGTAAGGGTTTCATGAAAGCACTAGCACAAAATGTTAGATATACGTATCTGGATCTGAAAAATGTAGTCTAACTGAAGCTATATATATATATACAGCTGAAAAATACAAGAAGTGAAGGAGTATCCTTCTTACAAGCTTTCCAGGAGAAGGGTTGGCCCTTTTCCCACGGAACAAGCTCAAGATCAAGAGTCTTGACCCTACTACTGCAATACTGGGAGAAATGACGCAGTTCTTGCAAGGGAATACGTTTTAGAATATGGGGAAGGCTTTGGATAAGTGCCAAGATATGGAAATATTCTCTTGAGTCTTCCTTACTGATCTCCCAAAGGAATGGAAGTTCCCTCCTTTGAAAACTGAGTGCAAGAAGTGGTGTTGTGAACCCCCACTGCAACACCCTGCAACACAACATTATACTGCTATAGAAATAACGCTGTAGCTGAAGGAGGATGCTTGGCCTCAAGCTTGTATGTGATGAAAATTAGTACAAGCTCCTTCGAGAGGCCTCTCAAGAAAGGAGAAGGAATTCCTAAACAGGGACGCCTTGTGCTAAGTAGCACAACAATCTCAACTAAACAGTTGAAGAAAGCATAATAGTCTAAGCAGACACATCAAAATATCATTCATAATATGTATTGCTATGGCTGCCTTTCCCTCCTTTTAAACATGTGTGAGCCTTCTTGCCTTGGGCCCCACTCATTAGGGTTTCCTTCACCAAGGAATCTTCCTCCCAGTTGCATTTCATTGTCTCTATGGATGATCTCTTCCTCTCATTCCAACACTGTTGAATTGGTCAATTTTGACCTTGTCCATCTGCAAATGTCCCTTTTCACACATGAGGGTGTGAAATCCAGCTCTTATGACTATCCCTTTTCACACTATGAGGGATTTTATTCATATTTCTGAAATGTATGGGCCTCCTTACCCATTTATTCATCTCCTAAGTGAAATCAGCAAAAATCAATATTCCAATGAGCTGCATGCTAATTTCAGAATATTACAGTCCTCCCCTCCTAAATGTTGCTCGTCCTTAAGAACCTGCAAGGATTGAACTAAAGAGCCTCCTCTTCTTCCCCTGTATCATCCTCATATGATAAAATCCTCCAAGGATCAAGATGTTGTCTCATCAATATATCTCCAAGTTGCCCCTCCCAAGTATGCAAGCTAGATTTTGGTGAGCATCCAAAATAACTATCATCATGTAAAACATCCACGGAGGCAAAAATGGGTTGTCTAAAGGCCTTCTTGAGGCATGAGGTCTGATATACATTGGGATATACCATCCCCATATGAATCTCCCATCCCCAATCTATCATCCATACAAAATGAGTTACCTCCCAACATGGCAACTCCTGAAAATTATCCTCCACCTTGAGCTCCTGCAAAGTAGGTGGGCTGAAAAGTTGAACATGGTAGAAAAATTAGCCTACCTCATGCTGTCCTCCTCTCCACTCATGATAAGTGTAGAGTTTTTGCTGATCTTGGTCTGCAATAATGTTTCCCTCAAGTGGCAAGAAGAAGATTTGATCTCCAAAGATCTCCTCTCTAACGTTAGGGAATATGTTGGCCCAAATCATTCATATATGATGAGTTGGAAATCACCATTATATGGCATCCCATCAATTCCATGGCCCACCTCATAAAGAAACAAATTTTTTAATGTAGTGGCCATAGCTCCTCCCATGCTCCCCTTAGAACATCTAATGCAAAAAGTGTGGGAATCCTCTTCCCCAAAGGACACATCCATCCAATGTGTCTCTCCCCCAATCATGCTCCCAATAAAAATAAGAACAACAATAAAATAGGGAACTACAATGAGAATCATATTTGCTGCCATATGTAGCAAGGGAGAAGGACAATGGTCCCTCAAATGCAACCAACGCAGTTTGACTCTCAACTGCAACAGAAAATGAAATGATGGGTGGCCTCCCAACCACTTGCTTGTTGCCCAAACCTCCTCACAAGTTTAGAGGAAGTGTATGGTGTATGGTGCAAAGTGATCATGCACTGCAAAAGATACAATCTCCCCAAGTCCTCCTAGGGAGTGGCCATCACCAATACTTCCCATGGCCTCAAGTAGACCATGAAGTCTAGAAGGAAGAATGCTTCCTCCTTGAGCAATATCTTGCACATATATGGTTAATGGTTGGACATATAAATTATACAAATCATTGTGCAAGAAAAAAATACCCTTACCATATGTTTTGCCAATGAAAATGGAGTAGCTCATAGATGAATCTCCTCTCATCCTCAAAAAGGAAAGAGGTGGCTGTGCTAACTCTTCCAAAGAGTTATGTATCTCCTCCATCTCCATATTGTCCATGCGTCTCCTCATATGCTGATATATCTCCTCCTAAAAGCCTTCAAAAAAATACCCCTCCATGATGGTGTGGTATGCTCTCATAGAATAAGTGTGGTTGAAAAGGAAATCTTCATGAGCTATTTGTAGCAATTTATCCTATGGTAGTAGATGACCCCATCTCTGACTGAATATCCCTCCTCATGCAACTGGTCATCCAATATCATGCAAGTAAAAATATCCTTGGAATAATCCACCAACAGCTGGGATTTCGAATTATGGATCTATCCTTTATAGTGACAGCACTAATGATCTATCACAAAGAACATATGTCATATGGTTGTCCTCCTCTTTGACATATCCCATGCCAAAGATGCAATTTGGAAGGTTGCTATCCTTCCCATGCTGCTCCTGCCACAGCACAGAATCTGAAATGAGAGTGGATAGCGATGATGTTGAGAGAATGATCTTTTTCTCCTTGAGTCTACCCAAGACTCCCAGCGCTGTACCAAGCTCTCCCAAGGTCTCCACTCCTCTGAAATCAATGGGTAATGCCTCCAAATGTGAAGCATCCCTCATCATCTGCTGATCTCGTGGTCTCCCCGGTGAAATGCCTCCATGCAATGAGACATCATCATCAAGAGTGGACTGCATATATGGATGGATAGACTTGTCCTTGCCCTCATTGCACAATCCAGTCTCCCTTTAAGGTGCTTCAACCTTTTGAAATAGATAGGGGTGTGTGATCCTCATCACATGATGATGATAATTCTCCCTATCTCCTCCTTTTATCTCCATCGTTGCACACCCTTTCATCAATGGCACATGTAGATCATGAGTTGTGCCTTGTTTTCCATATATGATATCCTAGGGAATTCCTTGCAATACTACAATAATCCCACTTGTTGGAGAAAGATATCCCTCTTCCTCTGCATGAGGTGCTAGATAAACTCTAGACATGACAGCGTTGTTGCCCTCATCCTCATCAATATGTATGGGAAACCTCCCAAGAATTGGATTCTCTTTTGAAAAAGGGATCTCCATACCCTCTTGTTTAAGAATATAAGATGGAGGTCTTGCCTCTAGCAAGCTATGATGCAAGATATCAGCCCCCTCAATGTTTTTCTGAAGTGGAGTTGATTTTATAGTTTCCTCCATCACATGAAAGGTTTTTGTTTGTTTAGCTTCACCACATGTGTTGCAGAAAGTTTTCCATAAAATATTTCCACTAATGTCTTAGTGAACCTTGCATAAGAATAAGTATTTTCATTTTTCAAAGAAAAAGACTCAAATATCCACCATGCATAGGCCTTACCTCCAAAATGTTGTGCTGCAACCTTGATGGCTTCATCTTCAGAAATTTGGTGCTGCTGCAAATAGGAGTTTAGCTCCTCCACCCAAGCTTTAGCTGAACATGTAGGTGAACCATAAAAAGTAGATTGAATAAATATACCCATATCATGCTACTTGCTTCTCTTCACCTTGATCTTGCAAAAATCTGAAAAAGTGATATGATCTCTAAAATTCTGAGTTTGAGACTCATAGTCTTGCAGAAAATCACTAAGAGATTCTCTCTTAGGAATTTATTCTTATTTTCTCTCTCTCATGGAAAATATGGGAATGTGAATGCGCTTTGCATCATAGTGTGTGGCTGCATGCTCACACTCATCATATGAAAATATAGAGTTTGATTCAGATTCAAACTCCCTTGGAGATCCTATACACATCTCCCTTCTCATATTCTTGAGATCTCCATGAATGCTCTGCAAAGTTTGAGAAAGAAACTTTGGAAGTCTCTCCTCTTTTCTCCCTCCAAAGAATGGAGTCTTCTTCTTGTATTTTCTTTTCATCTTTTCTTCTTCTTGTCTTCTTGATAGCATATTGGCTGAGATTCCACAGGCTGAGCCAAAATTATGCTTCGATGCCAGTGTAATATCCCAAAATGGGGATGCAGCAATACATGAACACAATACTAGAATAGAAATGAGAAATAACTCATAAAATGTGTGTATAACACATAGCCATCAATTACATGTACAACAGCAAGAAATATGTCCCACTATTTTATCCCAAAGTGGGGAAATGCCACAATATGTGCCCCAAAAATGTTATTTTCATGGAATTATGCTATAAATGTGAGAAATGGGACTTGGATCCCTTAATTCATACATTATAAAAGTCACATAAAGAAAGAGAGAAAAAAAAAATCACTCTAGCCAAGTTAAACAGATCTCCCGGTCTAGATATGGCTTAAAAAAACCCAAATCCCATGACTTGACCTATTCAGCATTTTATGAAGCATGCACAGCATAATTTTATGAGGGTTTCAGATGTAATATGGTAAAAACAATAGATCTAGAGTTTATTCAATCATAGCATGGGGAAAATTGGAGATCTAGCTCTTTTTACACATGAGAAAGGTAACCCGGTAAGGGTTTCATGAAAGCACTAGCAAAAAAAATTAGATCTGAAAATATAGATATGAAAAAATTTATTCTAATTGAAGCTATGTATATATACATCTAAATAATACAAGAAGTGAAGGAGGATCCTTCTTACAAGATTTCTGGGAGAAGGGTTGGCCCTTTTCCCACAGAACAAGCTCAAGATCAAGGGTCTTGACCCTGCTACTGCAACACTGAGAGAAATGACGCCGTTTCTGCAAGGGACTACACTGTAGAATATGGGGAATGATTTGGCCAAGTGCAAAGATATGGAAATATTCTCCTGAGCCTTCCTTACTGATCTCCCAAAGGAATGGAAGCTCCCTCCTTTGAAAAATGAGTGCAGGAATTGGTGTTGTGAACCCCCACTGCAACACCCTGCAAAAAAAAATTATACTACTGCAGAAATAATGCTATATTTGAAGGAGGATGCTTGGCCTCAAGCCTGGATGTGAGGAAAATTAGTACAAGCTCCTTCAAGAGGCCTCTCAAGAAAGGAGAAGGAATTCCTAAATAGGAATGCCCTGTGCTAAGCAGCACATCAATCTCAACTAAACAGTTGAAGAAAGCATAATAGTCTAAGTAGACACATCAAAATATCATTCATAAGATGTCTTTCTATGGCTTCCTTGCCCTCCTTTTAAACATGTGTGAGCCTTCTTGCCTTGGGCCCCACTCATTAGGGTTTCCTTCACTGAGGAATACTCTTCCCACTTGCATTGCGTTGTCTCTATGGATGATCTCTTCCTCTCATTCCAGCGTTGTTGACTTGGTCAAAATTGACCTTGTCCACCTGAAAATGCCCCTTTTCACACATGAGGGTGTGAAATCCAACTCTTATGACTATCCCTTTTCACACTATGAGGGATTTTATTCATATTTCTGAAATTTATGGGCCTCCTTACCCATTTATTCATCTCCCTAGTGAAATAAGAAAAAATCAATATTCCAATGAGCTGCATGCCAATTTTGGAATATTAGAAAGGCCTATGTCGTGGCTTGTAGCTGAAGCTGCGATCGCTCCTTCTCCTCTGCCTCTTCCTGTAGGAGTGCCTTCAATGCATCATGATCTTCTTGAAGACGTTCGTTGTTGCGCTTCAATTCTTCCCATGCCTCTGTTGTGGCTTGCAATTGAAGCTGTGATCGATGTTTGTCCTCCTTCTCTTCCTGTAGGAGTGTCTTCAATTCATCGTTCTCTGTTGCTTGTTTTTCACAAGCCTTATACAACATGTCTGATTTCTCGGACACCCTGAGCATGGTCTCGTACATGCCCTTGACATTCTCCATGGCTCAACTCAGCGAACATTCAATAGTTCACATCTGCAATCCAATCACCAAGAATACCTGCTCTGATACCACTTGATCCAGGTAAATTTACTAATACCCTTAGCCAACAAATTTTACTTTGGCTGATGTGTTAGAATTGCATCTAATTAAAGTGTTAATGAACATAAATGAAAAACTACATGTTGTAAAGAAGAGGAACACAACATGTCAAGATCAACAATCATAAGAACACGTCGTTTGATAACGAAGTTCATCCAGGAGGGACTACATCTCTGGGCCTCAGTGTCAAGATGGTGTAGGCCGTTGCATTAAGTGTTGTAAGGAGTGAAGATGTACATGGATGTGTTTTCTTTGACATGCAAGGAAAATGAACTCACGCAGGAGTGGCTAGAACTCTCTATGAGATTTTACACTAAGGAACTCTCATTCATAAAAATGACTCCTATCAATATGAAAATAACTCACACATAATGACTATGAGTATCCCGCCAACATGGAAAACAAGGGATCTCAAACAACATACATGTGACAATGAGTACCTCGCCAACATGGCATCAAAGGGATCTCAAACGTAATGAAAATCCATGACAAAAAGTACATCAATAACATAACAATATGCCACGACTCATACATCAACAGGGATCTGTACAACACTGTGCATCTCAAGGACAAAGAAGTACATGAAATCAACACATCATATACCTCACGCTGAAAATGACTGAAGAATGGGCTGCTGCACTACTGGATTTGAAATCACCATCAAAATTGTGGCGTCAAAAGGTGTGAAATCGACTTCTCACTCACTGAAAGCTGACACCTGTAACTCCACTTTGAAAAAGTGGCCGAAAAATATAAAGCTCAGATGAAAAATCTGATCACACCATTAGATTCGTGGCATCGAATAGTGCAAAATTGACTGTCCGTTTTCTGAATTCTGATGAGGTGAAAATCTGGGCAAAAAGGAACCTTTTAGATTCACCCTAGATTCCTCCAAGGTCCTGCTCCATGGGTGGACTCGAAATATGAAACTCAAAAGGCGAATCCAACGTCGCCATTGTGTTCCCTACGAAAAACCATGAAAAATGACTATAAACTTGACTATATTCCTACATGGAGAAAAATGACCTCCCCCAGAAAATTTCAAGGCTTATGGTTGTGCTCGTTGTTTCTGGGCCTGCTCATGGTTCCACCTGCATCAAAACCTATGCCCACCTCAAACTGTGTGCTACTCTTGCAGTAAAATATGATAAACCTTGATCTCTGTGTGTATTCTTCTCCTCCATGGCTTGGGCACACTGTAGAAGAACTGGGTTTATATTAAAAATTCGTGGGAAGAGTTTTCAAAATGCTCTGCTGGCGCAATGGTAAGATTGGAATTTGTTGGAGGGAGTTCGGGGGGTCAAATCTTAACCCCTCCAGAATCAGGAATGATTGTTTTAATTACAAAACCAATGTTTAAATATTGGTGCGTTAGGTTTTTTTTTTGAATTAACCGTGCATTGCTTAAAACTCGTCGCATTGGTTGAAGTACCAAGTGGTACGTGGGGGCAAGGTCCGCATTGGGATGCCCGCCCCATGTCCGTTGGATTCGTTCTTATTACGTGGAGCACGATTTGGTTGGGTGGTGGGGTTGATAGCCCCTGTCGACCCATATTTAATGTGGTATGGCCGTGGTTAGTGGGTTGGGGCGGCAGAGTTGACAGCCCTGCCCCACCCGTATTTTCTATATATATATAATAACTGGTGGGTTGCTGTGGGTTCGGTAGGGGTCATGACCTACCAACCTTGAATAAAACTTTGTTTTTATTTGTCGGTCGGGTGGCGGGATTAGTGGCCTCGCCACCTGTTTTTTTTAATATTTAATTTGTTTATTAAACAAAATTATACATTTTGAAAATTCTCAAATTTGACCGTAGGAGTCAGAATAAAGACCCCACAATTTCACCCGGAATCCGGCTAGAGCTGGCTGGAATCCAGTTGTCGGGTTTCATCCAAATTGTGTCCTCCTTAACTTGCCCAGTCATCCAAGTCAACCCAAACTTTGACCGCTCCTAACTTCTCCATATGGACTCAGAATTGAGTGTTGTCTGCACCATTGGAATTAGAAAGACGAGATCTTCAACTTGAACATAGTTCGAGATAAATCCGAGCACTTTGATTTTTGATCTTCCATTAGCCCTCTTTGTTCTGTGTGTGTCTCTGGAGATACCTGGATCAATCCTCCCCACTGAGGAGCTTTTGGTCCTCCAAAAGAATCAACAAGAATCTGTAATTATTGTGTACTATGTCTGCATCACAACCGTCCTGAAAAGGTCACCCTTCCACCTCCTTCACCTTTATTCTTAGAAGCCTTGAGCGATGAACCGACACCTGCACCTTCTGCAAACCTGTAGTACAATCCCCTACAATTACATGCTCAATATATGATGCAAATATTCCCATACTTTCCATGAGTTTATAACATGTACTCGGTGGTCAAGATTACATCAAACTGGAAATCACACCCTAGTTATCATTACAAGACAAGACATCATTGTTGCATTTCGAAGTGATTACAAACACCTCATCACTCTTACATGAAAGAAATGCATCACATGACTCATTGAACAAGGAAAAAATATCATTGTTGCTTAAACAAGTGATGGAAAAACACAATCACTTTTACAGTTAAAATTGCAACATACGATTTACAAACATGGCCATGACAAGCTAACATATCGAGAAAAACAATCTAGAAAAAACCCTCTTCAGCAAAGTGAATGGGCCATTCCCCTGTGGGGATTTCGCTTGTCGATCAGCTCTTTCGACTACTTCATGTACTAGTGCTTTGTCTTTAAGGTGCTGCTCTAGATGGTCTCTAGCACGTGGCTCTTTGATGGCCACTTCGGTTGTAATGGGTGCAAAAGGTCTTTATCCTCCAAACCTGCTTAACTGATTTCTTTTCCTACTGTGGAGAAGGCTTTCCATGCCTCATCCTCCTTTTTGCTACCATCCTTTTCCAACACTTAGAAAACACATGGTTATGTAAACCAAAAAAATGGCATGTTTTTTTATGCCATGATTTATGACCATGGTTATCAGCATTCTTATAATCAAAATGCACTTTGGAATAATGAGATTTAGTATACCTTCTCGAGTGATCTCTAGTGTGATCATGGTGATGGGAGCTCGCCTCAGCTCTTTCACTACAACATGCATTACCATGGAACAATGGCAAAGTGTCCCCATCATTCCTCTTCTCTGGTGAGTTCAACAAAGTTTATTTTCCTTTGATGTCCTTTGAACATCCTCCTTCAGTGTACCCCAAACCTGCATAGTGAGGTCGCTACACAACCTCCAATGGTTGAATGATGCCTTGGCCATGAACACCAAGTCCTACTCCTTTGTACCCCATCTTGGTGAGGAGTCTCATGATGATTCTTGAAATGGGTATCTCCACACTTCCAACCGAAATGATATCATGTGAAGAAACTGAAGAGAAATCAACATTGTTTACCTTAGTTGTCGATTGAGAAACAAGTGAAGAAGCCTTTTGTAAGCCTTCATTACGCTTCACTTCCTCCAAGGCCTCTGTCGCGGCTTGTAGCTGAAGCTGTGATCGTTGTTCTCCTCCTTATATTTTTTTAGGATTGCCTTCAATGCATCATGATATGCTTGAAGATGTTCATTGTTGCACTTCAATTCTTCCCACGCCTCTGTTGTGGCTTGCAAATGAAGCTGCAATCGATGTTTGTCCTCCTTCTCTTCCTGTAAGAGTGTCTTCAATTCGGTGTTCTCTGCTGCTTGTTTTTCATAAGCCTCGTACAACGTGTCTTCTTTCTCGGACACCCTGAGCATGGTCTCGTACATGTCCTTGACATTCTCCATGTCTCAACTCAGCGAATGTTCAACAGTTCATGCCTGCAACCCAATCAGCAAGAAGACCTGCTCTGATACCACTTGATCCGGGTAAATTTCCTAATACCCTCAACCAACGACTTTTACTTTGGCTGATGTGTTAGAATTTCATTTAATTAAAGCATTAATGAACATAAGTGAATAAGTGCATGCTGTAAAGAAGAGGAACACAAAATGTCAAGATCAACAATCATAAGAACATGTCGTTTGATAACAAAGTTTTTCCAGGAGGGATTACATCTCCGAGCCTCAGTGACAAGATGGTGTAGGCCACTACATTAAGTGTTGTAAGGAGTGAAGATGTACATGGATGTGTTTTCCCTGACATACAAGGAAAATTCCCTCATGCAGGAGTGGCTAAACCTCTCTATGAGTTGTTCCACTACGGAACTCTCATTCATAAAAATGACTCCTATCAGTATGAAAAAAACTTACACATAATGACTATGAGTATCCTGCCAACATGGAAAACAAGGGATCTCAAACAACATACATGTGACAATGAGTATCCTGCCAAAATGGCATCAAAGGGATCTCAAACATAATACAAATCCATGAAAAAAATTACATCAATAACATAATAAGATCCCATGGCTCATACATCAACAGGGATCTGTACAACGTTATGCATCTCAGTGACAAAGAAGTACATGAAATCAACACATCATATACCTCACGCTTAAGATGACTGAAGAATGGGCTACTGCACTGCTGGATCTGAAATCACCATCACAATTGTGGCATCGAAAGGTATGAAATCAACTGCTCACTCACTGAATGCTGACACCTGCAACTCCACTTTGAAAAAGTGGCCGAAAAATATAAAGCTCAGATGGAAAATCTTAACACACCATCAGATTCGTGGCATCGAATAGTGAAAAATTGACTGTCCATTTTCTAAATTTTGATGAAGTGAAAATATGGGGCAAAAAACCACCTAGATTCCTCCAAGATGCTACTCCATGGGTGGACTGGAAATCTGCAAATAAAAAGGTGAATCCGACCATTGCGTTCTTTATGAAAAACAATGAAAAATGACTGTAAACTTGACTATATTCTGACATGGAGAAAAATTACCTCCCTGGGAAAATCTCAAGGCTCATGGTTCCACTTGCATCGAATTATTTCCCGCCTCAAACTGCATGCTTCTCTTGCAATAAAATATGATAAACCTCAATCTGTGTGCACATTCTTCTCCTCCATGGCCTGGGCACACTGTAGAAGAACTAGGTTTATATTAAAAATTCATGGGCAGAGTTTTCAAAATGTTCCGTTGGTGCAATGGCAAGATTAGAATTTGTTGATGGGATCCCCTCCAGAGTTAGGCGCGATTGTTTTAATTACAAAACCCATGTTTTAATATTGGTGCATTAGGTTATTTTTTATTTATTTATCATGCATTGCTTAAAACCCGCCGTGTTGGTTGAAGTACCAAGTGGTACGCAGGGGCCGGGCCTACATTGGGTGGCCTGCCCCATCTCTGTCGGCTCTATCGTTATTACATGGAGCATGATTGGATTAGGCAGTGGGGTTGACAACCCCCACCCACCCAATGTGGTGTGGTCGTGGTTTGTGGGTTGGGGCAGCGGAGTTGACAGCCCCGCCCCACCCGTATTTTCTATATATATATATATATAATAACTGGTGGGTTGTCGTGGGTTCGGAGAGGGTCATGACCCGCCGACCCTTAATAAAAATTTGTTTTGATTTGTCGGTCGGGTGGTGGGATTGGTGGCCTCGCCACTTGTTTTTTTTAATATTTAATTTGTTTATCAAACAAACTTATACATTTTGAAAATTATCGAATTTGACTGTAGGAGTCAAATTAAAGACCCCACAATTTCGCCCGAAATCCGGCCGGAGCTGGTTGGAATCCGGTAGCCAGGTTTCATCCAAATTGTGTCCTCCTTAACTTGCCCAGTCATCCAAGTCAACCCAAACTTTGACTGCTCCTAACTTCTCCATATGGACTCGGAATTCAGTGTTGTCTACGATGTTGGAATAAAAAATATGAGATATTCAACATGAACCTAGTTTGAGAGCAATCCGAGCATTTTTATTTTTGAGCTTCCATAAGCCCTCTTTGTCCTGTGTGTGTCTCTGGAGCCACCTGGATCAATCCTCCCCACTGACGAGGTTTTAGTCCTCCAAAAGCATCAACAAGAATCTGTAACTGTTATGTACTATGTCTGCACCACAAGCATCTTGAAAAGGTCACTCTCCCACCTCCTTCACCTTTGTTCTTCTGAGCCTTGAGCGATGAATCGACACCTACACCTTCTGCAAACCTTTAGTACAATATCATTCAATTACATACTCAATATATGACCCAAATATGCCCATAATTTCCATGAGTTTATAACATGTACTCAGTGGTCAAGCTTACATCAAAATGGAAATCACACCCCAACTATCATTACAAGACAAGACATTATTATTGTTCTCAAACTTCTGTGGTTGTCGTTAATTGTAGAATCTGGATTATCCACAGTGTCATAAAACAATGGTTGACATTTCGAATCCCAACGGGGATCCATCTTTAGGACGAGAAATGCATGAAGAATGAAAGAAGGTCGCAAAAGGTCAAGGTATAAATAGTGAAGGATTATGATCACGAGAAGAGCCAACAACAAATTTGTTAATCTATTTAAAAAAAAATTATTTTATTCTTTATAAAAAAAAATTTATAAAGTTTTTATAAATTAATTTTTATTTAAATAATAAATATTTAAAATTTTTTTAAATGATAATTTTTTTTTTAATTATTTAAATTATTTAAAATTTAAAATTTCTATTTATTATAAACCCTTAAGTGCTACTAAATTAATTTTACGTATAATATAATAACCCTAATTTAAAATTTATTACGTTCCATAATTTATATTTATAAAAAAATTTAATTATTTTTTAAAAAAGGTTTTTAATTTTTTATAATTTTTATATTAATTTCATAATTTGTTAATTTTTTCTTTTAATTTAGTATCTAAAATTTTTGATTTATTACCTAATTTTTTTTACCTAAAATAGTATAATCAAATTATTAATCTAAGGGTAATTTATTAAATAACATTAATATGAAGAATGCCTATGTTTATTTAATTCTAAATAATAATATTACTATTTAAATATATGTTAATAAATAAACGCTACAAATATTAATTATTAATTCTACTCATGAATTTTAATTAAATATATTTTATTAATTTAATTAAATCCTAATAAATTTTTAAATTTAAATTTTTTTATTTATAAATTAATTTGATTTGAATTTTTATTATAACTTACTTCCATTTACTGATAATAATTATTAATTAATTAATTAATAAAAATTAATAAAAATTAATTAATGAAAATAAAAAATAATTAATAAAAATAATTATTACAAGTGAGTGAAATAATAAGTGTTTTGTATTGACACAACCCTAAACTGTTTACTAATAAGGAGAAAAAGCAAACCTGTGAAATTATACCTGGGATGAGGACAAACCTAGGGAGCAAATTTGTCTAATTAGAGGTTGCAAACTGTCACTAATATCATATCCTTCATCCCTGTTAATGTTATGCGGGTGTTTTATAATCTCCAATGCTTCTCTAATCTTTCATCTCTGATAGTGTTCCTCCCTTGCAATGATTTTAGCATCCTCAAGACATAAGTGATGTTTTGTTTTCGAGGAGTGATCAGCAAGAGCCGAGGTTCGAGATCGCTCATGTTTAATATCGGCACCATGGTCTTTCAGATGCTTTTGAAGAGAGCGCCCAATTTCACCAATATAACTCTTCCCACATGAGCAGTCAATCTTGTAAACACCTTTAAGATGCCCCTGAATAATGCTATCTTTAATTGAGTGCATATTTTGTCTAATGGTTCCTGCTGTTGAGAATTGTGCAAAAATGTCACTCCTTCCCAAAACCCTAGCAATATTATCTGTCACACCTTTAATGTATGGCAGAAAAACACTTCCACTGCTCTCTTGAGGATCCTGGCGTCTCTTAGATACAAAAGTACCTTTTTCTCTGTTTATGGCTTTTCTAATTTCTCTTTCCTTATACCCTATACCCAAGAAAAAAGATGTCAGGTGAGAGATTTCTTCTTCCAGGTGCTCCTCATCAGATATCCTCAGGGCTCTTACAACAAGAGTGTTAAGGAAACCAAATTTTTGAGCAGGATGATGGTAAGACTCATCGTGAAGGTAGCTGTCAGTATGGGTTTTCTTCCTAAAAACTTGATGCCCTAATGTTCCATCTTGTTTTCTGGTAACCAGGACATCCAAGAAAGGAATGCTCCTGTTTTCTTCCATCTCCATGGTAAACTTGATTTCTGAGGAAATTGAGTTGAGGTCAGAAATTGAGTTGAGGTGATTGAAGAATTTATTGAGATTCTCCCTACCATGCGACCACTTTATGTTAGTGTCGTCTACAAATCTTTTCCATGAAGTTGGACTTAAGGGAAAGGAGGCAAGGGATTTCTTTTTGAATTTTTCCATAAATAATTTGGTGACAATAGGTGAGAGTGGCGATCCAATTGCAAAACTAGATACCTGCTCATAGAACTCTCCTTAGAAGTTGAAGAAGGTGGATCGTAAACAAATCTTAGCAAGCTTTGTTGTTTCAAGATCCATTACCTCATTAATAACATTCACTACTTCATCTAAACCAATTACTTCATTGCTAAAACCATTGGTAACCTCCTTCCTCGGCTTTTTTATGTTACTATTGCTTTTGTTAGAGGAGATAGCTTGATCCTTAATCCATTTTATAGAGGCTAAGATGTTGGAGTCACCATTAGCACTCCTCGCACCAGACTGCGAAGAGACGTTGACACATACCTCTGCTCCACCTTCATCCATGTGAGAGTATGAGCTAGCATTACAGATGGAGCTTGCCCACCCATGGTATCTTCCAGATGACTATGGTTCTCATTTAGAAAACAGACAACCATTATTACGCGACACCCGAGTCTCATCAAGAACCAACCCCTTAAGTTTAACTAGTTTCTTCGAATGTCTATCATGAGCTAGCTGACCCTCCTTCTGAGCTCTGATAGCAGCCTTTGCATCAATGGTTCTCCATAGATCCAGACTGATTAAATTGGCAAGCTTCAGATGAAAAGAAAGAGCCGTGCGTCCTAGCTTATCTATTGCCGCACAAGTGTTCTTAATCTCACCACGAAGAATGATAAAACTAAGTTTGAGAAAATATCTATTGTATCTGTGATAAAACTCAGCGTGAAGGTAGCGGTCAGTATGGGTTTTCTTCCTAAAAACCTGATGCCCAAATGTTCCATCTTATTTTATGGTAACCAAGACATCCAAGAAAGGAATGCTCCTGTTTTCTTCCATCTCCATGGTAAACTAATTTCTGAGGAAATTGACTTGAGGTGATTGAATAATTTCTCGAGATTCTCCCTACCATGCGACCACTTTATGTTAGTGTTGTCTAGAAATATTTTCCACCAAGATGGACTTAAGGGAAAGGAGGCAAGGGCTTTCTTTTTGAAGTTTTCCATAAATAAGTTGGCGACAATAAGTGAGAGTGGTGATCCCATTGTGACACCAAATACCTGCTCATAGAACTCTCCTTGGAAGCTGAAGAAGGTGGATCGTAAAAAAAACTCAACAAGCTTGGCTCTTTCAGGATCCGTGACCTCATTAATAACCTTCACTACTTCATCTAAACCAATTACTTCATTGCTAAAACCATTGGGAACCTCCTTCCTTGGATTTTTTATGTTACTTTTGCTTCTGTTAGAGGAGATAGCTTGATCCTTAATCCATTTTACAGAGGCTAAGATGTTGGAGTCATCGTTAGCACTCCTCGCACTAGAGTGCGAAGAGCCGATAACACATACCTCTGCTCCACATGAAACTTAATAAATTTTAAATTAGGGTTATTATATTATAATTAAAATTAATTTAGTAGCACTTAAGGGTTTATACATAATAAAAATTTAAAAATTTAAAAATTAAAATAATATAAATAATCATATTTCTTTTTAAATACTTATCATTTAATTTTTTTTAAATATTTATTATTTAAATTAAAATTAATTTATAAAAACTTTATAATTTTTTTATAAAGAATAAAATAAAATTTATTTTAAATAGATTAACAAAATCTGTTGTCGGCTCTTCTCATCATCATAATCCTTCACTATTTATACATTAACCTTTTGCGACCTTCTTTCATTCTTCATTCATTTCTCATCCTGAAGACATCATTGTTGCATTTCGAATTGATAGCAAACACCTCGTCAATCTTACATGAAATAAATGCATCACACTACTCATAAAACAAGGCCAAAATATCAATGTTGCTTAAACAAGTGATGGAAAAACACATCATCACTTTTACAATTAAAAATGCAACATATGATTTACAAACACGTCCATGACATGCTAACATATCTAGAAAAACAATCTAGAAAACCCCTCTTTAGCAAAGTGAATGCGCCATCCCCTGTGGCGAATTTGCTTCTTGATCAGCTCTTTCGACTGGTTCATGTATGGGTGCTTTGTCTTTTAGGCGCTACTCTGGATGGAGTATCCAACACATGGCTCTTTGAAGGCCACTTCGGTCACAATGGGTGCAAAAGGTCTTTCTGGAATCAGTGAGAGGGAGCACTGGTTCTAAAATTTGTGCTACGATGACCTACGCTTTCTGAACTATTTTTTCTTTATTAGGCCCTTCATCGACCATATCTATGTTGTGCTAATTTTTCTATATTGTCTTCAATGTGTTGTGGACCAACGTCTGCAAGAGTTGAAGCGCTTCTTCTACCCATGGTTGCATGCATTCTTTGAGGAGTTGTTCCTTCCAACACAAACCTTCAATCTATGTTTGTATTGTTCTGCACTCCTGTAGACGAGTGAGGCACTGTGTAAGAACCAATGTTGGCACCACTGTCTTGATTTCCTCAAAATGTTGCTCCTTCTAGTGGAGTGCATCACGCAGCTGTTGAATGATAGGATCATATTGGACAAAGGTCCAAACACTCATGGCTTCATCTAACAAATTTTCACACTGGGTGATTGTAGCAGCAATACTATCTCGTGCTTGTTTTTCCTCGACTTCTCATTACGCGCAAACCTCTAATGGAATCTCGGGCTGCAACTTTGTATGAAGGTCTGCAATTTGTTTTTCATATTTTGTTCTTACACTTTGAACCTCAGCATGTGCTACTTTCACTGTAGCAGCGAAGCTGTATAGTTTTTCTTCGGGCGCAGCTGTGGCCAGGACAACTGGAATATATTGGCATACTTGGTGGATCTTGGCCTCCAGTGCAGTGCGCTCGACTTCTAATTCTCGGCAGCTTCCATGGTGTTTGTCTACACAGTAGCCTCTCTGTACTGAAGCTCATCTGCGATGATTGAGTGCATTAAGTGTAATTTCCTTGCAGGAAACACATAAATTTTAGTGTTTATATCACATGTCCCTCTGAATTGGGCAGGCTGGCTGACATCCATCTGAAGTGTTGGAGCTAGAATTTGAAAAAGCTGGGCATCCTTGGTAGCTGGTAATGCAACATCTAAAGGTTGCGTGCTTGTGGCTTACGCTCTGGTCTGGCTCACCTGAGCTACATTTGCTTGAATCTGGCTAGCCTGTACCTTCATCTCTTGTAGGGCCACTTGAACAAGTTCTAATATAGAATTGTATTGCGCCTCCATATCAGTCCAATGATCCTTTGTCGTAGGGGTGACAGTGTTTGCGATTTCCTGTAGGTCATCTTCTTTCAAGGTCATGACCTCTTCGCTGCCTTCTATTGAACCCTTCCTTCTCTTTCTTGACCCTCTAGTACCCTGAGAGTTGCGCTTCGTTCCGTTGGAGCTCTGAACCTTGACCTCTTCTACAATTTCCTTTGGCATAGACCCATTCTTTGTAGGCATTATTTCTATTTCAATAATCTCGACAATGGTTGTGGGGGTTGCTTATTTCTCTGTTAATTTCTCGGTAACTGTTTCTATTTCTTTCTCTGTGGCTTTATTTTATTTTTTTTTCTGTGGTTTTTTCGGTCGAATTTGAACTAGTGCGTGACTTAGTTGGTGTGATGGGGGTCAACCAAGCAGCCGACCATTCTGCTGTCACTCGAAGAAATTCATCCTCTATCACCAGGTATGGTAGCTCATACCATACTCCTTCTACGGTGCCTTTTTAACAGATGTGTATATTATGAAACGTAGCTTTAAAGTCAACTACCATCTTGTATTGGTCATGCAATGTGGGTGACAGTCGCGGCTTTGACTGCACCTCTTGATTCAACGTAGCCTCGTATTGAACCCAAAATATCTTGTTTTTTTTTGTGCGCACTTGGTCTGAAGAGTTCCACAAGGTTGCGTATCACACATCTTTGCACATCGTTGGCTCAATTTATAGAAGCTTTGTGTCTTCAAGGGTTCTCCACCCAATGAGTGCGATTAATAATAATAGCCAAGCATATTGGAAAGGCTTGCCTTCCTCTTGTGCTTCGTGCACATTTTCTAAAAATTATTTGCATAGGTATCTGGACCAATTATAAATCATGATTTTTTCACATCGTCCTGTGAGCGTAATGACGTGCGCGGGCACCACCTTGGGTTTTCTCTTACGCATCTTCTTACAGGCCAAGATGATTGTTGAGCCCCAAGATTGTTCTTTCTTTCATCTTACTTCACTCCATTTTCCTTTGTCCATTGTTATCCCAGGCCCAAATGATCAATGAAATTAGTTAAAATTACTTTTAGAATGAATAACATGGCTAACTTGCTAAGTTTTGTGATTTTGTCATTGTAATGCATTGTGAACTAAAACTAGCTACAGAATGTAGACATTCCATAGCTAACAGCCAATTATGCAGCTGTCTTCACATTCAAGCATGTTCCAGGTGTCCTCTCAGGAAAAGCCACACATGGGTATATTCCACATCATGTCCTCATCGTTCGTTTCTCACCATGAATAATGAACCGAATTCTGGACGTGGTTTTGGTACGTGGGAACTCGTTCAAGGAGGCAGATTCCTAATAGGACTAGGACATTCCAGATTTCCTTTGTCCCTTTACGCTACCATCTTTAGAGTTCTAATATGATTTTGATAGGGAAAGACAATGATCCCCGTGTTGTTGCAAGTTCTGTTATGAAGATTTGATATAAATGCACTCGGGAAACCGAGAGGCTAGCTCTAGATTTTTCTTAGATTTCATGGATTGACTGCTATATTTCTGAAGACCGAGAATAATCTGTTTCAAGTTATTTTCCTTTAATGAAGAAGACAACATTGCTTTGAACGCGCTGAGTTGATTTTGAGTTAGATTCCGTCTGGTGGTAGAGGGCCCCTGCCTCCTGAACGGCTTTAATTTCGTAATCTAGATAAGTATCTTAGTTGTTTTCACGTTTTTGAAGTTTGAGTTCATAGTTAATTTCATTAGTCACTATAGCTATACTTTTTCTAAGAAACTCTTCCAAAAGATCATGATAATGAATGAGAAATGGCTGTAGTGTTATAGATTTTAATTGCAATTTCTTTTGTTCATTATCACAGTTGAACTTATTCTAGTAAACTCTTCCAAAAAATCATTATGATGGCTAAGGCATGACTGTGATACTGAAGGTTTCAGTTGTTTGTTTACACTAAGTATCATAGTTGATCTTACTCTTAAAACGCTCTTCCAAAATATCATAACAATGGGTAGGAAATAGCTGTGATGTCTTAGTTTTTAATTGTAATTGCTTTCAGTTTTCATGTTTGCATTTGCATTGAATTGTACAGCCAGGATTGTTCTAAGAAGCTCTTCCAAAATACCATTCATGATGGAAAAAATAGGCTGTAAAATCCCAAAGATTAATTGCATGATAACTTAGTTAGGGCACTCCGGAGTCAAATTGCATTCAATTCATGCTCTGTTATTTCGTTTTAAGTTTGATAATGGCTTGTTAGTTTAGCATTGTTTACTGTAGACTGGTAGCACTTTAGTCCAATTCTAGCTTAGCTCACTATATGTACATTCCACATTTAGTTGTCATTCATTGCATATTAATTTACATTAGTTGTTAAACTTAAACACCACGGCCTTCATTATTTACAAAACTTCTTTTGTTCCAAACCTATATTAACTCATAATCATCCAGACAGAAGACAGTATCAACCCAAGGCCTGAAGTACTTTTGCAACCTCTTTACCATTTCATAAACAAAGCCTTTCCTCAAAAGACTACTTTAAAAAGAAATCGATAACTTTTGATTAAGGTTTAGTAATGTTAAACTAAGTTGCAAAATAGAATTAGGAGCTAGTCTTAGAGTAGAGATCTTATGATGTTACCAATGTTCTTCTCCAAATATGTTTCAACAAATATTTAATCATGGATAAGATGTTGTATCATTATAAGCTGATTGTTTAATTGTTTAGTTAGGAGAATTTTTATACTTAGCTGCCCATTTCTCAAGCTCTTCCAAAATACTTTTAATGAAAGAATTGGACAAGTTAAGTTTATGTTGTGATTTATTTTCTTGAAGTCATTATCAATCTTTGTATTCTGCTTAGTCATAGTTTAGGTTTGGTTCTGTTTCAATATTTTCATTTGCATTTGTCATTTGTCATCAACAAATTAGGCTTCACTTTGTTTTTAACCAGTAGCTTCTTTCCACCAACATTTAATTCTTTTCCTTGTGAACATAAAACCATCAAAAGACCAAAAACATCATAAAACACTAACACAATGCAGTAAGAAACAAACACCTAGGCACATACAGTGCACCTCACTTCAGCAGTTTACCAACCCTGGTTGACAATTAAATGAACTCAATTTAGGAGACTAGGTTGAGCACAAACATTTTGGCGCCATTGCTGGGGAAGTGAAAACTAGGTAACCTTTGTTTCTTAACTCCCAAAACCAATTATATGTGTAGAGAGAGAGACTTAAGGGGTATATTCATAAGCAGCAGAAGCAGAAGTTTGATTCCTAGAACACCACTTGTTTCACCTAGACCAAGAGCTAGTACACCTTCAACTCAGACCCACATTCCATCCTTTACTGATCCTAGACTTCTAGAAGACCTAAGATCAGATATTCCATTAGAGAAACCTTCCACTTCATCAACTGACCCTGCCTTAGAAGAAGATCCAAAGACTCCTGTTAGGGACACAAACTTTTCCACTTCCACAGGAGAGTCAACCATGGCAGAAGAAGGGGGAGGAGGAGTCTTTAATGGAGAACACACATTATTTGGAGGGGGTAGAGGTAGAGGTAGAGGAGAAGGAGGTATAGGTGCAGAAGGAGGAAGAGGTAGAAGAGAAATGGGAAGCTCTTTTGGGTTTCCTATAATAGGTGAAGAAACTAATACAACCATGAAAAACATTTCACACTCTGTCCTTCCAAAATTCTATGGACTTAAAACTGAAGATCCTGAAACCTTCCTATTTGAATTTGAAATCATGTGTAGAACTTATGACTACTTACAAGATGCTCAAAAACTTAAACTATTTCCTTCAACATTGAAAGGAGCAGCATTGAAGTGGTTTATGAGTTTGATCAACAGTTCTATTAGGACATGGGAAGATATGAAACAAGAATTTCTAGAGAGGTATTTGGATTATTGTATGCCGGTCAATCATAAGGAAGAAGTGTTTAAGATGTTACAAAAAGAATATGAAAAATTGAAAGATTTGTTGGAGAGATTTCATTACAACATCAAAAGAGCAAAAATGGAAAACCTAGATCAAGACACCTTAAAAGCTCTTTTGTTGAAAACAATTAGGGATGAATGGTTGGATATCCTTAACATGATGGGAAAAGGGGATATATCACAGCTCACATTACCTGATATATCTGAGTTATGTATCAACCTTTTAAGAGGGAAATCTAAAACTGTAAAAGGTCCAAGAGATCCTGCTCTTGCAAGGGCAAGTAAGTCTACTTCTGGGACAGTAAGTAGATCAGAAATATGACATATGCTTGATGATTTCAAATCTGATATCTTAGGGAGTCTTAGTGAACAAATAGACACCCTTAAGATACAAAACAAGCAAAAAGCTGAGTCTGATGCCTTGGCAATCTTTTGTCCCAAATGTAGAAAGAAACATGCCTTGAGAGAGTGTCCTTTGGATGTAAAAGTTGTAGAGACCTGTGTCATTTGTTCTGAAAAACATGAGACCAAGAATTTTCCTTCTCTTCCTAGTCTCAAAGATGTCTTTCAAGAGGAAACTCCTACAGATTCCACAGAATCTCTCAATTTTGTCTCTAGAAGGCCTTGGCAAGGACCTCAAACACAAGGATTCCATGATCAAATGTATAACCAACCTCCACCTTGGAATTATTGGCAACAACCTTGGCCTCAATTTCAAAATCAATCTCAAGCTTGGGCACAAGGAGCACAAAATCCCTATGGAAGATACTCTCAGTACTATTAGTATCCACCATCCTATCCACCATACCCACATTTTCATCCTCAAAATCCTCAACAAAATTTTCAACAAAATCCTCAACAACATTATCAGAACCTACCACATCAAAATCAACCACTTCCATTACCATCTCCTCAAAAATCAAATCAGTTGCCTGCTCAACCCATACCAAACCCCAATAATAAAAATCCTCAGAACACATACATGATAGAAGGCCAACAGTTTCCAACCTATTTAATTGCTCCTTTAGACCTTAGTGATGTTCAACTTAGGTTTGGAAGAATACTTGAAAAGAGGAAACCTTCTGTGATCATACAAGAACAAGATAACTCTGAGGAAGACTCTCTACGGGTGAATAAAAGTCTTGAGGAAGACACATCTTTTCAAGACCCAAACACTGAAAAATTAAAGCAAAAAGATCCAATAATTTCAACTCCTGTATTAGAGCAGCCATCAACATCTACTTCTATACCTCCCTTTCCAGAAATATTACAAATTGATAGAGGTGTAGAAAAACAAATTATGGTGCCTAATTATGATTTCCTAGATGAGTTGAGAAATGTTTGCATTAAAATTCCATTATTACAAGCCATCAAGGAAATTCCAATTTTAGCCAAAACAATAAAGGATTTGAGCATGAAGAAAACAAGAAAAAGAATAAGAGAAACAAAGAAAATTCAACTGGCAGGAAAAATAACAGACATTATGATGGGTAAGATTGCTATTCCAAAGTATCTTGACCCAGGAAATCCAGTTGTTAAAATTCACATCAATGGAATTGAAATCCAAAACACACTCATTGATTTAGGAGCAGCAATCAATATCATGAGTAGACAAATCATGGATAAAATGAAACTTCCTAATCTTCTCTTTACACCCACACTATTAGAATTAGAAAACAGATCTGTGATCAAACCAGATTGGGTAATAGAAGACATTCCAGTGTCCCTAGATTCTTGGGAGTACCCTGTGGATTTTATGATCCTAACTCCTAAGAATAATCTAGGAGGACATCCTGTTATATTAGGAAGACCTTGGTTGGCTACAGCTGATGCTTTTATTAGTTGTAGATCCGGTGATATGTACATCTCTGATGGTAGTTCAACTAAGAAATTCACTTTGTATCCTCCATCTAGGACGATTACAGATTTAGATGATACTCAATGGATAGAGGATGAAGAAGATTTAAAACCTCTCTTCACAATTTCAGAAATTAGTGAAGATAATCAAATTCTGAATACTCTAGAAAACTTTGAATCCTCTTCAGAATACAAACATGAATCACTTCAAGAGGGATCCAACATTGAGTTTTTGTCATCAAGGCAGATGTCTCTTCATTCTATGGATAAATTTGGCAGCTCTACAAGTGAGATATTTCCGGGCAAAACTTTGAACATAAACAAGAACCTAGAAAAATCTCAACAACAAGAGTTAGTCAAAGTATTACAGAGACATTCTTCTGCATATGCATGGGAATACACTGACATGAAAGGGATAAGCCCCAAGACTTGCACTCATCACATCTATATAGAGGAAAATTGTAAACCAATCAGACAACCTCAAAGACGGATGAATCAAAATCTTAGGGAGATTGTTAAAGAAGAATTGCAAAAATTGTTAAATGTCAACTTCATCTATCCTATTTCAGATAGTCAGTGGGTTTCTCCTTTGGTAATTGTGCCAAAGAAAAATGGTAAATGGAGGGTATGTGTTGACTACCAAGAACTAAACAAAGCTACTCTTAAAGACCATTTTCCCTTACCTTTCATAGATCAATTGTTAGATACATTAGCTGGCAAAAAGTACTTCTCATTCCTAGATGGGTTTAGTGGTTACAACCAAATCCAAGTAGCACTTGAAGATCAAGACAAAACCACATTTACCTGTCCTTGGGGTACCTATGCTTACCGAGTATTGCCATTTGGATTATGCAATGCACCTGCAACATTCCAAAGGGCAGTATTAGGAATTTTTTCCAGATCTAATACATGATTGTGTAGAGGTATACATGGATGATTTCACAGTTTATGGAAACACATTTGAAGAAGCTTTAGCAAACTTGGAAATTTTTTTAAAGAGATGTCAAGAAGAAAATCTTTCACTTAGTCATGAGAAATGTTTCATGATGTTTACTGAAGGTATTGTTTTAGGGCATCATATTTCAGGGGATGGGATTAGAGTTGATGAGTCAAAAGTTGAAGTCATCTCTAACTTATCTATTCCAAGTTGTCAAAAAGATGTTAGGAGTTTTCTAGGATTTACAGGATATTATCGGAGGTTTATAAAAAACTTCACCAAGATAGCATCTCCACTCTTTAAACTACTTACCAAGGACTGTGAATTCAATTGGAATCCTGACTTCCAGTTAGCCTTTGAAACCCTAAAAACAAAAATCTCTGAAGCACCTATCTTAAGGGGACCTAACTGAAGTTACCTTTTCATATTTCAACAGATGCCTCAGATACAGCTCTAGGAGCAGTATTGGGACAAAAAGACCTGATTCCTTATGCCATCTACTATACCAGTAAAAATTTGACTCCTGTAGAGTTAAACTATACTGTAACTGAAAAAGAGTTTTTAGTTGTTGTTCATGCCATAAACAAATTCAGACACTATATAACAAGCTATGAAACTTTTGTTCACACTGATCATTCTGCAATTAGATACTTAATGAACAAATCAATTACTAATGGCAGAGTCATAAGATGGTTATTGCTTTTACAAGAATTCAACATTACCATTCTAGATGGCCTGGAAAACAAAACATAGTAGCTAATTTCCTATCTAGACTCCAAAACATCAAAGATGACACTCCAGTTGAAGATCAATTTCCTGATGAATATCTTTTTGCAATTTCTACTCAAACTCCTTGGTTTGCTGACATTGCTAATTATTTAGTTTCAGGAAAATTTCCTTCAATAATGAATGCAAGAGATAAAAGAAAAATAATTTATGACAGTGCAAAATATTCGTGGGTTGCTAATGAGTTGTACAAGACAGGTCCAGATTTGATCATTAGGAGATGTGTTCGTGAAGATGAGATGCCTGAGATTCTCAAAGCATGTCATGATGAACCTTGTGGCGGACACTTTGCTGATAAGAGGACAGCCTATAAGATCCTTAATTTAGGATATTATTGGCCATCCTTGTTTAAGGATGCTAAAGAGTATGTCAAAAGGTGTGACAGTTGCCAAAGGGTAGGGAAACCTTCTCCTTTAGGTGAGATGCCATTACAACCTCAGGTACATATTGAACCTTTTGAAAAATGGGCTTTGGATTTTGTAGGACCTATTAGTCCTCCATCAAGAAAAAAGAGATATATATTAGTTTTCACTGATTATGTTACCAAATGGGTAGAGGCCAAGCCATTACTTTTTGCTAATGAAGCATCTGTAGTTACTTTTCTTTTTGAGGATATTTTTACTCGTTTTGGTGTCCCAAGGGAAATTGTTACGGATCAAGGAGCTCAATTTACATCAAGGCTAGTGGAGAAAATGATGGAGAGGTACAAAATCAGGCATAGAAAATCTACTCCTTATCATCCACAAGCAAATGGTCAAGTGGAATCTACTAATAAGGTCATTGAAGGAATCCTGATAAAGACTGTTCATTTACATAGAAGAGATTGGGTAGATAGGCTTCCTGAAGCCTTGTGGGCCTATAGAACTACATGGAGAAACACAACAAGTCATACTCCTTATGAACTTGTTTAGGGAAAGCAAGTTTTGTTTCCCATAGAGTTCCAGATTCAAAATTTCAAAATGGCAGTTCAGCTAGGACTTGATTTAACGGAGGCACAAAAGCATAGATTGGAGCAGATTAATGAATTGGATGAGATCAGACAAGATGCAGTTCAGAAAACAAGTCTAGTCCAACAGCAAAGGACTAGATGGCATGACAAGTATATCAAAGAGAAGACATTCATAGAAGGTGACTGGGCTCTCTTGTTTGATTCAAAATTCAAGGATTTTCAAGGTAAATTTCAAACACATTGGCTAGGGCCATATGAAATTGTTGAAATTTTTGACAATGGAGCAGTAAAAATCAGGAAAATAGATGAAGAAGAGGTCACTTTTCTTGTGAATGGTCATAGATTGAAGCTGTATCACAAACCACTCTCAAGAGAAGAATTTGTCAAGAATTTCCAGGAAAACAGTGATGTGAAGTTAATGAAGAAGAATCTTTCTTCTTCATCAACTTGATTGAATTTTCTGAAGTCATTTCTTTAAAAATAAATAAATAAAAATAAATAAATAAATAAATAAAAGTATAAACATGAAAACCAATCATTGATTGGCATGTTTATACAGAAAAGATAGGGTGAAAATCAGAGTCTTTCTGACACTCTAACTTTTCCATTTTGTTTCTGCAAGCAGCTGTTACAAAAACATAAGTTCAGATCCATTGCACTTATGATCCATCTCATTTCATTTCATTCCATTTACTTATCCATCCATACTCCATTTAATTCATTCATTTATATTTCACTTCATTCCATATTTCATTCATCTCATTCCATACTTCATCCACCTCATTTCCATTTCAAAATTTAAAGTTTGATGTTTTTCTGCAAATGAATAACACATGTCATGGATTGCAAGCCATTTCCTATATTCTTCCACTCCATTTCATAAATTATAATCCATCCCACTCCATCATTCACTTCATACATATCCCATTATACCATGTTTCATCATCTATCTTCACCCTTTCCATATAATATTTCATGTATATTCCAAACCACTTCATTCCATGATTAAAACTCTCTACAGGTACATTCTGCAGCTAAACAGACATTCTGCAGCTAATCAGACTTTCCGCAGCCAGGCAGTCATTCCGCAGCTACAGATCCTGAAGGCACTGATCAACAGACATTGAATTGCAACAAGATAATCCAGTATATCCATGGACAAGAAAAATTAAGAAGGATTATGAGGACTCACAAAGTAATGGTTTCCAGAGGAGAACAAAGTATATATAGACCACAAAAGGCAGATGAAAAGCAAAGGTAAAAAGTTCTGGTTATAATGGCATATCATAAACTTTAGTATAGTTTTAGTTATGAATCATTTGAAAAGTTGTTTTGATTATTTTTATTGATCATGCCAAATATACCCTCCACAAAACTTTGGATAAAAATCTTTCATTTCAAATTCTATACCCGATCATCATTTAAGCGGTTAAAAGGCTGAAGTGTTTGATTTTCTCACGTCACCTAGCCAAATCATTTAATGGTGATTTTTGAATCCGTTGAAAAAAATCTCCGCAGTATTTTCACTCATTGATTTGTTTTCTTCACCTCACTTCATTAACTCGTTCCATAACCACTTCCTATTACTCCATTCCGTAGCCAGCCCTTCATCATTTCATTCCGCAAAATAGAGGTATCTCTATCACCGTGAGCAGAGATTGAACCACTATCACTGTGAGTAGAGGTATATCAGTTTGAAATATTAAACCACTATCACCGTGAGTAGAGATTGAAGCACTATCACCGTGAAGCAGAGGTATATCAGTTTGGAATTTGAAGCCATTGTCACCGTGAAGCAGAGATATATCAGTTTGAAGATTGAAGCACTATCACTGTGAACCAGAGGTATATCAGTTTGAAGGTCGAAGTTATTGTTTCCGTGAGCAGAAAGAGTACTAATCTGAAGATTGAAGAAGAAATTATGGGCCTCATTGTAAGAACTGAACCAGTGGGCACAAAATACCTGGAAGGATACCCTCAAAGTAGAGAAATGTTGCAACAGGCAGGATGGCTACAATTCCTTGAGAAATTTAATGGCTTCCACAAAGAAGTTACTAAAACATTTGCAAGGTCATTCAAAGGAGTCGAGGTTGAAGTTGGAGATGTTAAATTCACTGTCACAGAGGTTTTTATTGCAGAAGCAATAGGATTGCTTAGACATGGAGAAAGATGGTTTAAGAACAGAGAATTCCATAATGAATCATGGAAGCAAATCCTCAAATAACCAGGTATGGATGTCACTGTGTTTAAAAATGGAATTCCAAGCTCTGCATTAAAAAATAAGTGGAGAAACATATTGCTTATTCTACAAAAATTTATCACTTGTGAATGTAGATATGGTACATTTTATGTTTACCATATTAGGTTGATAATGCATTTTCTGGAGGAAGAGCTAAATTTTCCCTATTTCTTGCTTCAAAGTTTAAAAAAGATGGCTTTTAGTGTTCAAAGGAGAGTCCAATTCCTAGAGACAACTCTATACCATCATGGCTTGGTTAAGATTTTAATTGAACACCATTTAGCCAAAACAAAAGATACTTGGGATAATTTCTTGGTAAGAAATCACTTTGAGGAACCAAAAGAGCCTTCACTTGAACATCAGCCTACAAGGAGAAGCAGAAAATGGAGAGCCTCTAAAATTGAAATTGACAAAACAGTACAGGAAAGTAGTGAAGAAATAATCTCTGAGAAGTTGACTCAGATTAAGAGACAGCTTAAGGAAGAGAGGGTAATCAGAAAATCTGCCATAGAAAAAGGAGAGGGATCATCCCAACCAAGAAGAAGCCATAGACTCAGGGGGAAACTAAGGAAAACACAGATCAAACAAACCGGGGTGATAAACATAGAAGATGAGGAAACATCTATTGAAGAAGATGTTGAAGAATATTTTAATGAAGAAACCCCTGAAATTGACCCTGCACAGCAAGAAGTTTATGACTATGTTGAAACATTGGAAAGGAAAGCTTCAGAGAGTAGAGATAGAACCCCTAGTCCTCCACTGTTCGAAATAGATGTGTTAAGAAGAGATAGGTATGAGCTGGAAGTACTTAATAGACATATTAGAACTGAGAATGATATTCTGAAGGAACAAGTCAAACTCAAAACCAGTATGAACTCAACCTTGTCTCTACAAATGGAAAAAGTGGAAAAGGCTAATGAAAAGTTGAAAAAGAGGAACAAGAAGCTAATCAGGGCACTTACCAATTTAAGGTTCAAGCTAGTCATCAGGAAGCCCAAAAGACCTTTAACTTCCAGGCAAAGAAGAAGAAGAGGGTTGGATGTTCTTGCAGAAGTCTCTGAGTTTATGGAATAAGTTGCATGAGGACATGCAAGAAGTCAGCAGTGGAGGTATGTTGAGCCCCAAGATTGTTCTTTCTTTCATCTTACTTCACTCCATTTTCCTTTTTCCATTGTTATCCCAGGCCCAAATGATCAATGAAATTAGTTAAAATTACTTTTAGAATGAATAACATGGCTAACTTGCTAAGTTTTGTGATTTTGTCATTGTAATGCATTTTTAACTGAAACTAGCTACAGAATGCAGACATTCCGTAGCTAACCGCCAATTCTGTAGCTGTATTCACATTCAAGCATGTTCCAGGTATCCTCTCAGGAAAAGCCACACATGGGTATATTCCACATCATGTCATCATCGTTCGTTGCTCACCATGAAGAATGAACCGAATTCTGGACGTGGTTTTGGTACGTGGGAACTCATTCAAGGAGGCAGACTCCTAATAGGAATAGGACAGTCCAGATGTCCTTTGTCCCTCTATGCTGCCATCTTTATATTTCTAGTACAATTTTGATATGAAAAGACAATGATCCCCGTATTGTTGCAAGTTCTGTTATGAAGATTTGATATAAATGAACTCGGGAAACTGAGAGGCTAGCTCTAGATTTTGATTAGATTTCATGGATTGACTGCTATATTTCTGAAGACCGAGAATACTCTGTTTCAAGTTATTTTCCTTTAATGAAGAAGACAACATTGCTTTGAATGCGTTGAGTTGATTTTGAGTTAGATTCCATCTGGTGGTAGAGGGCCCCTACCTCTTGAACGACTTTACTTTCGTAATTTAGATAAGTATCTTAGTTTGTTTTCACGTTTTTGAAGTTTGAGTTCATATTTAATTTCATTAGTCACTATAGCTATACTTGTTCTAAGAAACTCTTCCAAAAGATCATGATAATGAATGATAAATGGTTGTAGTGTTATAGATTTTAATTTCAATTTCTTTTGTTCATTATCACAGTTGAACTTATTCTAAGCAAACTCTTCCAAAAAATCATTATGATGGCTAAGGCATGACTGTCATACTGAAGGTTTCATTTGCTTGTTTACACTAAGTAGCATAGCTGATCTTACTCTTAAAACTCTCTTCCAAAACATCATAACAATGGGTAGGAAATAGCTGTGATGTCTTAGTTTTTAATTGTAATTGCTTTCAATTTTCAAGTTTGCATTTGCATTGAATTGTACAGCCAGGATTGTTCTAAGAAGCTCTTCCAAAATACCATTCATGATGGACAAAATAGGCTGTAGAATCCCAAATATTAATTGCATGATAACTTAGTTGGGGCACTTCGGAGTCAAATTGCATTCAATTCATGCTCTGTTATTTCGTTTTAAGTTTGATAATGGATTTTTAGTTTAGCACTGTTTACTATAGACTGGTAGCACTTTAGTCCAGTTCTAGCTTAGCTCACTGTATGTACATTCCACATTTAGTTGTCATTCATTGCATATTAGTTTACATTAGTTGTTAAACTTAAACACCACGGCCTTCATTATTTACAAAACTTCTTTTGTTCCAAACCTATATTAACTCATAATCATCTGGACAGAAGACAGTATCAACCCAAGGCCTGAAGTACTTTTGCAACCTCTTTACCATTTCATAAACAAAGCCTTTCCTCAAAAGACTACTTTAAAAATAAATCTATAACTTTTGAGTAAGGTTTAGTAATGTTAAACTAAGTTGCAGAATAGAATTAGGAGCTAGTCTTAGAGTAGAGATCTTATGATGTTACCAATGTTCTTCTCCAAATATGTTTCAACAAATATTTAATCATGGATAAGATGTTGTATCATTATAAGCTGATTGTTTAATTGTTTAGTTAGGAGAATTTTTATACTTAGCTGCCCATTTCTCAAGCTCTTCCAAAATACCTTTAATGAAAGAATTGGACAAGTTAAGTTCATGTTGTGATTTATTTTCTTGAAGTCATTATCAAGCTTTGTATTCTGCTTAGTCATAGTTTAGGTTTGGTTCTGTTTCAGTCTTTTCATTTGTCATTTGTCATTCATAACTTAGGCTTTGCTTTGTTTTTAACCAGTAGCTTCTTTCCACTAGCATTTAGTTCTTTTCCTTGTGAACATAAAACCATCAAAAGACCAAAAACATCATAAAACACTAACACAACGCAGTAAGAAACAAACACCTAGGCACATACAGTGCACCTCACTTCAGCAGTTTACCAACCCTGGTTGACAATTAAATGAACTCAATTTAGGAGACTAGGTTGAGCACAAACATTTCCTCACTTCAGCAGTTTACCAACCCTGGTTGACAATTAAATGAACTCAATTTAGGAGACTAGGTTGAGCACAAACAATGATCATACCAAACCGCACTGTTGGGTCATTTATTTCGTCAAATGCAAATCCTCGGTCCTTCCTTGAAATGATGTATTTATTTTTAATTTGATCTGCCATAGCTTTCTCCTGTGCCTTACCACCGAAATCAACAATAGGGTTAGCTCCTTTAGCAGGTAGACCTGTGATCTTGTGGGTCAACGTAACGTCAATGGGGATGCGCTCTCCCAACCATAGCGCATCATCGTGTACTAAGGCCAACAACTGTCTGACACAGATATAATTTATGGGGTTGCACCCAAAATGAGGAATCTAGAGAAAATGGAGCAATCCTACCTTATGTATACCTAGCACAAATATTTTTGGTTCGAGGTGCACAATGCCTCCTTCATAAGTGATATGGTTCAAGTATATCTCTAGTGCAAGATCTGGGAATTTATCGACATCAACGATGTCCCAATCATAGAATATAAGCTGCGGGATCTTAGTAGAGATGTCCCCTTCCATCGGGACATTCTCAGGGATGAGGGGAATTTGAATACCCATGCTCACCTTCTCCAGGCTTTGGGAAATCGAATTGTGGGTTTGTGCGGTGCAACATAGCTTGGAAACCGTGAGAATGGGGCCACTTCGACCACATCCTCTTGTACTTCATCAGTAGTTTTAGGGACCTCAGAAATAGGTCGTTTCATACCCTCACACATTAAAGGGTGTGAGCTTGGGGTATTTTCTTGGGGAGATTTACGCGTACCCAAAAAATGCCCCTTCTTAGACTTGGAGGGCATAGGGGTTTCAACAACGGGGACTTCTGGTGCAGCAGGGTAATCCCTAGTTCTTGTGGCTATTATATAGGTAGGAAGAGCATATCCCAACCCTTCGTTGGGCAACGCATCCTCGAACATCGGATCCAAACCGGAGATAGACTCAATATAGGCATCGACAATCAAGGAGCTCAAAGCACATAATTCACTCAGAAATAAAAGGGAACTATTGCGACCCCTAAGTCATATATATACTTGTGGCATGACTTCAACGACTCTTTGGGAATAACTGAGGCTCCATTACTGACAAAACAGTCCCAAATATGGTAAAATCCCATTATTAAATGCATCCTAGACGCTCCCAAAAATGGTAATAAATCTGTCTTTTCAAGTTTTATTGTTCCAATGGCTAGTTTTTGACATTAATGTGACCCACTCAAACTCATGCAACTACCACGCCTATGTCGCACCTTACTGCACATATACTCTAGAGTTAAGGAGAACCATCTGCAAAGCTACCCCCAACATAGTCTTATTGATCAAGTAGTTCAAAGCATATTGAGGAGTATCCGTCATGTCCCTTAATCACTGAAAACTTTGCTAACATTCTCCATCCCAACGGAATGTCACACTTTTTCCAAGTAACTTAGTCATGGGCCCGGTGATGAACTCATAATTCAGAATACACTTCCTATAGTATCCAACAAGGCTCATCATGGGGTGCATTTTTATGACAATTTGAAGGGGAGGGAGCGAGGTTCCAGCGACCGTATGATTTTCCCTATATTCTACAATTTCCAAGTGTCTGCAGTTCATAATTAGTGTATTACTGATGTGTGGACTCAAAGCTTGGCTAATCTTATCAAATCCACTCTCAAAGCTAAATGTAAGAATAAAAATATTTGTTAGCGTAGACCATTCGTTGGTGCCTCTGTGCAACTCTTTCTCCAAATACCATTAAGTAGGTACCTTCCCCAATGTGTGAATAAACATATGGATCCATTCAGGTCTTGGATCTAAACCCCATACCTGATTCCATCTTGCCAAATATCTGCATGGATCTTCTTTTCCAGAGTAGACATATTCCATTTTTATGACCAGAAATTCAAATCGTAACCTCATCATGCACGCACATTCCTCCCAGTTGCCCATATTTTGCTTATGATTTTCTCACCATCTTTAGGGAGTAGCATGCAAGCCAAGATCCAAAGCATGGAATATTTGTCCTTCAAGCACAATCCGTTCAAGATATCCTATAATCATGTTTACATCAGTTGAGCCATCATAGTGTCGTAAATCATGTAGCTCATATGTTATACATCGCAAAGCTCGGGTCACATGATTACAACGCAACACAAATACCTCATGCAATCAATTCTTCTAGTTTTCCAATTCTTCATCAGCGTCTAAAAAACAAGAGCTATCCTTCTCCCACTTAAGATTCCCATCTACTATTGGATTAATCTAGTCTTCCTCGTGCAAGTTTAGCTTATAGATTTCATCAAACTCATACTCATCGCGCACTGTTTCAATATATCTTTGTCCTTCAACAGGATCGAGAGGAATGATTACCCCAATTCCATTGTTTTCAAATTCCATTCTCATTTTCTTCAAATTATAACACCATCCATGTCAATGTCCTAGTCCAACCCTAGCAACGCAGGATAAGGATTAGTATCATCTACAATTTGTATGGCTTTAAAGTATGCCATCACCTTAGCACCCTCTATACTGACCACAACTTGCAAAAACCTCCCTAAAGGAATGATATTCTGTTGATTGGCCATGCACAGTTGGATAGTAGACCATTCCATATTTGGTTCTCCCATGCGTAGCCATGTTTTCTAAGGTAGAACATTAGTATCTGATCCCAGATCGAGAATAATTTGGTCCATTTCATAGGAACCAATTTTCTAGGTCATACACATCTCCCTACCCATTCTCTTCTTATTCTTGTATATTTTGTTGACTGCGCGCTGTTCTACCAGTGGTTGGAATTTTTCTGCACAATTATTTATTAGATTATGGAGATTCTCTACTTCCTTTTTTTTGCATAACAACTTCATACATGCTTGTATAAATGGCTTTATCTCCTCATCTCCTCTTGCTTCCTTCATATTTCTTCCAGATGTTGATGTAATCCCTTCTGTAAATTATTTTCGTGCTTCAATAAAGGTATCTTTTGTGTGCTGAAGATTAAAGCCTTCTTTATTTTTATGTTCTTTATGAATCCATACATCAGTGGATGGTTACTTTCCTTTATCTTCATTGGTGGCTACACCACTCCTAGTAACCACATTCACACTGGGATCTTCTTCATGGATCTCAGCGCGAACCATATGAAGATTTTTTGTTGGGTTCTGAGTCTTCTTTTGTTGGGTATGTGTTATATTCTTTCCAAGACTAGTCATGTGCCCATGGTTTTGTGCATGGTTTTGCACATGGTTTTGGGGTACGATGGTTTTCGACCCCTCGTATTTTTGTAGATCTGGTCAAGCGAACTACGATTATGTTCTAATCCAGGGTTAATGGATTAGGGTTTATGTATGCTTCGGCATGTATATATATGTGTTGTAAAACTAAAAGGAATATAATGAAATATCAAGCTGGTCGTCCTGATTTGGGATCCACGGGAAAATCTCTATGTTTATCTATTTTATGTTTTATGCTCTTGCTATTGTTTATTTTTTGTTATAAGATTCGTGTGTAGATAATTTTTGTTCAGGGTTAAAACCTACATTTGGTATCAGAGCTGTTTTGGCTTCAAGGGGATGCCTTTGCTACTGAGGGTTTTTTTCTCAGGCCTGAGGTAGACCTTGTTCAGTGGGAGATCTGCGGGATTGATTCTTGCGGTGAAAGAAGATGGCGAGCAGCGGAAAGATAGAGATCGAGAAATTTAATGGTCAAAGTTTTAAGCTCAAGATGGAGGATCTGCTGGTGGATAAAGATCAGTGGATCGCGGTAGATCCAGTTACTAAACCAATGGCAATGTTAGATGAAGACTAGAAGAAATTGGATCGGAAGGCTAAGAGCACAATACGGTTGTGTGTCTCAAATCCAGTATTGTTGAATGTATTTGGGGAAGCTACAACGAAGAATTTGTGGGAAAAACTTGGGACTTTGTACCAATCTAAGTTGTTGGTGAATAATTTTTTCCAGCAGAAAAAGTTGTATAACCTGAGGATGAAGGATGGAGACTCAGTGACAGAGCATCTAAACACCTTCAATACTGTGGTAAGTCAGTTGTCATCTGTTGATATTAAAATCTCAGATGAAGATAAGTGCATAAGTTTGTTGTGTTCTCTACTAGACTCGTGGGATAGTCTGGTTATTGCAATAGGTAGCAATACAACTACCTTGAATTTTGATGACATTGTCTCAGCCTTGTTGTCAGAGGAAATGAGACGGAGAAATATGGAGGGCCAGAATGGAGATGCCTTATCTGTACGAAGAAGGTCCGAAAACAGAAACAAGAATAAGGTTTCAAGTGGGAGATCCAAAGACATTTTCATGCAGTTGGTGATGGATAGAAGCTGTGGTTTTGGAGGACCAAAAGCTCCTCAGTGGGGAGGATTGATCTGGGTGGATCTTCAGACACTAGTGGCTTGGAAAAATGCTTGAAATTAAAATTGGCAGGATAGTTACAAACTCAACTTCAGATTGAATAGCTCGTCGTTCTGATTGCAACGGTGCAAACGACGCGTTAATCCGAGCTCGTATGAGGGAGTTAGAGGAGTTTAAAGTTTTGTCAAGGCAAGGGAAGTGGGGCCACATCATGCCACATGGCATCCCAGTGAGCAAGTGGGACCCACATAGAAGCCTACTAGGCCCTGACACATGGCTCTCCTCCATTGGCCCTCAACCTACATTAAAATACATAAATAAATAAATAAATAAAAAATAAAAATAAAAATAAAAATAAAAAATAAAAAAAAATTTAAAAATCTGTATCAAACAAAAATCATTTAAGTATTAAAATAGTTATTTTAATAACTATTTAAAAATCACATAAAATAAAACCATATAACAAAATTTTTGTTAAAATATAACATTTGGTTATTATATTTAAACCATATAAAAAAACAAAAGAAATTTCAACAAATATGGTTAAACATATTAAAACTGGGGTGATATATATATATATGGTTGGGATAATATATGAAAACCATAACATATGTTTATTTTGAAACATATAACCCACCATATATGCCAACCCATAACCATAAATTCCATGGAATTGGTTTGGCGAGCTGCCCAATGCGGACCTGACCCTCCTAAAAATTAAAACGTGCCTTTTATATTAAAAGAAAAGTTTAAATTTGGAGGGAGCATGGTTTGACCACCCAACCTCCCTCCAACAAATCGCTTTTTTTTCCCATCACACCAACTATATTGGGTTGGTAAATCTACTCTCGAAATATTATTTAAACCCGAACTTTCATAGTGTGCACAGGGCTGAGGCAATAAAAGTGCAGGCATGGATTTCGAAGCAGAGGACATAAAAAATGGCACGTAGTTCAAGACAGATTCCTCTTTGATGCCAAGGGAATCTTTTGATCCCAAGGAGGTAAAATTTTCAGAATGTATTAAACTTTATATACATTTTAACCGAAATTTCGCAAGGAACGTGATGATGTGCCCAGATTTTCACTTTGTCAGAATTCAGAAATTTGACAATTTATTTTGCACTATTCAATGACACGAATCTGATGGTGTATTTACATTTTCCATCTGATCTTTATATTTTTCGACCACTTTTCAAAGTCGATTTGCATGTGTTAGCATTTAGTGAGTGAGCATTTGATTTCACACCTTTCGATGCCACGATTGTGATGGTGATTTTAGATCCATCAGCGGAGTAGCCCATTCTTCATTCATCTTCAGTGTGAGGTATATGATGAGTTGATTTCATGTACTTCTTTGTCTCTTTGCTATGAGATGCATTGTGTTGTATAGATCCTTGTTGATGTTTGATGTGGGATCTTGTTTTGTTCATGATGTGAGATGTACTTTCTATCATGGATTTGTATTATGTTTGAGATTCCTTTGTTTCCATGTTAGCAGGATACTTACTGTCACATGTATGTTTGATTGAGATCCCTTTGTAGCCATGCTAGCGGGATTCTCATATTCATTATGTGTGAGTCATTGTCATAATGATAGGAGTCCTTGTTGTGAATGAGAGTTCCTATAGTGGAACATCTCGTGGAGAGGTCCAGCCATTCCTGCGTGAGGGAATTTTCATTGTATGATAGAGAAAACACCATCCATGTACATCTTCACTCCTTACAACACTTAATGCAGTGGCCTACACCATCTTGACACTGAGGCCCAGAGACGTAGTCCCTCCTCGACGAACTCCATTATCAATGTCTTATGTTGCTCATGCTTGTTATGTTCCTCTTCTTTATAGCATGTAGTTTTTCATTTATGTTCATTAACACTTTAATTAAATGCAATTCTAACACATCAGCCAAAGTAAACGTCTTCGTTAAGGGTATCAAGAATTTACCAGGATCATTAGGAATCTGAACAAAGTTTCCCTTAAAGAAAACTACTCCTTACCAAAAATGGATTATATATTGCAGAAGGTAGCAGGCTCCAGTAGGATTTCTCTGTTAGATTTCTTTTCAGGTTATAATCAATTTTTAGTGCATCCCGATGATCAAGAAAAAACAACCTTTACTACTCCTTGGGGGACTCTCATGTATGTGAAAATTCCCTTTGGATTAATGAATGTTGGTGCTACTTTTCAAAGGGCCATGGAAATTGATTTTTCAGATGAAATTGGCCATTTTATTGTGATTTATCTTGATGACATCATTGTATATTCAAAAATTGATGAAGAGCACTTGTCACATATAAGAAGAGCTTTTAAAAAATGTAGAAGGTTTGGAATTTCATTAAATCCCATGAAAACATTGTTTGGTCTTGAAGAAGGAAAATTGTTGGGTCACATTATTTCTCAAGATGGAATTAGAGTTGATCCTAGCAGGATTGATGGCATACCCAAAATCAATCATCCCAGGGACAAAAACAAGTTTGTAGGGATTAAGGGATCAATGACTAGAAGAGATTTCCTTGAAGCCATGGATAACGATTTATTCATACAACATGAAATCAAACACATTTTTGTGTTAAGCTGAATTTTTTGAAATTCATAGAGACAAATGAGATATGCAGAAAGCTTATCAGGATCAAGATCCCAAATGAGAAGCAATGGGAAAAATTGTGTGACTACCAAGAAGGGTGAAAGCCAACGCATCAAAAATTCAGCATAGGAAGCGTATTAGCCAACTCAGCATATCAACATCAAATCATCCAAATTTACAAACACATACCAGATCGAATTAAGCAGCAACAACCTTCTGAAGAATAGGGATAGATGTAAAATTTATACCATCGTGTCCACTTCGTGGTCACACTAGTCGAATTAATTATTATTTTAATTAATAGCATATTTCCAATGTAGATACGACAACCACTGTAGAGCTAGTTAAATAATGCATTACTTTTCAGTATCAAGTGTTGGACCCTATATTGTTAAAACTTTTATGTTGGAGCATTGTATTTTTGGAGCTAGAGCATCAATAATAAAAGACCAATTTTCAATATTCTTGAGCTATGTTTATCTGGTGATGTCATTTCTTTCTTTGTTAATGTTTTCCATTATTTTTCTGTAAATGCATCATTTAAATCTAATTGTAAAGAAGAAATCTGAAGATTAATACTTGTTGTAGAGCACCTTATTTCTGGCTGTATTTACAATATAAATGTTTTTCTTCTGAAGTTTGGTTAAGAAATACTTAATTTCTTTTTAACCACTACTGAATTCACTGTTTCTTTCATCTCATGATTCATTATGTTTTAAAGATCCCGTAAGTGTAGTTAACTTGCCTTGAAAATGTTGTTGAAAATTTGATTCAACATTCCAGCTTGTTATGACTCCATAGCCCAATGGAATAAATCTAAATAGATCTACTAATCCAACCAAACAATCAATCAAAAAAGTAACCTTCACTATCATTATAACTAGCCTAAAATCAGAATCATAAAAACAAAGCTAAATCTAAAAGAGAGATCCCTCTCTGAGTCTAGGAAGGCTAGATCCTAGGCTCCAAAGTGGTTTTGATGTAGTCTTATATAATTATTCTTTCCAATCTTAAATTTATAGAATGATAACAGATTTTAATAAACTCCATAACTCTAATCACCCATTGATCCAATAAAGACGTGTTTAAGGAAGTGTAACCTTTCATCCAATCTATAACAACCTTTGAATCCCGTATCACTTATAAGTTTAAATTGTTAAAGTGACACAATTCAAATGACTAACAAAAAGTGATTGAATCATATTATTGTAGTAATTTTTAGGTAGTCGTATTTTTTCTCATAGACTAAATTATCCATTCAACCTGCAAGTGCCTATACTCAGTGTGCCTCTAGTGATGGATTAGCTTCACTTCTTATGCGAAGTCAGACTTCCAAACAACAAACAAACTACATGAATTGTTTTTTTCTCTACAATGAATTGTTTTTTTCTCTACAAGTATAACAACGTTGTCAAGTAACCTTCATATGGCTAGCATTTAACTCACATGGAAAGTAATATTATAGTCAACTCTATAGTTGGAAAAAGGCTCTACAAAATGGAGGAGTTGATACAAAATGGAGGAGTGGAGGAGTCGATAAAAAATATTGTATACAGTGGATATGGAGGAATAACTTTGGATTTCTCCATACACTTGATGCAGATCTGGTCTCTACTTCTCGGCTCCAATCCTCCCTCCCTATGATGTTGCTATGATAAACCAAAGTGATGAAAATAGTTTATTCATAGCCATTTGTACTGAGAAGAAGTTTTATCACTTTAGTAATGGCTTTCCACTCCACTAACATCTACTCAAGGAAATTTGGCCATCCTAATTTCAAATTACATACCATAAAATCCGTGGAGAAGTATAATGGGTAATACATTTTTTTCCTATTAAATTCTAATGAACACCCTCCTTTGGGCCCATAACCTTTTTGGGGAGGGAAAATATGGATTGGGAGAAGTTGTGTGTGTATGGATTAGTGTAAGGCTTTGCGTAAAAGAGTGCTCTATGTAGAGGAGTTGAGGGTCGGTGCATATGGAAGTTAGACACCATGCTTCTGTTGTACAGAGGTTGTGTATGCCGATGATTTAAGGGCACTGTAAAGACACAATGGGTAGTTTAGGGTGGAGCGGAGACTGCATATGGAGCGGTGGGATTCAAGGACTGTGCCGAGGAAGGCTATGGACTATGGACTGTTGAGAGCCTATGCAAACTAGAGTGGAGGATCGAGCAGTGTTGACTATGTGTGGAGGAGGAGAGCAGTACGTATTGATGTGAATATTGTGCGTATGGGGTCGGTTGTAAAAACTGTCGGAGGAGGGAGGAGACGACCGACCAGTAGCACCATGAGCATAGATGAGGCTACATGAGTGGGAGTCACTATGGCGACGAGGAGAGAGTATACCATAGACCAAAAGGGAACCATGTATATGGAGCTGACTGTATATCGCACTGAAGAAGCTGACTGCATACAGAGCCAAGTATATTGAGCTAAGTCAAATTTATATGGAGCTCTTTCGACTGTATATGGAGTGGTATAGGAGCAAAGATTTGTGACAACGTTGTGATGCTCAACATGGATTTTGAACGCTGCCTGGTATGGGAATTGTGTAGAGGGGTGCATTACTTGGAGGTTGTGAGGAAACACAAGTGGGGAGAGAGGATTGGACAACAAATCCTATAATTTGTGCTTAGAAATTCCAAAAAAATAGTGCATATGTGTTAGTTTACAGAAATGATGAGCAAAGGGAGAAAAATATGCAGGAAAGAGTTACAAGGGAAGTTACAAGGCAAGGGATGGAAAAAATGGAGCTGGTTGAATTTGATAATGTCAGGACCTCGCCTGCAGATCTGATACCATGTCAGACAAACATGGAATTCACATACAATATGAAAGATAAGCATGAGATATCCTCTATTATTCACAATGATACATATTTATATTACATTGGAGTGACCCTTGGATATCATATTCCAATTAGGTCTCTTGGACTCCCTTTGACTGTTTGCCTTCTACAACAACCCTTGGAGGATTAGGTGTCTGAACTTTGGAAGCACCCACTTAATATGGGGAGCGGATATTTTTTGAGTTGCGGTCTACATATAGATTGGAGTTATTATCTTAATGATTACTTGGGTTCAAGTCTCAATCCCAAAGTGCATGCTCTTGTCTGTCTTGGATGGAAGTCCTAGTGTTGTAGAGTTATATCCCCTCTGCGGACAGAGGCGATCCCTACTAGCCCAGATCGGGTCTAGCAACAATCATATCATGCTAAGGTGCAAGTTCCTAATTGCAATAGACCAAATTTCAACGAAGGCCTACCTCAATTCCAACGCTATTGTTCGTAGAGAAGATGGCGCTCCCGTTTCCTTGCTCCAGCAGATCACAGTCCTCTCGCTTGCCAAGATCGAACACCTGCACACACAAGAAACACGACAAACACAAGCGTAAAACCCGATATATGAAATTATGTATTAGTCAGAGAAGACACAAATCATGATCATAATGAACAATACGATTGGAACCACAACCAACAGTCGCTTATCATTAATTCATACAAAGGAAAATACAACTTGGCTTTGATGCTAAACCTTCCTTTGGCGGGTTGTCAGCAGAATACATCTCGGTAAAGCTTGTCGGGAATAGGGATAAGCCTCTCTCTCCGATCGTTAATCTCCTTGCTATTGATTTGGCTTTACGAGGACTATTGCAGCATTTTGGGCTATGAAGGCTCTTGGAGACTAGCTTGCAAAGGAAAATGGCAAGCTTATATAGATGGTGGAAGGGGAGTTGGGATCCCTACAATCATGGGATTGGCCCTATCCTCAAGGAATCTTCCATGAGAGGTGGAAAACTACTTCCTCTACATGGAGATCCGGAGCCAAACGTCCCAACTCAATTTAGAGACCAGTTCAGGAGTTAGTTGGAGTCAATCTTCCGCCATTTATTTTTTTTAAACACTCCTTATTAAGCCTGGCGCGGGTGCAACTCTAGGACAGAGCGCCAGTTGGCGCGCCCTCTTTGGAGGATTTCCCCCATTGGCGCGGGTATAACACTGACGATTCGTGCCAAGGATAAAAAGGCTATTTTTAGGGTTTTTCACAAGGAGTTTTCTTCAGGGGAATGAAATTCCATGTCTAGGGGGATGCCATACAAGTGTTTTCAGGTCATGTCACTACTCACAGGTCACAGAATACGCCCTCCAATGTGTAGGACAGGGGATTTCAGGGACGGTGAAAAATTGCTGTGTAACAGATGCCCCCTAAAGCATGAGGCCCAAAAGAGAGAGAGGGGTGAAATGTTTTACGAGAACGTGTCCAACTGAAAACACTGCCATCGGAAAACCTACATAGAGTAGTACAAATTATATCTCAAATACATGATATATATGTGGTATGGGCATAGCCATCCATAACAAAGTATACAAGAATCCAGATCCAAGGCATGGACGCAGCCATCCAGTGAGGATCAATAAATAGACTAAGGTATGGTCGCAGCCATCCAATGAATGATTCATGTAACTAATCATAATAATCCGCAAAATCGCAGCCTGGATTCCAACAGACAAAATCCAGGGTCTTGCGCTCCATCTCGACCCGAACAAAGTACAATTTCAAGCATGAAAGTAAGTGAGCTGGAGTCGAACATGCGAGAACATCGCCTGATTACCAGCCAATGATGAAAGCTGTTAACAGACGTGAGAGGTACCACCAATAATGACAATGGCCCTCAAGGTACTATAGGTATAGTCTACGATATGTGAATCAATGGGCTGGCGTCGAACACCTGTAGAATCACTCGATCGGAGGCCAATGATGAAAACCTCACGTCGAACGTGAAGAACCTGCCATTGAGGCATGCAGGCTCCAAGGTACCAGAAGGGAGTCTCTAGATCAGCTTCCTGGATAATGAGCTGAAGTCGATAGGAAGTGACCTTGATCAAAGGTGGGTTGTAGTGTTTCCCACATCATTGACACGAGATAGAGGAACATAATGTCTTTGCGAATGAATATCAGATGAGAATCAGAGGAAGGTTGAAACTTGCAGAGGTCAAATTCTCTTGAACATATCGGTGGCACGATAGTGGATTTGGCAGTATTTGACATCAAAATATCAGAGGTCATGATGACGAGGAAAAAAGCAGATGAGAGGTCAAAAGGGATCACCCAAACCCACAGAGGCAAGTGGAAAACGAGATGAGATGTCCCCAACCTGACACGAATGCAAACAAGTGCCATGTTCAAGAGCGACATACTGCCAACACGACAATGATGTTGTTTCCATTTTTCCCCACCGTTTCTGGTGAGTACCCCAATTATTTTTTAGAACAAGCTTGAAGGGGATAGCATATGCTTGTCATACAAGTTCGTCCTTCGGACGAATCCACCCTAGTACATTTAACGAGCCCTAGGAAGGAGAAACTCGAATATCGTCATTACGACTGGATCCGATGTCATCAGGGTTTAACGAGTCTGACAAAGGAAGAACTCAGCATTTTTTCATGTTTAGAGAGTTTGAAAAGATAGCAGAGAAGTAAACTCTAATGGTCCCTTTTCGTAAATAGTTTCTTAGACCCGAAAAGGTAGAAAACTATGTCTGAGAAAACCTCCTAGTCGTGATAGGCTAGGGTATTCCTTTTTCGTAAGTAATCTATCCCAGCCCGAAAAAGGGGTAAACGTATACTGGGTCGATGCCGTTTTGAGGCCACTTTAACGAGATCGAAACGACAAGGGACTCAACAATCTTTTCATGTTTAGAGAGTCAGAAAAGAGCTGAAAGATGACTCCAAAATAACTTTTTCGTGTTTTTATCGAGTTCGAAAAAGTATAAAATATAACTCGTATCACCGTCGAAGCTGCGAAGAAACCTGTAGTTGCACAGAAAAGTAAGTGTAAAATCCATTTTTTGACAAAAATATATTAAAATATTGAGAAAAATGACATTTAAAACCTAATTTTTGACTTGAAGAGTTATAAATAGGCTTCAAATGGTAAAACAAATTTACTTTTACTTTTTACCTCACTTGGAGAGCAACAGTGGTCTGTTTGTGTGCAAACTTATGGCAGTGATTGTGACTGATCCGGGTCATCATTCAGATCCTCGTCTGTTCCAGGTAAAAGGCATTTCTTTAAGCTCCATTTTAATCCATTTTTTATGAGTTTTCACTGTGCATTAGACCTCTGGAGGAGACCTTTTGAAATTTTAGGGCTCCGCCCATTGGCGCGGGTATCGGGAACGGACCCGCGCCAATGGACTTTTACTCACAAAGGGGTTGCGCCAACGGCGCAACGCGGTGTTCAGCTTTATATTTCTCAAATGTGAGCCATCCATGTGGATTTTAAAATGCAACAGAGATCTAAAAATGCATTTTTAATCATGTTGATGCAGAAATTCGGGCACAATGGTTATCGAATGGAAGGAAAGGGAAAATGGGGAGGAAGATGAAATGGCTATGGAAAACTAAGCCTGTATGAATGCACTCAGGAACTGTGGACTCAAAAAATTCTTCCTTATGCCATGCTTACGGGCTCAGCCTAAGCTGCTATAGTACTTGGTCAGCATATGGGATGAAAATGAGGAAGTGTTCAAACTTCGGGACCAAGTATTAGCTCTTGAGGTCTCTGATGTTTACTTTATAACCGGATTGTCGTGCAGAGGTTCAGTGCCAATCATAACGGGCAGTAGACCTTCCGGAGAGAAAATGGACATGGTAATGGCAAGAGTGTTCCTAGGGGCACGAACATGATCGGGAAGCGGGAAGGTGGAAATCCACACTGTCCGCGACCTAGCACTCAGGGTAGTGCTTCATACCATTATGCTAGCTGCAGGATCACAGGCTCCGCATGAGGCAACTAAGGCCCAACTCATACTAGCCTCCGAGTGTATGAATCCTACACTATTTGATTGGGCTACAGTAGTGACAAGCAATATCAAGAGGTAGCTAACAAGATGCAAGCAAGCCAAACTAAAGCAGTTTGGCTACGGTTCCATTCTGGTGTCGTTCATCCTGGAACGACTACCCATTTTCCAAGGCCAAGGGGCAATAGTTTCCGAGCCGATACCGAGGGAGCCAAGGATGGCTCGCTGGGTCGCATTTATGCCCAGGTCAGGAGGAGGTCAACAGATTTCTTGGAGACCCGAGTTCTTTGGGTGGTTATGGTGTCAACTAATCGTGGTTGAGGATTGGCCTTATGCTAGGACCGATTTCACCGGAGATCCCGATCTTCCGCTCCCGGAGGGGGAGGACTGGGATGAGAAGCTGGGTATGATTCTCTTTTTGATTTTTATGTATTTATGATTTTTTTTGGTAATACATGTCCGTTCTAACACCAATTTTATGTGAATGCAGACGTTGGCCCAGAGAGGCCCGCGGGCATGTCGCCTATTGCGCGGAGGACCCATCTTGTACATGACCCTCAAGCTAAGGGTGGCGAAGAGAGCGAGCTGATCCAGAACCTAGAGGGCATTGCCCGGGGAATCCCGGACTATGCACGGCTGGAAGACGTCCCATTAGCTTACCAGCGACACACTGTGGGGGTGCCTAGTCGCCTTCACAGACTGCTGAGGCGATTGGTGCGCGCGGTGGCGTGCTACCACGAGCACCATGCTGATTAGCTATTTAGGGCTTTTATATGCATATTTTTTCAGAGACATGTTGTCTCCGGCTATATTAGACAAACATGTATATTTTTGACTTTATGTGATGTACTGCAAACTATTCGACACATATATCTATATATATATTTCTGGATGGATATTTTTACATGTGATGATGTTTTGGTTTATAAGTTGCGCAAATGTCTATCTAAAACCAAATTAGCTACTGCATCTGTTAATGTATTCATATGCCTGGGTATGTGTTGATATGTGATATAATCAAAATTCCTTTCCAGTAAACGAATACGTAGATACAGACGTAAAATGGATGGGTTTCTTACTGAATAATGACTGTTAAGTTGTAATAATACAAGTTATAAGTCCAGATACACAAGTAATGCACGGATGTCGAGGTTAACAGCCTCAGTTAATAATTCTAAAACAGCACTATACTCCGCAACATTATTTGTGGTAGGCCCTATACACACACCTTGAAAATTAACCAACTCACCAGCAGGATCATAGATTACCCAGGTTGCCGAGGACAGATTCCTAGTACTGCAGGAGGCACCGTCCACGAAACCCACAAACGGAGTAATAGACATCTGCACAATCAGGAATAACCAATCAGCAGAAATACGCTTACAACGCACACCACACCATACATGCACACAAATGAATATACACACCTATGTACACACACCACACCAAAAATAACTCAAGAATAGTATTTTTTAAGGTACAACCCATTTCTAGGATGCGCCAACAGAACTCCTTCGTAATCAATGAGCTCATAAGCCCCATTTTTCAATACTCGTTTTACTATGTAAGGCCCATGCCACATGGGTTGGAACTTTCCTACTCCAAGTTTGTCGTGCACTTGGTCGTATAGGAGGACTAGGTCCCCTTCCACAAAGGAACGTGGAGAAATGGATTGATCAAAGTGGGCTTTGACCTGCTTCTTCTGTGCTTCAATGACTAAAGTAGCCAAGCGGTGGGTTTCATCCAACCATTCCAAATACAAGAGATGCTCTTCTTTAGGAGAAGTTCTGGGCAAAAGTTCCACAGCCAACTTTAAGGAATTAATTTCGCACTCAACCAGAAGAGCCGCTTCCAGACCATACACTAATTGGAAAGGTGTGAATCCGGTCGCACTCTTTGCTGACGTCCAGTAGGCCCATAGAGTTGAGAACAATTAGAGATGCCAATTGGACTTATGAGTACCAATTTTCCGTTGAAGCATAGTGACCAAAAATTTGTTCACAGCCTCAACCTGACCATTTTCCTGGGGGTAATATGGCATTGAGCTATCATGTCGTAAGCCCGATATTGATGTCAGCTCGGCCATCATGTAATATTGAAAATGAGTGCCATGATTGGTAAAAATGGCCTGAGGGACCCCGAAACGTGCAATAATGTGGTTGAAAATAAATTGGGCAGTTGTCTTACTATCGGCGGCTAGTGTAGGCATCGCTTCGGCCCACTTAGTAAAGTAGTCAATAGCGATGATTATATATGCATGCCCCCCAGCCGAATCAGGGTTACACGTCATGAAATCTATGCCCCATTTTGCAAAAGGGCCAACAGTAATGACAAGATGTAGAGGGAGAGGTGGTGCACGCATCTTGCACTGAAAAACCTGGCACGCATGACATTTTCGGACTGCAAGAATACAGTCTTTGAATATCGATGGTTAGAAGTAGCCCGCACACAAAATATTCTGGGCGGTGGCATATCCAGACATGTGACCGCCACAGGCGCCACTATGACAGTCATTCAAGACTCTTTCAGCCTCTTCCAGGGTCAAGCATCGGCGGAGCACCGAATCTACTCCTACCCGGTATAAAGTATCTCCTACAATGTGGTAGGGTTGAGACTGATGCCGAATCTGACGTCGGGCATCTTTGTTCAACTCAGACCGGAACTTCGATGTTTGAAGATACACAATAATGTCGTCGTACCATGGATTGCGAGTATTGATAATGAAGAGGGTTTCGTCCGGGATATGTTACTCAGAGTGAGATGGGGTGGAGTCTGTTGGGAGGGAGCAAATGAGATCCGCAAAAACCAGTGATTTAGTCGACTTAGTAGTGGTAAAATCTAAGTCAAACTCCTGAAGGATAACGATCCATTTGGAGTATTTCCCCCCCAGTAATTGTCTAGATAGAATGTACGTCATGGGGTTGCAATACGAAACCACGGTTACTGTACGCAGCAAGATGTAGTGGCAGAAACGCTGAATAGCTTGCACTGCGGCTAATGCCAATTTATCGACGTGAGCGTAACATGTTTCTGTGTCGAGAAGATTCCGTGATAGATACTAAAAAACGTGTTCATTTCCATCATCGTCATCCTGCACCAGAACCATAGCTATGGTACTAAACGTGGCAGCCAAATATAGAGTGAAATCAAGGTGATAGTTTGGAGGAAGAAGCAATGGAGCATTAACAAGTAGCGTCTTAAGCTTTTCAAAGGATCGTTGAGCAATATCGTCCCAGTGAAAGGGAACATTTTTCTTTAAAAGACGTGTGAATCCTTTGGCCACTTCCGCGTAGTTCGGTATAAAGCGTTGAAGGAAATTAGCTTTTCCCTGCAGACTCTGCAATTGGTGTAATGAGGAGGGCGATGGGAGATTAAGAATAGCCTCGAATTTTAGAGGGTCGAGGCAAATCCCATCCTAGGAGACTATAAACCCCAAAATATGGCCAGAATCCACGCAAAATATGCATTTATGAGGGTTAAGCCGGATATTATAGCGTCTACAACGAAGGAAAATCTAGCGGAGGTGTTCGGGATGGTCCCCTCGCCGAGCTGAGTGAGCTGGCAAATCATCCAGATAAGGCTGAACAATATGGTGTATGTCGTGGAATGCGTAAGACATAGAACGATGAAAAGTAGCTCCAGCATTCTTCAAGCCAAACGGGAGCTTTTTATAAGTAAAGGTACCCTACGAACAGATGAATGCAGTCTTGTGTTGATCGGCAGGTAAACTATTTATCTGATTATACCCGGAAAAGTCGTCCATCAGGGAATAAATCTCACTCCCAGCACATTCATCAATGATTTGATCTATGAAGGGAGTGGGGTAGTTTTCCTTAGGACAGGCCCGATTAATATCACGGTAATCAACACAGAATCTAATAGTACCCTGTTTCTTATCTACAGGGACAATATTTGAAACCCATTCTATGAGGGGAATCGGGTAAATGAAGCCCGTGTTCAGAAGTTTTTCAACTTCTACTTTAATGGCAGCGGCTTTGCGAGGATGCACTGGGTGTAGGTGTTGGCGAACGGGTTTCACATCGGGATAGGTAGGAATCTCATGCACTACTATGCTGGGATCAATCCCAGGCATTTCCTCATAGGACCAAGCAAACATGTCTCTGAATTCACGGAAAATATCAGTATAAACTCGTATCTCATCAGGAGAAAAATTTACTCCCACATGTATGTTCTCGACTATCCCCGGTTTAACGGAGATGTCAATTGGAGTGGTTTGAGTAATGTTGCTCAGGTTTCCTTCCAAAAGGACCTCATGAGTTGATATTGGCATCTGGAGAGGGGGAGTAGGAACCTGAGATGCGAAACTCTCTAGAAAATCGGACATTGCCCCCAGGCTGGGCATGAAGGAGGAACGATGATGTCCATCGCTCCAAGGCAGGTCCTCAAGAGACATTGTTTCAACAATGGCTTCGTCAGAAGGGAAAATATATTTAAGAGGATCAGGCGAGTCGGCCTCGCCGAGCCAGGGGGATTGAGAATAGATATCTAAAACCATGCTCGAGGGAGCATGTTGAGAAGGAGGAGGATCAGATGCGACGACGATTTCACAGTAATTAATCTCTACTGGAGTTAAGGGCATCGATTCTCCAAAATCAGTCACCTATTCAGGCGAAGGGATGATCCATGGGTCATCAGACCTAGAGATCATATTAACTTGAATGGTGTGTGGTGGTGGCATGGGAAAAATACCCATGAGGACTGGGTCTTTGAAGAGACCGGGTCCTACACTGTCAGGGGGATTGGGGATCTAATCCACGTAAGGAACGTTGTTCTCAGAGGTGGAGGTGAAGAAAGAAAAATGATCCACAGTAACGATCTTGCCCTCATGAGGGAACTTAAGAAGTTGGAAGAGGGTGGATGGCACGCATAACATTGTGTGAGTCCAACTGCGGCTGAGAAGCAGGTTGTAGTTAAGCTTGGTGTCAACCACTTCTACTTCTACGTTGACTATCTTCCCCTGTAACGTAATCGGAAAACTCTCGAGAACACCCAGGGTCTTCGATTCCCGACCATCGAATGCCTCTAAGGCATTTGGAGATGATGAAAGCACCAGAGAGCCAATGGCCTTCCAGCAGGCGGACGACATGACACAGGTAGAAGCACCTTCATCCACAACGGCCCTATGGATGTCAAGACCATTGATCCCGACTTGTATCACAAGAGAAATTTGATGTGGAAGTCGGGGGGTAAATTTTTCTAGGTCGAAGGTGAGAAGACTAGAATCAGTGGGGTTGATTCCACCGATCGCAGATAACAGAGCTTTACGTTGCGAAGGGAAACTTTGAAGGACTTCCAATTCAGACATAGCAGAAGGCGCCTATGCCAAATCCTCAACAATACTGTAGTGCTGAGCGGCATGGGCATTTGGATTGTAGGAAGACCTTCGCAGAACACCTTTAGAAGGTGGCTTCACAACAAGTTTAGCAGTAGGCTTCTCAATTTCCAAAGGACCGAAGATAGGAGGAGGAGGTGGGCCATCCACAACTTCCTTCCCAATTGCCTAACACGATCCAGCTTAATCCTTCGAACGCGTAGCAATTGAGACAGGTGCAACACCATTCATCATAAAGACCTGGGACCCAAATGGTGCAGATGGTGAAGGTTGTTCAACCATCTGGGTCTGCTGAGACGAGAACGGTTCTTTGAGAACTGCCGGAGTCCCTTTGGAACCTTTGAGAAGTTGACTAATTTCAGATCGTCGGGGAAAATCCTTGGTATAATGATCTCCTTCACAAATAAGGTAGGGCTACTTCGGTTTACGTTGAGAACCGTCCTTAGTATGAGGTCTAGAAGACTCTGGTTTAGGGGCATTGGGTTTTGATTTTCCTTTGCCCTTCTTCTTTCCTTTGGAGGCATTTTCTATAGGATTAGCCTGAACGGCGTTGAACTCCGCAGTTTTCCCAGAATCTAGAGGGGCAGGAAGAGCAGAATTATTGGAAGGATTTGACTTCTGCTTCCCATTCGAAGATTTTCGAGAATTTTGAGACACAGAACCAATAACACCATCCACCGCCGGGGTAGGTGACGCTTTAGATGTTCCTGGGCGTGGAGCATCAGTCAAAATATCATTCAGCGTGCCGAACTGAGAGTATACCAGATCAAGATACTGGGCACGCGCGATGGCCTGTTCTTCAGTCACACATGCCTCCATAGCAATATCTTGAGCGATTTTGTGAACGAAGGATGTGGTGAACCAATGAGTTAGTAGTTGATCAGGTATATCAAACTTGATCAACCTACGATGATGTCGCCACTCATGAATATGTTCGGATATGTGGGTGGCTTTATCTTGCTTCAAAAAAGTCAGGAGATGCGTCCCGGCTTCATAGAAAAACGGTAACTGAAAGTGAGTCAGAAAAGCCATTGCTAAAGTATTGAAATTTTGAAAGATGCCACGGGGTAATTCAATATACCACTTAGCGGCAGCACCGGTAAGAGTGCGTTGGAAGAGACGTAGACGAATTGAATCATCGACCCAAGAATTAGATGAACACAACAAATGGTAGGTCATTAAATGAGCTTGGGGGTCTTCTCCAGCTTTACCTTCAAACTTAGGGCAGTCGCCGGGTACCTTGGTCAGAACCGGAGGCTAATAAGGATTGTGAAGAATCAGATCATTGGTTAATTTAGAAACGTCCGGTAACTCCAAGGTGGCCAAGAACAAAAATTGCGGATTGAACGGCATACTCGGCCCTCGATAAGGACCAGTACCTGTACTCCATGCTAGTTGAGAATATCCCTACCCCCATGTGTTTTGTCTCGAAGGATTCTGACCATAGGGGGTATAGGGCATATAATCAGTCTGATTCGGTTGTTGGTAACCAGTGTACAGGGTTTGATAACCAGAGTATGGACCCTGATTATATGTCGGTCCCGTTTGAGCAGTCTGTAGATTTGGCTACTGAGTATAGGTGTAGCCAGGTTGTTGAGTGTAATAATGGGAAACTTGGGGCAGATTATAAGTCGGTCGAGATTGACCGTGAGGTTAGTAACCGCCTTGAGGTTGAACGAGCTGCTGATAGGTGGGACCCTGATAAGCGCGATAATTAGGGTGTATCAGTTGATTCGGTTGCGGCATCGAGTAAATCGGCTGTTGAGCAAGGTTGACAGGATGTGCACGCTGGCCTGGTTGGACAGGCTGGCCAGGCTAAACAGGCTGCCCTGGTTGAACAGGTTTCCCCTGGTGAATAGGTTGTGCTAGTTGTGTAGGTTGACTTGGCTGTTGTGGAGCACCAGGTTATACTAGATGGGCCGGTTGGCCTGGTGGTGGAATGGAGCCAGGTGGTGGCTGGTAACTGGTTTGAACTGTAGCAGGACCATAAGATGATCTTGGCTGATGTGCAACATTCAGAACAATAGGACACTGAGGTTGCATGGGTTGGGAAGGTTGGACTTGCCCCCCAGGACTGTATACCGGCCCTGGTTGGTACCCCGGTTGACCTATGAGTCCTTGAGGTTGCCTAGGTTTGACTCCAGGAAGAGGCTGCATAGGTTGACCTGAAGGGTTGTAATACTTTCCTTGCAGACCATATAATGGCCCTTGCTGGCCCGAAGGGTAGCCTTGTAAGGGTTGTCCTTGTGGGTCATAAGGATAGCCAGGCTGGCCCGAAGGTTGGCCTTGAAAAGGTTGTCCTTGCGGGTTATAAGACTGCCCAACCTGGTTAGACGGAAAACCCTGAGCATGAAGGTGAGCCTCTTGAGTGGGTAAACGTAAGGGATTCCTATACTCATCGTACTAATATGGAAAAACGTACACGGGCGTACCGTCCTATGCATAATGCGAAAAATACGGGCAGTTGGGATCTTGAGAGGATTATCCGACCTCAGGGTTCGATTGTTGTAAGGACAATCGATACTCCTCAGGAGAGATGTTCTCCGGCATAGTAGATGCTATATAGACATCTTCAGGAAGCGATGTGGTCCTTACGGACTGAGTGGTAACAACAGTTGTAGATGTAGCCACACAGACAGTGGGCCTGACAGGTACAGAAGTGACCTGAGGGGATGACGTAATGGGTGTCCTAGGATACATCCCCAATGAAGGAGTTGATATCCCCATAGAGGCGACGGTGGTCATAATCTAACTCAAAGATCTATACCCTGCTGGTAGCGAAGGACCGGGCGAAGACATGACGGATAACTCGGGGTTGTCTTCTAGGAACAATTGGTAATATTCACCAGATGTGGGGATTTCCTCACTAGGAGAATGGCTGGATGCACCCATATCTAAACCTACCACTAGATCTTGTAATAGATGGTGAGGACTAGGAGGAATAACAGCAGTTAGAAAAGGAGAACCTGATGTAAGAGGAGGGAAATGTTCCCCTACTCCAAATCCAGACCAAGGGTCGGATAAGGGCCAATTGAACTCAACTGGTCCTCCAAAGGGAAGCTCAGAAAGAACTGGTCCCTCGTTGGGAAACTCGGAAACAATGGGCTATTGATGTTCAGCAGAGGATTGCGAGACCTCTGATGAATCGTCCGTATATGGACTACCAGTAGACGAAACTTAGGGTTTGGCCACTGTGACAATAATGACACAAGGAAAAGATCAAAGACAACACATGGGCTAAAATGAATCAAGGCACACAATGAAATGACCAACAAGCAAGATCTAATAGGGCATGTGATCGCAGGTGATTTATTTTACGACATTGAAACTTAGAATCTTCACCGTTTCATGTTTTAAGAGTCGAGAAACAGATGAAAGATGACTCTATCTCTTTCAGTTTTGAAGCAAGCATGAAAGGACAAGCGCTTGGTGATATTTTCAAATTTAAGGAGTCGGATAAGATCAAAATGAATGCTCAGGAATGCTAGGAAAAGGGTGTACCAAATAACCGTGAACTGCAATATGCACCTTGGTTTGAAAATGAAAGAGAAATCAACCAAGGACTTAACGTACGTGCAAGCAATCTCCCCGAATGCTGTGTCTGGTGTATCACGCGTATAGGGCGGCAGACTCAGCTTCCTATGGATAAAGGGTGGAAACCTAGTGGGGTCTCCCTTTATATACGCGAGGGTACGGGGAGCACAAGTCCGTACTAGTGCTGTCTAAAGCTAAGAGGCAAACGACAGCTACTAGGTTTAAAGACGCCGGAACACGTCTCTAGCCTAGACCTCTAAATATTTCGTTAATGTTTCAATGCTGCCTTAGTGTAAATTGAATAAATTTTAATGTTAGGTCCATATATCACTATTATAGTCCCTTATTATTGTTAGTGTAACCCCCTTATTGTTATTATTGTACCCTTGTAACCCCCATTTTGTTATTATTGTGCCCTTAAATTATAATTGTTAGGTTGGCTAGGATTACATTGTGGCCCACTCGGATTACATTATGGCCCCATGGACTCCTATATATAGAAAGGAGGTTTTTTAAATTGTATCATCCAAGAATTGTTCATTTATGTAATGTATTGGAGGCTGCCCCCTCGAAGTGGCTTATTTCTAAGGTGTTGATATCTATTTTCTTCTATTTTTGAAGCTGGTTACACAACATTTAATGTTTATCTTCAATTATGTTTCAGTTTCCGGGCCCTAACGAGTGTTATGTCTCAAATCTCCTAAATGCACACTACATGCTAGAGTATATCATTTCATTCGATGAAAGCTAATTACGAGAGAGTTAAGAGCTTTTCACACAATAAAAAAATGATCAGACAACAACCAATAACGTCTCTAATGCAGCTAATGGAAACTAAAAGCTTTTCTTTCAAAGTTACAAATCACTAATAACATAGAAAAGATTCGATTTTCATTAACCAATCAAAGCAAAAGAGATTTTTGTATTTTCAATGTTTAAGAGCAAAGTGCATTAAACAAAATGAAAACTAATGAAACAAGCAATTTGAGAAGCGATAGCAAAGGAGTAAAAATAATCAAATTTCACACAATGCAAGCACACAATCAAACCTCAAATTGAAAAAAATTCCCTCAAATCACAAGACACTCAAAGACTCACATGAACCATGTAATCTAGGCCCAAAATTAGACAAGGCCGAATTCGAATGAAGAAGAAGCCAATCACTCAAACTGTTGGGAAAAATACTGAGAGGGGGGGGGGGGGTGAATCGATAGTGGGGCTGACTAAAAAAATTTTACTTTTGTTTCTCTAAAACCCATACGCTACTTTACTGAACCCAACTCGCGTATACACGCGGATATCCTTAATAAAACTTGTGTATTACCAGAGATCTCATTATGCAGAAAATTCTTTACTTAGATCATTGCATCATTCATTCATTAGATGTTTAGTAAGCAGTAAACATGTGCAGTAAGAACAAAATAAATCATCACACATAAACATCACACATGAACACCAGGAGTTAAGGTGGAAACTCAATTTGGGAGAAAACCACCGTTGCCGTCGTCTCTATCTTCAATATTTATTATAAAGAAAACTTCTTACAACAATGTACTGGCGTAGACTCATACCAGCATGCACGCACCCACCTGCAGAAGGCTACAACCTTCTCTCGTTTAGCAGCCTCTCCTGGAAGGGAGCTACTACTACCCCCTGCTCTCATTTACCAGCTACCACTGGAAGGGAGCTACAACCCCCTCACTGAAGGCTTCGACCCTCAGCACCACTGTGGACCACGTTTCATCAATTTTCATACTGGATCCATTCATTTTCTTCAGTACACTCGCATTAGTTCTTCATGATTTCATTAGTCGATCAAACCAGAGATTCACCATCGTCAGATCATCATATCCATGGGTGCATCGTAGATTCAGATTTATCAATTAAGAATAGAGTTCGTCCATGCAGATATTATTTAGAGAAATTTTATTCATTCACCACCTTTACGCATGCACACCTCGTGCTATCATCCTCTTCGCCTTATATAGTTTAACCTTTATCAATACCATGAGTAAAACCATTCAACCGCTAATGGTATTCCTTTGACAATATTTCCTTTTAGTTTACCCGACGTGCCTCTTTGATTTCTTTTTAATTTATTTATCAATTTGAAGAAATTGACAAATAAATATATTTACAACTTTGAACTGAACTTTAGGATTAAAGATACAACCCTTCACACTTTAGAGAAATATCCAATGCTTTCAAACAATTAACCTTATTATAAACCTTTGACCTCGGGCCCACATATATATTCAATAGCCAATCAAATACGCGCATGGTGCCATAAGTAAAATTCGCGCAAGTCCAACGTCCGATCACCGTTAGATAGCAAGCTTCCAGATCAACGGCATATATGCATATCGCTCGACCTCCGATGCCGAACGTTAACGTGCGATGGCCCATCATACTTTGGTTAATCTTCGTGCATCTTCCGAACACAGCCACCATCCGATGGCATCTTCCCAGATCAACGGTATGTATCAATATCGCTGGGCATCTTGGGTCGAATAATAACGCGCGATGGCGCACAGTGACAAGCAGTTTTCCGTGGGTCCTCCTTGCCACATGTCGAATTATTTATGGAATCACTCCCAACTCCTCAAATACCGCTCACTCCGCATAGGTGGTGTGATGAAAACCATAAACCGCCTTCACTGTTCACTCGGTCACGGTTCCGCTCTTCCACGCAGGGTTCCGTCGTACTTCCTTTTGTTACGTTCTAGCTCTTTTCTTCCAGGTTCCGTTCATGATTCCAAAGGGTTAGTCTAGGTTTGCGCTATCCTTCTTACTTAGTTAACTCTGGTCTATTTTCGGCACAATTTCCAATAAACAACGAACAAATGTAGTTCTCTTCCGACGGGATTTTCACTACCATTAGGAAAGAGTTAGTTATACGCAGGCTTCCTCTATGAGGGAAATGAAGAACCAATGGACGGGATTTCCTCACAAACATCAACTCGAGACAATTCAATTTCATTCTATCTTCAAATCTGCTATAATATATCAACCTTCCATTGCATGTTCGGAGTTCTATCCTGTCACAGTTCTGCTTCTAACTGTACATTCAAGTTCTTGATTCTGCAAGCAAAACCATCATATCTCCGCAACCATTAATTCCTTCAATGGATTTCTTTCTTCTCACGGATTCCATCAGGGTGAATTACCATTTACTAGAACATTCACTTATTCTTTTCTATTCGATGGCCTTTTTCTCCTACTCTGTCTCTGGACAATTCTGCTTCAATTATGCACTCTTCTTCTGCTGCTACTTTGCTTTTCCTCTTTTCATGGTTACAGTTTCAGATGCTCCTTCTTTTCCAATTCTTTTGCCATCAATGACAATATTTCCAACAATCTCCCCCTTTGGCATTGATGGCAATACTCTTCCTCTGATTGTCTTTATAGAAGCCCCCTTTTTTTCTTTTCCTCCCCCTTTGACATCAATGGCAAAGAATTGATCAAGATCCTTTGAACCAAAAATACCATGCTCCCCCTGAGATCATGTTGTATCTCCAAACAAAAATGACTCCACAATGCATCCTTTTCTTATGACCGATGCTCCCCCTTAGCCTATGCATTCAGAGATGCCCAACAGCACCTCACAACCAATTTAATATTCTGTATTTAAGTAGATCTGATCTTCTGCATGGCAGAGACTACTCCCAGTTTCTGTCTGAGATATTCAAACGCTTCCCTGGGTAGAGGTTTGGTAAATATATCAACAACTTGTTCTTTGGAGGGAACATATTCCAATTTCACCTTTTGTTCAAGCACTTGTTCACGTAAGAAGTGATATTTGATGGGAATGTGCTTGGTCTTGGAATGCATAACAGGATTCTTTGAGATAATGATGGCACTTGTATTGTCACACATAATGGAGATAGGAGGTGAACATTTGATTTGAAAGTCTTGTAAGGTTTGCATCATCCAGAGAAGTTGAGTGCAACATGATGTGGCAGCCAAATATTATGCTTCTGCTGTAGATAAAGCAATAGAGATTTGCTTCTTGCTAAACCAAGATACTAACCGGGGCCCCATATAGAATGCACCACCACTAGTGCTTTTCCGATCATCAACATTTCCAGCCAAATCTACATCAGTGTATGCATGAAGAGTAAGATCAACATTCTTTGGATACCATAGTCCAAAGTCTTGAGTTCCTTGTAGATATTTGAATATTCTTTTCACAGCCTGAAGGTGAGACTCTTTTGGATTAGCTTTGAATCGTCCAACAATCCCAACTGCATGCATAATGTCTGGTCTTGTCCCAGTGAGATAAAGTAGACTTCCTATCATAGATCTGTATTCTGGTTGATTCACTGTGGGGGAATCATCATTAGAACTGAGATTGCATCCGGTTATCATTGGTGTACTTACAGGTTTGCAATCTTCCATACCATACTTCTTCAAGATTTGCTTAAGATATTTTGCTTGCGATAAGAATATGCCATCTGTTGCTTGTTGCACTTGCAAGCCAAGAAATAATGTTAGTTCCCCAAGTAAAGACATTTCAAATTCTTGCTGCATATCAGAAGAAAATTTCTGACTCATAGACTCTTCATTACTTCCAAAAATGATATCATCAACATATACAACCACAATCAATAGTTTTTTATTTTCAGTTTTTGTGTATAAGTTGCTATCAGCAGACCCCTTTGAAAATCCTTGTTGATGAAGATATTTGTCAAGACGATAATACCATGCCCTTGGAGCTTGTTTGAGACCATATAGAGCCTTTTAAGTCTACAAACAAGTTTTTCATCATTTCCCAAAATGAATCCTTCTGGTTGTTCTATATAAACTTCTTCTTCTAGATCACCATTGAGAAAAGCAGATTTAACATCCATTTGATAAAATTTGATTTGTTGGAAGCTTGAAAAAGCAAGAAAAATTCTTATGGCTTCAAGTCTGGCTACAGGAGCAAAGGTTTCTTCAAACTCTATACCTTCTTGTTGAGCATACCCCTTGCAAACAAGTCTAGCTTTATTTCTTATAACATCCCCATTCTCATTTAACTTGTTTTTGAATATCCATTTAGTTCCAATGACATTTTTGTCATGAGTTCTTGGTACTAATTCCCAAGTGTGATTCTTCTCAATTTGATCAAGCTCTTCATTCATGGCTTGAATCCAACATTCATCTTTGCAGGCTTGACTGACATTGTGTGGTTAAATAGTGGACAAAAATTCCAGATTGCTAGAAGATCCCACAAGAGTCCTTCTTGTTTGTACACCTGATCCATTTTCTCCCAAGATTTGGGATTCTGGATGATTCTTTTGAACATATCTGGATGGAGCTTTTTCAGATAAATAATCTTCGGGTTCTTCATTGGGTTCACTGTCTATATCATTCCTATTTGATGTAGAAGGATATATGTCATCATCATCTTCATCTGTTGTTTGTTTTTCTTCTTTTGGAGTTGCAGGAGACTCATCAATAACAACATCAATACATTCAAAAATCTTTCGAAGTCTTTTATTGTAACATTTATATGCTCTACTCCTAGAGGAGTAACCAGGAAATATTCCTTCATCTGCTCTGGGTTCAAACTTGCCAAGTTTTTCGTCATTATTTTTGATAAAGCATTTGATTCCAAAAATTCTAAAGTGCTTTACAGTGGGAGGATTACCATACCAGAGTTCATATGGAGTTTTATCACTATTTACACGAACATGTGCCTTGTTGAGAATGTTTACTGCTGTATGTGCTGCTTCTCCCCAAAATGTGTCAGGTGTTCCGGAATCATCAAGCATAGCTCTAGCCATTTGTTGACCTGTTCTATTCATTCTTTCTGCAACACCATTTTGTTGTGGAGTGCCAGCTACAGAGAACTATCTTTTTATGCCATGTTGTTCACAAAATTCAAGGAATTAATCTGATGTATATTCTCCTCCTCGATCAGATCCGAGGCACTTAATTTTTAGATCTAATTCATTCTCAACTAGTGCTTTGAAGATCTGAAATTTCTCAAATGCTTCATCTTTGTGTTTAAGCAACCCAATCCAACACATTCTAGAGAAATCATCAATAAATAAGATATAGTATTGTTCACCTCGTGGTGAATTTTTCTTCACAGGTCCACATATGTCAGTATGAATGAGTTCAAGAGGCTTACTTGATGATCCTTCCTTGGCATTAAATTGTACTCTGGTTTTCTTACCGAATTGGCAAGATTTTCATATGATATTTTCAGGTAGAGTAATATTGGGAAGATCACGAACAACTTTAAGTCTGCTTGATTTGTTGATTTGAGAGAAGCTCAGATGCCCCAACCTTCTATGCCATAGCCAATTTTCTGAAGATTTACTCAGGTAACATTGTTCTTTGCAGTTCTTTAATACATGCAGGTTGCTTGGAGTTATTTTTCCTTTTATAATTGTTTTTCCTGTATCAAGATCACGTACCACACATTCTTTTGAACTAAAGACAACTTCGGTTCCTTGATCACACATTTGACTTACACTCAACAAGTTATGCTTTAATCCATCCACATACATGACTTCATTAGCTTTCACCTTTCTTTTAGAAAAATAGACCCTTTTCCCTTAATGACCGCAGGAGTATCATTTCCAAATGTAACATTCTTTTCCTTTTCTAGAGCACTATATGTAAGAAGTTTGTTTCTGTCACCTGTCATGTGTCTTGAGCATCCACTATCAATGTACCATTTATTTTCTTCATATTCTGCAAATAACGCTATGCCACAATTTTCAACCTGTAGTTCCTTCTTTTTCCATACTTTGGAGCTTGAAGGATCATGTTCTTTTGGCTGAACTTTGCTCTTGCATTCAGATTCTTCATGGCCAAAGTTATTGCAATAAGCACATTCAACTTCATTTTGAAGAGGAGAAAAGTTGTTATAAGTATTCTTCTTTGATTCAATATCAATCATTTTATTTCTTGCTTCTCTTGTCATGATGGTTTTATATGCTACACATTGAACAAATTTATGACCAAAATTGTGACATGAGAAACATTGTCCATTGAAGAAGAAATTTCTGCGATCATGAAATCTCCTACTTGAATTTACCTGTTGATTGGTGTTTCTTTGAAAGATGTTCCTGTTAGTGTTCTTTGAATTGAGATGATCATGATTTACCTGCAAAGATTCTTTATTCCCTTGCTGAGTGGCAGCATGTTGTATACTAGCTGTAGTTGCTTTTAGATAATTTGGTTCTGGAGCCTAAGAAGATTCTCCGATATATCCAAGACCTGTCTTTATAAGGGGGGAACATTGTACCTTGATAATATCATCTAAGGTTTCAGATCCTTTAGCAAATCTAATATTCCGAGTCTTTACTTTTCTCAAGTTCTTTTCTTAGACTTACTACTTCACACTCTAATTTCTCATTGTGTTTCTCCTTTTCTTCAAGCTGATTTTTCAGAGTTTCTATGGTTATTTTACTCTCTTTTAAGAAAATTTTGAGTTGATTGTTTTCATTAAGAAAATAATTATCTTCTAGAGCATCCACAAAAGTATCATTTTCTTCTCTATATTCTTTTTCAAATGCCATGAGAAGTTTAAGATCTTGTTCACTTTCTTCCTCACTATCAGATAACCCATCATTGTCTTCATGAGTATAGTAACTTTTTCTAGTGCTAAAACGATTCTTATTCCTTCTTGTAACTTCCTTCCCCTTGTTATGAGTTTCTTTATAAGGACACTTAGCAGCATAATGACCAACTCTTCCACAATCAAAGCATTTGAAAGGAAGGTTACCTTTGAACCGTCCTGTGCCAAAGGAAGCTTACATTTGAAAGGAAGCTTACCTCTGAACAATACGAGTGGAACCATAACCAATAGTCGCTTATCATTAATTCATACAAAGGAAAATGCAACCTGGATCTGATGCTGAACCTTCCTTCGGTGGGTCGTCAGCGGAATACGTCTCAGTAAAGCTTGTTGGGAATAGGGACAAGCCTTTCTCTTCGATCGTCAATCTCCTTGCTATTGATTTGGCTCTATGAGGACTATTGCAGCATTCTGGGCTATGAAGGCTCTTGGAGACTAGCTTGCAAAGGAAAATGGCAAGCTTATATAGATGGTGGAAGGGTGGTTGGGATCCCTACAATCATGGGATTTGCCCTATCCTCAAGGAAGCTTCCATGAGAGGTGGAACACTACTTCCTCTACATGGAGATCCGGAGCCAAACGTATCAAATCAATTTAGAGACCAGTTCAGGAGTTAGTTGGAGTCAATCTTCCACCATTTATTTAAAAAAAAAACTCCTTATTCATCCTGGCGCAGGTGCAACTCTGGGACAGAGCGCCAGTTGGCGCGCCCTCTTTGGAGGATTTCCCCCATTGGCGCGGGTATAACACTGACGAGTCGAACCAAGGATAAAAAGGCTATTTTTAGGGTTTTTCACGAGTTGTCTTCAGGGGAATGAAATTCCATGTCTAGGGGAATGCCATACAAGTGTTTTCAGGTCATGCCACTACTCACAGGTCACAGAATTAGCCCTCCAATGTGCGGGATGGGGGATTGCAGGGATGGTGACAAATTGCTGTGTAACACCTAGCTAGAAGAAATTGATCACCCATGAATGTGGCCATAATATTTCTAACACCAGATAATTATGGCCTTAGTCCTAGTAATCATTTCAATGTCGAAAAAACATGGGGGGGAGATTTTAACTTTACACATCTCCCATGTAAGAATAAAGGCATTACCAATTGGTTATATGATAATCCTCCTTAATTTTGGTGAGCCTTAAGGATAACATGTGTAGGATTAATCCAGATTTCTATGTGCACTCAATCATGTGTGTGAATCACACACTATTAGGTTACCCATGGCTACCTTAAGGTATTGAGTGAATATGTCATTTAGTAGAGGTTGAGGAGACCATGGGTCAACATTGGTCCATATATATGTGGGAAAGAGTTGTGTTATGTGTGCATTCCACATTCAACCAATACCTCTAAATGTTTGCATTGTTGGATATGTTCATAATGTGCATTCAAACTAGATAAACAACTTGGCATTCCAAGTTAAAAATTAGTATCTTAATTTCAATGGACATGACCTTGATAATAAAAAATGTAGATATACATGAAAATTGAAGTATTCAACTAAAAGAAATGTGTCAACTACTAAATAACCAACTCTTCACCTTCTAGGTATTGTTCATAATGTATTTGAACCAACTATAAGCCACGCTCCCATTTTCGATAATCTATCAACCTTCAAATTTAATTCCCTGTGAATGTGATCAAAGGATATAAGCCTGAAGATTCTAATCAACTCCATAAATCTAATCATCCATTGATCCAATAGAGACGTGTTTAAGGAAATATAACATTTCATTGAATCTATAACAACCTTTGAATCCCCTATCACTTGTAAGTTTAGATTGTTAAAGGGACACAATTAAAATGACTAACAAAAACGATTGATTCATATTATGGTAGTAATTGTTAGGTAGTAATATTTTTTATCTTAAACTAAATTAGTCATTCATGTTAGTCATTTTTAATTATATTATGGATTATCTATTCATTTATTTTAACATGAGACTAAATTAGTTATTTATGTTAGTCATTTTTATTTGGGTCACTTGAGATTTCTCATTTTTAGTAGTATTTCACTTGGAAAAGTTGTGGTGACAAACTTTTTTAGTCACCTAGTCATTAATTTCTCATTTTTTGCTAGTGACCATTTTCCAAATTAGGAGAGTTTTCTCAATTAGGAATGTGTTTCAATTATTGTCAATTATGAAATAATTATTATCTCCTAATTATAATATTTTGGAAAAATAATTATGAGAAATTGCTCAATTATGTAATTTCACCCATTTAACATGGAATAACCGCCACATGAATACATTTAGAGGTGAAAAGAGGATGCATTCCAGTTAGCAACTAAGGTAAGTTGAACTTAGGTTTCTCTCACTCTAATGGATTAGAAAATAGAGTTATAATAATAATTGTACAAGTCATACTATGCTCATTTTCATAAAAAAATATGTACATGTGTATTGATTTCCACTAGAAGCATCATGGAGCCAAAAAATAAAAGGTTTTCAAAAGGTCCATTTAAAAGAATAAAACTGCAGAAGTGCACCAAATAAAATTTTCACAAACCACATGTTTGTTTCTTCAATAAATGTGTGGATCAGCTAAAGTGACAACTCAACAACCTGTAGATCACATCACATTTAATAGGGTAAAATTCTTTGATAAGTGAAGATCGATTGCATATTTTCGAGCCTATCCAACCTTAATTGGGAAGTTATGGAGCTTCCAAAGGAATCCTCGTGTCTCCTACCAATCCCCTATCAAATTAATGGGTCAAGGAGAAGCCATAAGCCAATTTTCAATCTATAAATACAAGGAGAATGAGAGCCAAAAATAATAATAAGTGAGAGAAAATATATGGTAACAAAAAATGTTTGAGAAATTATCATCACCTTGCCTAGGGATTTCACCATTTGAGAGTGTTCTATAGCTTCTTTGAGAGAAAGGTGATTTGCAATAGGATTGGATAAATGAAACTCTTTTTAAGGGTTAGAGAGAACCATTTCTCACCATAGATCTATAAGTGTCTTGAAACTTATCTCTTATATCTCTAACACCAATGAATAAAGGGAATATGTTTATATTATCTTGTGTTTAGTTTTCTTTTCTTATTTTCTTCATTATTTAAGTTTGTATGTCATGCTTTGCTTTCCCATTTATTACATTTAATTTTTGTTTTTATGTATAACATAGTGGGCTTCCTTGTAAGTCACAACCAAAATACAAAATAATGATAGATTTAGGACACCCTTGCTCTAAATTCACTACTACAATTACAGTCATACATGGTTAATTAGGTAGTTTTATGAGTAGTCTTTCCTTGAAAGTTATCTTAGAAATTGGTGATGATAGTTGCAGTGGTTACATTAGTTGAATATTATTTTCACTTTACATTTATTTCCTTTTACAAATACAGGAAACCATACAACATTACATTTTTATAGGTTAACCACTAACGTATCCTCATTTGAAATCAAGGAGTGAAACCAACATGATGTCGGTCAGGCTTACATACCATATGGTACTTCTATCCCAAAAAGTGTGAGGTTTGAAGTGTAATTCACAAAGGGGAGACCCCATTAGAACTAGATGCAATAAACTAAACATAAAATAAAATTATATATAAAAAAATAAGAAAACAAGAAAAATGTATCCCCTACATAAGGGGCATCCTAGCTCGGTGAAGCACTACTAAAGGGTTTACAAAACTAAAATCAACTCAACACATATGAATTGGAAAATAGAAAGTTTCTTGTCTTGATAGGAAATCAAAGGAGTAAATAGATCTTCTACATTTAATCCATAAACATATTCTTAGACTCTCCTTTGCCATATTCTAGCCCCAACCTATATAAATGACTAATATTCTCTCATATGTATACATATAACTCATCCTTCACAAAAGGAAAGAGGTTACAAAGAAGGAGGAGCCATAAGCCATAAGCCAATTTTCAATCTATAAATACGAGGATAATGAGAGCCAAAAATAAGAATAAGTGAGAGAAAATATATGCTAATAGAAATTGCTTGAGAAACTGTCATCACCTTTTCAAGAGATTTCACCATTTGGCTTCTTCTATCGACAAGAAATTGCAGTGGATAACCCCTCACCCACATTTGTGAATGGAATAGGCACTCCCCATCCTCTAGATCCTCGGGATCCTCCCTCTTGAGCTTGGTGGTGGCAATAATGGAACTAGGGTCCACATTAATGATCTGCTTCCCTTTTTCCTCTCCCTTGTCTGGTTCTGGCTTGGGATCAGAACATGCATCTAATTCGAGTGCCTTCAATGCGGCCACCAGTGACTGTTTGGCCCAACACTCATTTGTGCTATGAGTGGGGCTGTTATGAAATTCACACCACTTCCTCGTGTCCTTATTTGGACTTGTGGTGTTGTTATGAGTCGCCCTGCTTTGGCTCTGCCCCTTGTTCTGTGGTTCAGGGGTGCCTTCCCCTCACTTCGGATTCACGGATCCAAAGTCTCGCTTCTTCTACTTAAATTTCTCATCGATCTTGGCGGCATAGCGATATGTTGTGCCAAGTGAGGTAATATTGAGGAACTCCATTTCCTCCTGAATGTGTCTATGCAGATAGCTGCGATACTTGAGCAACAAATGTCTCTCTGAATATTTAATACCCAACTTTGTGTGCAGGGTATGAAAAAAATTTGTTAGTCCATGCACATCTTGATCCCTTTGCTGCCGCAACGTGGTCCATTGGATGTACTTGTCCTCATATATCCCCATGGGGTAATATTGTTCCTTGACTCCGTCTCGGAACAAATTCCAAGTGGTTGTGGCCGAGGACAGAGAGGGTTCCCCCTCGTCCTTTTTCTCACAATAGGTTTCCCACCAGTCTTTGACATGGGGGGCAGCTTTGAGGAGTGAAAAAATAATCTTTTCTCTGTTGGAGAAATCATGGAATGAGAAATAACCTTCTAGCAAATTCAACCATCTATCAATAACATTTGCATCTATCTGGCCTTCAAATACAGGAATGTCAAAGTTTACATGTAACTTGAAGGGAGTGGCACCTATAGAGTGGTTGTTGGATGTAGATGCGCTATAAGTGGGCATCCTTTGAAGGATTCGAGCAAAAGCTATCCATCATTGTATTCCTTTATCTCTCGAGGGCCTCCTCAAGAAATATTTTGATAGGATCTCCTGCTCCCTCGTCTTTATTTTCTTTCACCAGGGAGGTCATCAGGGTTTGCGAGGATGATCTTGCAAGGGTTCAACCAGATCGAGTCCTAACTCCTTATACCCTGACTACGTTGGGGACATGCAAAGAAAAACAAAGAAAGATTAGATCGCTCTAATGCCACTGATTTGGATTTATGCAGAAACACAATAAAATACATAAATAGAAATAAACACAGAGATGTAGCAAAAATAATATTTCATTTCATTAAAAAAAAATGCCTATAGACATAATGGAAATAAAATAGATAGGGTGTTGGTAATGTATCTTTAAGAAGAGATGTGGCGGCTACAGGCCTCTGAACCATGTTACATTGAGGCTCAAGGGCGTTTTTATTATTGAGAAATAATGGAAAACACTAAACATCCAAAAAACCTAACCCAAGGAGATGAAGCGCCAAAAATATGGGCCCCGTTTGGGTAAATTGGTGTTTCAACTTCCCGAGGACGTAACTTTGGCATACTATATCCATTTGACGTGCTCAATACCTCGTTAGAAAGATATTTCCGAGTAAAATTTTTGGTGTGATAAACATTGGTCCACGAGCACATTTTTCTCCCGGTTTTCCAAAAAACATCATTTAGGGCCTCAAAATGGCCCCGAAAGTTCAGGACCGGGAAAACTGCTAAAAATAGTAAGTTGTGCTGAAACTGAAAAATTGAAAGAACTGATGTTGGGGGTTCAAATTGAATAGGTGGGTGACCAAAAATATCCACCTCGATAATTAGGTCCCCAAAACGGCTCTGGAAGTTCAGTACCCGAAAACCTACTAAAAATAGTAAGTTGTGCTGAAAGTGAAAAACTGAAAGAATCGATGGTGCGGGTCCAAATGGAATAGGTGGGTGGCCACCAATATCCAACTAGATTAGAAAGGAATTAAATGACTTGAGACTAAGCTAGGAAGTCCTGAGGGAGAATCTACAAACATATAACACATGGCTAAGAAAGAAACTATAAGAAAAAGAGACACAACTTACCACTATGACAAGTTTATCTATGGAATCCATACAATGCATGAAACCATCAAAATCCTATTCCATTTTCCTCAGGGAGAAGTGGCTGCAATCTCAAATTAATACATTGGCATAGTTTGGCTCACTTCCTTTCCAAGACTAAAGGAAATTCATTGAATTTTTCAAAAGGGAAAATATTGAGGATAGATCCAAATTGGTTGATTTTTACATGCACAATATGATCCTTACAGACTTTATTGGGACCCCAACTCAAGATTGGGAGACATACGATTGATGGCATTAGACTCTTGGTTGACCCATGAGGAGACAAGGGATGAAGAAGTGAAAAGGGTGATGAAAAAGGAATAAAAGGAGCCCTTATATATCAGAGTAGAATTAGTGAGCCCCAAGGCTGTCCTCAACAACCACGATCTCATCTCCTCTTATCCTGAATTGGAACCTAGGTACATAAAAGCCCAAGAAAAATCCATCCTACATTTTGAGGATAATGGGGACTAAAATTTTGTATGCTTTCCAAAGAAGATGGCATGCCTTGCCTCACATTTTACAAATCAAACAATATCACTCCCTAGAAAGACAAAGGAATTCCTTAGAGAGAACCCCACTATAAAAAAAAATCATGCAAAGGGTGAAGATCAAGTGGATATGATTCAAACTCATTCCTCCCTTATTGTTGGGCCTACAAGAAGAAAGAAACCAGACACAGGAACAAAAGGAATTAACATACATAGAGACAAATAAAGGTTTATATCCACAGGAAGGCACACCATTTAAGGTGCCTTGGGATGTTAGAGAGGCAAAAATGGCAATGAATGAGATTCATATCAGTGACTGAGTTTCTCAGAGGGTGAGAAACACCTTCAGCACAGGGGTGATGATTGGTCCCATCAATAGGTATATTTTGAAGTTCATTGTGCTATCCTGTAGCACTTAAAACTCTCCTTTTCTCACATTAATTAGCATGTTTAGCAATAACATTCTTATTAAGAAGACTGAAGGGTGTTTTTCATATTGTATGGCCTAATGTGATTAATATGAAAGAAAAATAAGAAATTGTGGAGGTATTTACTATGTATGGGCTTGGTGGAGACAACCAGAGAGAATATAGGAGGATTTTCCACATTTGATCATTTGAATATAGGAGGATTTTTCTAATATAGGAGGATTAGAAAAAAAACACATGTAGCATGGAAATGGAAATGGAAGGTACAATGCATTCAAACATATGATCACATAAGGAAAAACACTGCTAAATCACATACCACATGAATCCCACTACAATAGTTGTAAATTTTGTCTATTACTTCCTGCCAAATTCACAAAGTACACTAGTATCCAAGGTTCAATTCCTCAATATCCAACCTTTCAAATTGATTACAAATTTCCTCATATAGTGACTGAGGTTGAAATCCTCCCTTGTAGGTCGAATTTCCAGCAATAAAATCCAAATACATGCATCTATCCACTGTCTACTACATACAAGGGAGGTTACTCAACCAATTCCTCCTTTTCCTAACCATCAGGAGACATTTCCTCAAAGTATTAAATGGAGGATAAGACCCCTAAGTAACCCTATTTTACCCATTTACGTTTACTTTAACCCCTTACATTTAATTTACATTTACCTTTTGACTTTTACAAAAGTGAAACTGAAAATTGTGAAAATTTACATAGTGACATTTCATGAAAATATATTAGAAATTTTCAGATGTGCAGCGAGCTGTTGGAGGCCATTTTTAGGTATCTTTATGATGTCCAAATTCAAATCTGAGATGTGTTTTGGAAATATGGTAGAATTTATATGTATTTAGAGTATTTAAGCATGCAAAATGGCCCATTTTTGGCTAATATATGGCCATTATCTTAAGGTGTCTCCAAGCGAGTAGCGAAAGTAAAAAAGAGAGGCAAAATGTTGATTTTTGACCCCTTTTTTGGATTTTTCTAAAAATCTAAGCCCTGGACAAGACAAATGATCAAATGGGTTTTGAAAGGAGGTCATCATATTTCCAAAAATTTCAACCTTTTTTCCATTTGGAAGCCTAGGGAAGAAGTGCAGCGTGAGCTCGCTGCGCTTTTGGACCTAGTCAAAATTTATGAATTTCCAAAATTGCACTAAATTTCACCAAAATGAAAAAAGTGCTCCAAATGTCCTCAAAATTGGTCTAGAGTTGCCAAATATGGTGTATTATGATCTCATGGATGTATCAACAAGTAATTCCAACTTACCCTTCTCCTCATGGCTAATTAGGTTTTCCTTTAGTTTGGATTGTAACTATTTGACTTTGACATTACAAATTTGATTTCTTGCATAGTAATGGCAAGTCGCGTGCTTATGTATCTTATTATCCCTATTGGCCTTGTCAAGGAGCTTCTCCAAGTGGATGTTAACTTTCTCAAGCCAAAACTCCTTTTTTTCATTGATTTCATTGGCTATCTTGTCTTCAAAACTTAGCTCTTCATCTGTAGGGTTTTTCTCTCTTTCATTCTGCAATGCTCTTTTCAGACCCATGGTCCTTGGCCTCTTCCTTCTCACCTGTTACTCATGCTCATCATGCTTATCATAATCTTTAATGTCAACCACTATTTTTACTTTCACATCATGCAAGCTTTCCTCAAACTTACTTTTCTCCATTTGAGAGTGTTCTATAGCTTATTTCTCCATTTGAGAGTGTTCTATAGCTTATTTCAACTTCTCCTTATCTTCCTTTCCCTCCAACTTCACATTAGCATGTTCACCTATTTGTTGCACTATCTCTTGTAGCGAAACATGAAATCTTAAGCAATTTGTGACTCGCCCAAACTTACACTAAACTCATGATTTTCCTTCCTTATTGTATTACAATGCTCAAGGAACCTTGAGAATGGAACATGGAGGTAAATAGACCTTATAGATGTCTTTATTTGGTTTCTTGTGAAAATTTGTGGTTTATTGTTTGTAAGATTTCATTTCAATAGTGTGTTTGTTTTTCCTGCAAGATATAATAGGTGTATTTTCATTTCATTACAGATAGTGTAGAGTCCCTTCATTTACTACAAATATCTTAAGTTTGTGTACTATCTTATTTCCTACAATTTTAGTTTTCCTGTAGCATATATTAGTCAACTTGTTCCATGTAAACCCTTGTGAGTTGCAACATTGTTGTTGTAATACTAATGACCATCACTACACTACACAACTTTCCCCATATACCCAAAGATTCAAGCATATTTCATAGCCCATTTTCTCATAATGAAAAAATTCCCTGATTTTTGCAATGCTATAATAAATCTAAATTTCATAAATTGTTTCAACTTAGACACTGAAGTGGAATTTCAAGAGTAAACCAAGGAACAATCATTTCTTAATATTTTCTCAAGGCACATAATATGGAAACAAGCAGCATAGTACATGTACACTACTTTAACAAGCAACATACTTGAATCCTCTATTTAAATTATAAAATCTGTAATTTAAAAAAAAAACATATCTTAAAATATTTAATTCCTCTACAAACTTAACAAATAAAAAATTAAAATTAAAAAATTAAAATAAATATCATAAAACAACCTAATTATAATTAAGTACCAAACTTATTGCATCTATCTAAGAATTGAGATAAATCTATTATTTACCATCCAAATGATAAGGACTAACGACTAGCATATACTAGAATTATGTAATTTTTTCCACAAAGTTAATTTACAACCTCGACAATTAAAACGCTTAAACCCACGAAGATTAACTCAAAACACTCAGATCCATTGAATTCAAAAAATAATATAATTTTTTAACAAAACAAAATATCTTATGCTGTAAGAAAATAAAAAAATTGAGTTTACAAACATTTCAGAATTTCATAATGCATCACTCAGCGCGTGGTCCACAATTTCACAAACTCTGATAATTGTTCTGCACTCCAACACTGTTTTCTCCTGGTAATTAATTATTCATCAATGTTAGCCCTGTCACAGCTTCCACATTGCCACCAGGAAATCCATTAAAGTAGGTATTAGGAAATGGTAGATCTGAACGATGGGTTGTCACAGGCCCTGCGTAGCTTTGAACGGTTGTGGGTGTGAAAGCTGGAGGATAAAGATTTGAAGAGTACCATGCACTACTGTCTGTTCCTAGTCCACTTGTGGATGTAAAAGTAAATGATGTGACCCCTTGTGGGTTCTGTGAAAACTGTGGAGTAGGGAATGGAGGAGCGTGCATTAGTGGTGGCGTTGCTGAGTACCATGCAATAACGGTAGATGCATCTTGTCTTCCCATTCTTGCAGCAGCGATGTCGAGCTCTGCCTGTTGCAATAACCAATCGATGGTCTGCCCGCCACTATCGTGGCCAAGTTCTCTACTGAGTTCGGCGATTTCTTTGGCCTCCTCTATTGTGGGTGGTAAAAAATGAACAGTGGATCCTAGAGTTTCGAAGCCCAAAAGTCTAGTAAGTTCGTCTAACGTTTCTTTGCAATCATGACGTACCTGAACTCTGGGGTACATTGTTCTTGCCGCCTCCTTCTCGTGCTTAATTTCTATTTCTGCATCGAGTTTTTCGGTTTTTTTGTTGGAGAGACTGGCAAAGCTTCTTGTTGGAGCTGAAGTAGCAGTTGTTTTCCTTTTAAAGGTGGCCGCCACCTGATGGAGACCCTTCTGGTGCTTAATTTCTATTTCTGCATCACAATTTTTGGTTGTCATCTTGGTTCTTTTGTCGGAGAGCTTCTGGTTGGAGCTGAAGTAGCAGTGGCTTTCCTTTTAGCTGGCGACGCCACTTGATGGAGACCCTTCTGGTGCTTAATTTCTATTTCTGCATCACCCTTATTGGTTGTCATCTTCGCTCTTTTGTTGGAGAGACGGGTGGATCTTCTTGTTGGAGCAGGTGTATCAGTATTAGCGGGCGCCATGTGATATAGAAACCCTTCAATTAAGCTCGTTCGTTGCAGTGATCTTTGCGATAGAAACCCTTCAATTAATCTGTTGCAGTGATCTTTGCGATCTTTGCAGGTGAACGCTACAAAAGTAGAGTTCTTTGGTCTTAATGTTTGATAAAGTAATCACTCAGCCAGTATTAATATTCACTCAGCGATTATTAATATTAGCCATCTGCTCATATTTGGATAATGAGATTTCCCTAAGTATTGTCGGCCCCACTTCCATAATTCTAAATGGTGGTTATGATAACGTTTAAGGGCACGAGGCTTTGTCTTGCGGCCCCACTATTGTAACTCTAAATTGGGTATTATAGCGTTCAAGGGCGTTGTCTTGAGTCCACACCATCATAACTTTAAATTGGATATGATAACGTTCAAGGGTAGTACTGGATTCTAAAAGTTGTAGAACGTGAATAATTTATAAAATTATATATTTTTTATAGTAATTTTAAAATTGGATAATAATAACAACAACAACAACGAAATGTATTTATTTACAACATTTATAGTATTATCGTATTTAAATATCATATAATATTACTAGTATATATGTATGTTATCTCACAAATATATTGGTTAAAGTAGCATCATTTCATCGATATTTATGTATTAGACTACATCTTTAAATTTGAAGAAGTCACACCCTCCACACTTTTAGTTGACTTAGGAGTGGGGTGGTTTGGCATTAAAATAATTTCATTATGCAATCTTTAAAGATTATATCTATTTTTTATTTTATTTTTAAATGGGATATTGTACTATTTTTAATATATATATATATATATATAAAAGAGGATGGTGTTCTACAGCTCAACAACTCGATACGAGAGGTATGGTAAATAAATAAAACCCATTTTTATATTAACTCCATAAACCTCTTTATATATTTAAGAAAACTCAAAAAAGAATTTTTATTTAGATGAAGCCTATGAGCCAAATACCATGGAAAAAATTATTATTAATACCATGGGCCAAATACCATGGAACAAATTATTATTAATACCATGGGCTAAATACCATGGGTCAAATACCATATTTAAATAAATAAATATTAATGAGGAATAAATAGGTATGGTAAATAAATAAAAATATAAAAAATGATGTTTTATTTAAGTGAAGCTTATGGGCCAAATACCATGGGCCAAATTAATATTATTATCTAATATTCATATTAATGTGTAGATGTAATGTAAGAAAGTTTGTAAACTTTTTTAATGTCGGCTCCATATATTTGTAATGGAGAGGTAAAAGTTGACAAACTATTGAATGTGGAAATCAAATAAGATTAAGAGATGTACTTATATTTTGTTTTATTTAGGTGAAGCCTATGGGCCAAATACCATAGAACAAATTATTATTAATACCATGGGTCAAATACCATATTTGACCTATAGGCTTCACCTAAATAAAACAAATATAAGTATATCTCTCAATCTAAATCGTGGAAACATCTCAACATTATAGTCTATCATTGGTGTGTGATGGGAGGGAGAGATAGAGGGAGGTGGATGAGAAAGTGAGAGAGAGTACTTGAGAGAGAGGAGAGAGAGAGGGGAAGAGATGTGGAGTTGGAAGGGGAAGAATGACCAAGAGAGAAAGGTGGAGAGGAAGAGGGAGTGACAAGGGCGAAGGGGAAGAGAGAGAGAGGAGGAGGAAGAGGGAGGGAGAGAGAGATAGATAGATATGGAGGGAGAGTGTGTATGTTTTTGGGGTGATAAGGAGAGATAATGGGAGTTAGAGATATAGATGGAGGGGGGAGAGAGGGAATAAGAGAGGAAAATAGAGGGAGGGAGGAAGAGAGATAGTCTTATGGAGAGAGAAGAGGAAGAGAGACAAAGAGAGAGAGAGGAAGAGGGATAGAGAGAGAGAGTGGGAGAGGAAGAGGGTGGGAGAAAGAGGGAGAATAATAGGGAGGGAGAAGGAGAGAGAGGTAAATATATAGATATATATGGGGAGGTAGTGTGTATGTTTGGGGGTTGAGAGAGAGAGAGAAAGAGAGAGAGAGAGAGAGGAAGAGATAGATAGATATATAGATATGGAGAGGTAATGTAGATAGGATGATATAGAGAGATAAAGAAGGAGAGACAGAGGGACATAGACATACAAACTTAGGGGAAAGAGGGAAGAAGAGAGAGACAAAAAAATGAGAAAGAGAGAGAGAGAAAGAGATCATGCCATGTGTTTCAGGGGATGGGATAGAGAGAAAAATAAGGAGAGATGGAGGGAGGTATAGATATAGATGGTAGGGGGGAGAGGGGAGAAGATAAAGATAGAGAAAGGGAGGGAGAGGTGGTGAGAGAGAGACAATGGAGAGAGGGATGGGGAGAGAGAGGAGAGAGGGAGGGAGATATACACATAATAGAAGGTGGACACAAAGACACATATAGACATAGAATTTAGATATAGAAAGTCATGAATATTTTGGGTTTTCAATAAAATAGATGTATTGATTTGAGTGTAGTAGTTGATTTCTAGTCCAATTTGATCACTTTCACTAGATGCATTGATTTAAATGTAGATGTCGATTTTCAATCCTATTTAATACCTTACACTAGATGAATTTATTTTAGTTAGATGTTGATTTTTACTCCTATTTGATTGTTTTCACTAGATGCATTAGTTTCAGTGTAGATATTGATTTCTAATAGTATTTGATCACTTGCACTAGACACACTAATTTGAGTGTAGATGTCAATTTCTAATCCTATTTAATACCTTATACTAGATGCATTGATTCCGGTGCAAATGTTGATTTCTACTCCTATTTGATTGCTTGCACTCGATCCATTGGTTTTAGTGTAGATATTGATTTCTAATCCTATTTGATTTCTCGCAATAGATGCATTGAATTTAGTGTAGATTTTTCTTTCTAATCCTATTTGATTGTTTGCACTAGATGCATTGATTTTAGTGTAGATGTTTATTTCTAATTTGATGCAACTAGATGTATGATGTACATTAATTTCAAAGTAATTAGATTAATAATGTGCATTGATTTCAGTGTAAGCACATCTTTGTCCCCTCCATCTATATCTCTATCTCCCATTGTATCTCTTTCTTTATCTCTCCATATCATCCCCCAAACATACACACACTCTCTCCATATATATCTGTCTCTCTCCCTCTCTCTCCCTCCCTTTTCTACTCCTTCCCTCTCTCTTCTCCTTCTCTCTCTCTTTTTAACACTTCTCTCTCCATATCTATACCTCTTCCACCTCACCCTGTATTTGCATCTCTCTTCTCCCCTCTATGCATTGGTTTCAATGTAGATATTGATTTCGAATCCTATTTGATTGCTTGCAATATATGCATTGAATTTAGTGTATATTTTTCTTTCTAATCCTATTTGATTGTTTGCACTAGATGCATTGATTTTAGCGTATATTTTTATTTCCGATTTGATGCAACTATATGTATGATGTACATTAATTTCAAAGTAATTAGATTAATAGTGCACATTGATTTAAATGTAAGCACATCTCTGCCCCCTCCATCTATATCTCTATCTCCCATTGTCTCTCCTTCTTTATCTCTCTATCTCACCCCCCAAACATACTCTCTCTCTCTCTCTCTCTCTCTCTCTCTCTCTCTCTCTCTCTAACACTTCTCTCTCTATATCTATATCTCTTCCTCCCCACCCCGTCTTTGCATCTCTCTTCTCCCCTCTATCCCCCTCTCCATTTATATCTCTATCTCACCCCCAAAACATACACACTCATAGTGTGAGAACATAAACATTATTCATGACATGAATTGACTTATGTGTTGCAATAATTCAACCATAAATACAAAACTTGAATTTTCAACCTAAATAAAATTTTCACTTACCTGAAATGTCTTCTTATTGAAACTATAAACCATTTTTAATTGGCTACATCCTTATTATTCCCATTTTATATCATTCAACATTGTTAATCACTTTTCATTCAAGCACAATAATAGAGAATAACTAAATGTGTGACAATATGAACAATAAAATTAAATAGTTTCATATTGATCACAATGAAGATTGTTTATAATTGACTTCATTCTTATTAATCACATTTTCTATCATTCAACATTGTTACATTCTCACTTTGCACTTAAAATTTTTATTTCATCATTTTTCATCATTCAAGTTAGTAACTCTCTCATCATTCATCATTAATCTTAGACATTTTTAGCATATTTAAAATGATCAAAATAATTGGATGTTCAACAAATTTTGTATGACCGCACAAGACTGAAACCAACCTAGATCCATCTTAACTTTGGATCTATCAAGCGCCGAGAGGGATCAAATCTCTCGAGGTGCAAACCTTTCCTCAAGTTTTTCACTCAAAAAAGAGGTTTGCACCTCGAGAGATTTGATCCATATCAGTGCTTGATAGATCCAAAATTAAGATGGATCTAGGCTGGTCTAATACATATTAATGTGTAGATGTAATGTAAGAAAGTTTGTAAACTTTTTTAATGTCGGATCAATATATTTGTAATGGAAAGGTAAAAGTTGACAAAATATTGATTCTGGAAATAAAATAAGATTAAGAGATATACTTATATTTTGTTTTATTTTGTTTTGTTTTAAAGATGTATTATGTGATATTCTGATGAAGGTTAAACTTTGATTTTAAATGTTTGTAATATAAATGGTTAAATTTCTTAATATCAATTATTAATATTTAAGTATAATCAATGTTGAAGCCATTTCAAGAGGAATCTATCTTTAATGAGTGAAATTGGTATTTTTTGGTTTGGTTTGGTCTCATTAAGCGCCATTGTAAGTATCTAATTTCACAACAACATATGTTGGCAACTTCACAAGGTGCTACATATGTTTATGAAATCTACATGGTTGCACAGAAAACTTCATGTACCAATCCTACTTGCACCCTCAACTTGCAAGTCAACATAATGTGTTTCCCTACACATATTGATATTTTCTTTCCAATTAGTGATCATCTCCTTATTAAACTTATCCACAATGGAGGAATTCAATTATATTGCCTCTAATTTTCATATTCAATGATGAGAACATGCTATTTTTACAATTGTAGGAAAGAATAAGTATATTTGTTGTTAAAAAAGTGTATTGATGTGTCAAACATTACATCCTATGCATAGGAATCTATTAGTCTTAGATGAAATATGCTTAAATGTTTTATTGTTGAAGTGACATTCCAAATGTTTAAAAACATATAGCATAGGCAAATACTTCAATGTCATCATACCCTTTTCATAGAATATTGTTTCCAAATTGATGACAATAATAAGGGATGTGCATATAGACCTTCCCAAAATTGATCCTTAGATATATATTTTTCCCATTACTAGTGGTTATTTTTCCAAGTCTCTTAGAAGGATGATTGATGGATTGGAAAATATGAAATTTTTATTTTCTACAAAACCCTCATACAAATGGCTCTCTATTTGCACAAAATTTCTAGATCCTATGAAGCTCATTTAATTAATGAGATGTATTGAAGATGTTTCATATCTTATTGGAAGAATTCTGGTTGCAATTTATGTGAAATATTCACGCCCTTTATAGATCTTAAGGCCTACATATATAGCGGTTGCAACTATGTTAAATGTTGTTACCATAGTAAAGGTGAGAGGTAGTATTAGGCTATGTGCAAAAGATGATTGAAAATATAGTTCTTTTTTAATGTTGCTTACAAGGTATAATTTACTTTTAGTAATGCCTTGAAGATAATATTCAATGGTTCTTTTGTGAATAATGTAGCATTATATCAAACATAAGTCATTGCTCATGTGGTAATATATTTTTGGATGGATGCACACCCCTTTTTATTTGTATCATCCCCACATTCATTTTATGACTATCAATAAATGAAAATGGTATCCAATGTAGCTTCTAATACATTAGGATGGTTTCACATATGGTTGGTGTTAAACTCTCAAAATCAAAGCATCTCAATCTCATTAAAAAATATTTTGTCATTGGAGACCAATCTTAATAATTGTAATCATTCATCCATCTCCATATTTGGATGTATATTTATCCTCATCCTTAAACATTGACCCATTAGGAGTGGGAGAATGCATGTGATCAATATGCATTGACTATAATTATCTTGCATGCTATCATAGTTTTCCACAATGGTTTCTTTTAAAATCTCTGTGAATATAGTGAATGAATGAAATGGTTTCTATAGAATTATTTCTATAATATCCCCAAATACTTGTTGGGAAATTCTACCATAACCACCTAGGTCAAAAATATCTAGTTCAAATGCGGAAGCGAAAATCTCTAACCATGCCATGGTTGTTCTGAAACCGCAATTTTCTGGTTACCATGAATGTTATGTAAATGTCCAAAATGAAAAATTTGTCACATATAAACCTTGATTACTTAATCACACAATGGAATTAACAGTTGATTATCCACATTGAAACACATTAATACCAAACCCTAACTAGGGTTCGCAACCATATTCATATAAATTGATGCATTACATTGTATTCAATAAATACAACTAATACCCAAATTTGGGCTTATCATCAGAACACATAAAAGCATATGAGATTACACACAAACACATAAATATTTACAAATGCAGAGAGTTTCCAGATAATTTCAATAAATAATATGACATATAAAATTGAATATTTATCCTTCCAAAAGAAAAACTGACTGGTTATGGTCTCTCCACATTCCACCCTACCATTGACCATGTGGTTCATGAATTTCAACCATGGGTAACCCTTGACCTGGTGCTGCAACTCCACAAGAAATGGTAAACTAGAAACAATATCCATGACCTGTAGGTTTTAACCCTGTATATAAATTACCTGCAAACGATTCTTAAAACAGAAAAATAAACAATAGTGAGAACATAAAACAAATATACACAGATATTTTCCCCTAGATCCCAAAACCGGGAATACCAGATTGATTTTTCATTATGATCATTTCAATGTCACAATACATATATATACATGCCAAAGCATTCATAAACCGCAATCCATTAACCTTGGATTAGAACATAAATGTAGCTCCCTTGGCCGAACCTACAAAATACCATGGGAAAAAAACCATCATGCCTGAAACCATGTGCAATACCAATGAACAAAACCATAGGTAGGTCCGCCCACCTATTATAAGGTAAAAAAAAAAAAAAACCCCCAGATAGGGGGTGTTGTCCCCCCCATGACCCCCCTGTTGTGCCTGACACAACGAACAGGGGGGGCGATATCCCCCACTGTTACCACCCCATGCTTGCCACTAGTCATTGAAAGAATATAACACACATCCAACACAACCAAGGTACTAACCCAACAACCATTACTCCAACCACAATGCTCTACTTCCTAAAACCTACGCCCAAGTGACACACTGTTGATGGTGTCCACCTTTCGTAGTGACTTATGACCAACCATGAACGTCTCAACTTTGGGCTTTCAAGAGCTCATGTTGCTCAAGGGCTTCTAAGCTCTATTTCAAGCCATAAACTGTTATGTAACCATATCACAAAAAAATATAGATCAACGACTGCAAAATTAGCCTCTTAAAGGGGACAACCTCCATGACATCAAATAAATGAACGAGTATTGGACGATACAAATGACAAGACGTACTTGGTATATATAGGAGTCTAAGGGGTCACAATGTAATCAGATCCTGCATAACAATAATATTGTAAGGGAACAATAATAACAATAGTGGGCTTCTATGGGGAACGACAATAACAATATGCGGCTATAATAACAATAACAATAAGGGGCCTACACTAATATTATAGGGACCTATCATGTTGTTGGTATTATGACTAATGTGACGTTGTCCTTGATCGAAACCTACTTTATAAAGATGTCAATATGATGGTTATGCAAATGCTACATGTGATATAAACAAAGGAATATCAGTTCAGAGACAAAGGAATGATAAAGGTGAATTTTGGGAAGTATACATGAGTCATGTGAACAAAGGCCACATATATATGCGGGTATGGTGAAGAAACGTTGTGTACATTTTTTGCACCATGGTATTCTTAATACCAAGGGTATTTACCATGGTATTGTCCCATAGTAATGAGCATGAAAATGGATATTTTTTCCCGTCAAAGAATACCATTGACATTACTAAGGGATTGGCCTAAGGTATTGGCTAAGGCCTAAGCTATATAAGGAGATGGAGATCAAGTGTTAGAGAGTGGATATGATGGATTGTTTATGAATGACTTGATATGAAATAGGTGCACACCAGGGAGCATGGAGATGGATCAGATATCATAGATATGAAATGAATACATATTGAATAATATGTTTATGGTTTGATGGATTTTATGAAAATTTCATAATTTCTATAGAGGTGTTAAGTATGAAAAGCATATACATACTTGGGTGTTATTTATAAGAGTCGTGTACATCTGATAGGGTTTTGCAGTATGAGTTTTTATTGATGTTTGATAAGTTCTTTTTTGTTTTTTTTTGTATTTCGATGATGTCTATCTCATGATAAATTTTTTTTGATAATATTGGTTTAGTTGAACTGATTATGGAATGACATGTTGACTAGTGATGATGCTACTATGTGATGATTTGTATTTGGTTCAATGATTAGTGATGGGTTCAATATGTGATTTAGTGATTGGTTCAGTATTTGATTTAGTGATTAAGACTCAGTTGTTCAGTATTTTGATATTTGTACGTAGGTCCTCTTAAGGAGAAGCACGTACATACGCGGGTATGATTCATAACAGTAGCATATATCCTCTGACATATGTTTGATCAGGGTTTGTAGTGACAATGGTTGGTTTCAGTAATGGGTAACAATGTTTGGCTTGGTATATTGATAAGTGGTTGTGCATTGATATGATCTGCCCTGGTTTAGTTTGATCTAGTCGCATTAGTTGATTGAGATTCAGTGTTTGATTTTTTGATTCATTTGGTTCAGTGATTAGGTGATTTGATTCACTAATTGGTTTTAGAATTCTTATTTGGTGTTGAGCTTAAATGATGGTAGTGGGTGCATTCTATTAGGTCTTCATAGTTTGCAATATTGGCAAGTACAAACGCTGCAGAGCCTACATCAAAACCACTTTGGAATCTGAGGATCTAGCCATCCTAGATTCAGAGAGGGATCTCTCTATAGATGTGTTTTCAAAGATATGATCTTTAAGGCTTATGATATGATATTAGGCTAGTTATAAGGCACAAGGGTTTTGTTTGTTTTGGTTGGGATGAAACTCATTAAAATAAAGGAATTTTTATGAGGGGTAAAGGTGTAAGTAGGTTGAAAATGGTTCAGCTGATAATATAAGTAAGAGATAGCTTCAATCCATTGGGATATGGAGTCATAAAGGATTTTAATTGTACAACAAGTTTCAAAGGTGGTCCATGGGGCAAGTCATCTATGTCAAAGGATTATTTAGATTGATTTGATGATATGGAAACATAAAAATTGTTGTGAGAGAAGCAAACACACAAGAAAAACAAAGGACAACCTAAGATCAGGTAAGTACTTCTAAACTAGCTTGATTTTGGCATGCACTTAATAGAAAGACACAAAGTAACCTAAGATCAGGTAAGTAATTTTAAACTAGCCTGCTTTTGATATATTTTCAAGAGAAAACATTAAAAACAAATAATAGCTTAAGATCAAGTAAAGACTTTTAACTTAGCCTGCTTTCAGCATATTCTCAAAGGAAAAACATTTATGATGAACATAAAAAGTAGTCTAAGATCAGGTAAGTACTTTTAAACTTACCTGCTTTCAACATACTCTTAAGGAAAATTTTCAAAGTAACTTTTGGAGAAGAAATCAGAGGACAAGGCTAACCATAGACTTCCCTAATTCAAATTTACTTAGAAAAATCTTCAAGAAATTTTAAAGACAATATTTCAAGCTACACTCAGCAAAACATAGGCCTACCAACATTCTTTGACTGATTACACTCTATTGATTTATCCTTAAATACACAATTCAGAAGAAAACATAAAGATAAATATTATTCAGTGAGATTTAGGGTACTTAACAGTAAATCCTAATCGATATTCTTTGTTCTTCATCAGAGAAAAGTGGACAGAATGAAAACATAATGAAAATAACAATTACAGTAAGAAACACATCACCATTGACATAGACCAAGATCCCATGAATCAGCTTGTGTATTGGATGTTCAAACCAATTACAATATTCAAGTCCAGTGGGTCTTTACAGCTTCAAACTTCTCATCTCAGCCTATCTTTCTTCTATTACAATACAGAGCTTCAATAGTCTCAAAAGCTATTTACAATTAAAGAGTATTCAAAGACCAACCTCTATATTGTCTTCTACAGAAGTATTTATACAAGAATGAGGAGGTGGAGTGGAAGAAGGGTTCCTAGGTTCAATTAATACAGAGTAATGGTTTATTAACCTTCGGGAGGCCTAAGAGAGAAGATTTCGAATGCCCATCTCTGTTTGAATCAATTTTACATTAAGTTCCATCACCTTTAGTTGCTTTTGTTGACTTTGAGGGTTTTTGGTAGGTTGGCAGTTAATGTTGAGCTGTATTTTAAAAAATGTCACTGACTGTGCATTCATGGTGCCTTCTTTTGAGGAAATAAAACTGTAGGTGGCCTTTTTTCTTTTTGTTGCCTCACTGATCTGGCATTTGGAGTCTTCTTTTGTTAATCTGTCTGTTTTTGTGGCTTTAAAACACTGTTATAACTTTGATTCTTCTTTATGCCCTTATAATCATCTCGGAGTCTTTAATCCTGATCTGCCAACTGTGTTCATCTTTTTACTATGTTTTAACCTTAACACAACAAGGTTTAACTGTTTTAATCCTTCAGATGGTGCTTTATCCATTGTCTTTATACTTTGGGCCCTTTTTTTACTATACTCACTGTGTCAACCTTTAACCTCTACGCTTTGTTCAATATTTGTTTTCTTTAAGCCTGGGAACCTTTGTTTTTGCATTTTGAAATGTCCTTTGACCCCTTTTAAACATATTTATGCCTTGGTGTCGTGTTTGAGGCCTATTATTCTTAATCTTCACCGCTTTTTCCTTTCGCTGTGGACATGAGGCTCTGGCACACTGGGGTTTTGATTTATATAACAATAATTTATAAAAACCCGGGTTTATGCTTAAAGAAATCCTTTTCTGTGTTGTCTGGGCTTCGAATGAGGCAATCCTTGGCCATGTTCCTTTCTGAACTTTAAGAGGGTTTCTGCCTTAAAAATTACCACCAAAAACCTGCAAAAACCACAAGATATGTTATAAAAAACCTACGAGTTTGAAAAAACTTCTTGTAGAGAGAGGCAGAGGCGGAAGAGCATTGCAGAGGGGTGATTTATGCAGGCGGAAGAGGCTTTAACGAATAAGAAGGTGAAAATCAAGTTCAAAATGACATTTGGCGCAAATTCGGGAAAAAGTGGTTTTGAAATAGCAGGGATAGTTATTGCGTTCAATTCGGGTGGTAAGTGGTTTTAGCCGAATCGAACGCAATATAGTTGTATCGCTTTGCGTGGATTTCTCGATACCGCCGGTATTGTGTAACTTTGGAGTGTTAATCTCCAGACGCAAAAATTGTGCGATATGCCACCACAGTCGTTGGATGAAAGAGATGAGATCAAACGGTGCAGATCGAGTGCGATTGAAAAGTTGCTCGGGCGGAAATGAATGTGGAAGCCAGGTGGTAGCGTTTTATAGGGCAGGCGTTATATGTGGTGGATGGTAGGCCCCGGTGAGGTTGGGTCATCGGGATTAGTGAGAACCGTCAGATCTATGAGATCTATGGTGCGGGTTTGATGCCGGAGGAAAAACAAAGAAATGTGTCGGGTGAGAAATGGATGGAATGGGCAAGCGATGATCGTCAGATTGATTCGATTGACGATCAAGATTGGTTGGGGGGTTTGCATTTGTGCGAGAATATTTTCAAAGGGGACATAAGTTTCTTTCGAGGGGCATGATGGTATAAGGGAGAAGGGAGGAGCTTAAGGTGAAGGTGCTGGGGCGCAATTCTGTGGAGGGGAAAGGTGACCAGGGGCTAAGGAGAAGAGGGCTTATCGCATCAGGGGAAAATTTGTAAAGAAAAAGCGAGTTTATATAAAATAAAAGGCCAATGCGATGAAGGGGCTAAAGGTTTTAGGCACCTGGTTGCAATGCCAAGTTATATGGTGGAAGGGGCCGGGGCTCAAACCCAAAGGGGCTTAAGCCCTGTGTGTTTTTAACAAAAGGCAAAATAAGTGGGTTTTTTAGCTTTTTTAAGCTTCCAGTAGGCAAAAGATGTTCTTAAACCATTACGAAGGGTTTTTTAATGGTTTGAAAAAAAGGGGTTTTAAGGGAAAATGAGGAATTTTAGTGAAGGAAAAAGTGGGGTTTTAAGAGGAAAATGAAGGATGAATAAGGGGAAATAAGGGCTATGAAGTGATGAAAAAATGGTTGTTTTTTTAGAAAACAGTTTTTTGAAGGGAATAACAGATTTCTGGTTGGACTTTTGGAGGGAACATCATTAGGAAACAACATTGTTAGGGAACAAAAGACTTCAAGAATGAGTAATTTTTCATGAAAATGATCTCTTGAAGGCTCAAGGCCTATTTTATCCATCATTTTCTTATGACAAAATTTACTAATGGCTAACAGTGGCTCCACTTGGGGATGGCAACTCCTTGGAGGTGTCAAGAATCTTCACAATTTTATCTCTGGGATGTAGACCTGTGCCTTATCCATGACAAACTCTTCTTCATTGATCATGCTGCCTTAGAAAAGATGATCAGTATTTCTTATTAGCAAACAAATTCTCCCAATCATTCTACCTACACAGCCTACTTCCTAACATTTTTTCTTCAGAAGGTGCATTTGTACTTGCAGACCTTGAACATCAACATTTTATTCTTTTTGAAAGCAGGAAAAACTAATCTAAATCTACCCTTATTTCTTTCATGAGTTCAAATTAGACTGTTGAACTCATATATTCTCTACCTAAGCTACTATCTGCCAGGATTAAACTGTCTAGCATATTTTATTCTCTATTTTCTAAAACAGAAATTTAAACACAATCAAATCAGGATTAGACTATCTAATTTGTTGTGGTGTCTATGGCTGTATGTACAAGCTGCACATAGACTCTATTTGCATAAATTTGAAACAAAACTGAGAAGGCTTAAGATCTAAATATCAAAAAGCATCTTTCATTCCTTCCTTCAGCTCTGGATTTGATCTTTTTGAGTTGTTCTTTCCTTTCTTTGGTTTAGATTTTTGAGCAAATTAGAACCAATTCTATACCAATATTTCCAGGTTCAATATTTGAGCTTGTTTGAACCACTTTTTTTTCTATCCTAATCTACTCTACTGATAAGCCAAGATTGAATAGTTTGGAAAATCTTCTTCACTAATCTATCAACATAAAATTGAAATCTATCTTAGTCATGATTAGGCTGTATGACTAAAATAGTAGTGTTATTTTTGGTAGTGGCATTTAAGCTTGCACACTTTCAGAATTTCTCTCTTTTCTTTTTTGGTATGGGCCTGTACCTTTCTTGTTTTATTTCTGCCCTCTTTTTCTTTTTCTATTGTTTTTGTAGTTTTCTTTCTTCAAATTGAAAAACAGTGTTATGTACAATGAATAAAAAGCCTTGAAATTAAAAATATCAGTCAACAGAAATAATGTTTGAGAACGTTGCCATTAACAAGACCTCCAAATTACTCAGCTCCATCCAACTCTTGCAGAAAAATGCATTGTTTCCAATAGCAGATTGGATAAGATAAGGGCCTTGCCATAAGTTATCAAATTTTCCATGTTTGCCCTTATCTTCTCTTCTTGAATCCCATTTCAAAACTTTATCACCAATCTTGAAATCACTTGCCTTGGTTCTTTTGTCAAATAGCTTCTTGATGTTTTCTTGTAGTTGTTGTGCTCTGATGTATACTTACTCTCTGGTTTGCTGTAAATGTATAGTCTGGTTTATTCCTCTTGTTACATCATCATCTTCAAACTGTACTTCCTGTATCAACTTCATTACTGGCACTCCTAAACTAGTTGGGAATACTACATTAGTTCCATAAACTAGCTGGTAGGGAGACATCCCAATTGAATTCTTAACTATCAATCTGTCTGCCCATAAAGCATGTACTAGCTTATTGTGCCATGATTTCTTGTTATCTTCCAACAAATTATTGATAATGTTTACCAAAATTTTATTTGAGGACTCTGCCAGCCCATTACCTTAAGGGTAATAAGCTATGGAATGACCCAATATAATCTGATACCTGTGACAGAATTATACCATCTTTTTAGACCCAAATGCAACAACATTATCAGTTATGATCTTTCTAGGATAGCCAAACCTGGAAAGTATATGGTTTTCGAGGAATGAGATGATGACTGAGTCTGTGGCATTCCTAGAGGGGATGGATTCTATCCACTTGGTAAAGTAATATATTTCTATAAGGATCCATCTTTGTTGGGCAGATGAGGGAGGATGGATTTCCCTAATGAAGTCTAGACCCCACTGTTGAAAAGGAGCTTCAACAGTGATTGGTTGCAGAGGTAAGGGAAGCAGTTTCCTTTTACCTTCAAATATTTGGCATTTGTGACAGGCAACAATCATTTTATGGATATCTTGAAAGAGGGTGGGCCAATAATAACTAGATCTAAGGATTTTATTAGCAGTTGATTTCCAGCAGAGGTGGCCTCCATATTCTCCTTCATGGAACTCATGCTTGATATTATCTGCATCATTCTCAGGCAAACATTTAAGCAATAATCCACTAGCATTTTCCAATATAAACATTTATTCAAAATGCAGTAATTTATAGCTTTCAATTTTAAAAATCTTGCCTTTGTTTTAGACAAACCAGGAGGAACATTAAGATTGAGAAAAATATACAAAATATCAGCATACCAAGATGAATTCAGAAAATGATCTTCAATAATTGGAGTTAAAAGCTCCTCTTGTTCATCTAATGCATTAAACATGTTTATATCAAGAGCTTGGAAGTTAGATTTAGCCATCAGTTTTTCTAGTCCTTGACCCTTTATGAGTTTATTGGGTTTGATTTCTAAGTCATACTCTAAAATTATAGAAATCCACTTTTCTCTTTTGTCATTTGGATCTTGGGTCAGTATGTCTTTCACCACTGAATGAGGCACAAATTCTATGATGTGGGAATGTAAAATGTAAACTCTGAAGTCTTTTAAGGCTTTGACCAAGGAAAAGGCTTGTTTTTCCATTATGTTGTACTTCAGAGGTGCATCTCTCAATGCCTTGCTAAAAAATTCAATGGGCTGCTCTTGTCCATTCAAATTTTTCTATAATAGGACAACAGCTACTGTGTGTTCTGATGCAAATGAAAAAATGAAGAAATCTTTTGAAAAATTAGGACTGATAAGAACTAGTGTTTTGGTGAGTTCTTGTTTTACCAGTTTAAATGACTTCATTGCTTCTAAGGTCCATTTAACTCCTTCTTCCTTTTTAAGAATGTTTGTTATGTTTCTAAGGAGTTCAACTAAATTGGGTATGAACCTTCTCAGAAAATTAATATTTCCAATGAAATTTTGAAGTTCCTTGATGTTTCTAGGATGGTTGATCTGCAATATACCATAAATCCTCTTTGGGTCTATCCTTATTCCTGCTTCTGATATGATATGCCCAATAAGTTTACCTTCGTGGAGACCAAACAGTGTTTTCTTGGGATTCAAAGACAGCCCAATTTTTCTACATTTTTCAAATATTTTTCTCAAGTGTATTAGGTGTTCTTCATCTGTTTTAGAATAAATAGTTATATCATCAAGGTAAATCACAATGAAGTAACCTATTTCTTCTGAAAATGCAATATCTAGGGCTCTTTGAAATTTGGCACCAACATTCATTAAACCAAAAGGCATTTTCAAATACATGAAAGTGCCCCAAGGTGTAGTAAAGGTTGTTTTAAGTTGATCATCAGGATGTACCAAAATTTGATTGTAACCTGAGAAGCCATCTAGCAAGGAAATTCTTTTGGAACCAACTACCTTTTGTAAGATATGATCCATTTTGGGCAAAGGATAGTTGTCCTTCAGTGGGGCTTTGTTTAAGTTTCTAAAATCAATGCAAAGCCTTATCTCTCATGTTTTCTTCCTAACTGATACAAGATTAGACACCCACTCTGATTATCTAATAGGGACAATAATTCCAGCCTCACACATTTTTTTAATTTCTTTTTTCGACCAGAGGTAACTGAACATGATTGATTATGCGCAATTTTTGTTTAAAAGGTTTCTGGTTTTCTTTGAGGGATATTTTATGTTGAATTATTTCTATATCATATGATTTCAGATCTTCATAGCTCCATGTAAAAACATCAGAAAATTCCTTAAAGAGCTCAATGTATTTCAGTTTAATGTGAGCTAGAAAAGTTTTAGACAGTTTGATCATTTTAGGCATTTTCTTACTGCCCATGTTACATTATTCCACTTCAATTTCTATGGGTTCCAGTTTTGGCTTCTTGGTCACATCATTCAAATCAAATAATTCTTCTAAGGGGACTAGCCCTTTTGGCAAGCTTCGGTCTTTGGATTGTAGCACTTCTAAGTCTTCATTGTCCAAATTTGTGCTATTTTCTGTCAAATATTTGGGTTCTTGTGTTAACAGATTTATTTCTGCAATCTCAGGAGACTTTTCTTCTTCAGTAAGTGAGTTTTCTTCAGCAGGGCAGTCTTCATCAAAATATGAATCTGAGTGTGTTGCTTCAAATTCATTTTTGGACTGTAGGAAGTCTTCTATTTGTTTATCTCCATCAAAAAATTTCCAGTATTTTTCATTAACTGGGACAACTGGTCTAAATTTGACTTGGGTGGTGCATTTCTTGGTTTCATAAGGTGTTAGACAAGTTCTAGCAATAAAGGCTAAATCATTAGCAAGGGAATTTTGATTTCTTGGGACAAAATTTAGTTGGAACTCATCAAATGTTTTCAACAAATCGATGGCATCATTTCTATAGGCTCTAAGTCTGGGATGTTTAACACTGTACTCTCCATTTACTTGCCTAATAATCAACTCAGAATCCCCATGAACTTTTATCCTTTTGGCCCCTAACTTTTTCAATAAATTCAGGCCTAAAAGGAGAGCTTCATACTCAGCTATGTTGTTTGTACATTGAAAATTTAACCTATAGGAATGACCTTCAACATGATTGTTTTCAGTGTTTTGTATCCATATGCCTGCTCCTGCATCATTTTTAGTGCAAGACCCATCAAAATTCATGCTCCAAAGAGGACTATTTTCAGATTTGGGATTTATTTCGTTGTTGTCCTCTTTTTCTTCTTTGTCATTCTGTTCTGTACAAGGGTCTGCACTACGTTTTTCTATGTTGTGTTCCTCAAGGTTTTCACTGTTTTGAGGCTTTTCTTCTTGATTTTCATGATCTGTGTTATTTTTATGACTGTTTTGGACCTCAAGACCTCCAATCTGTTTGCTGTGAATTTATAAATTAGCAGACTTATTTTTTGTTTCCTCTTTATCAATTTCTGTAACTATGTTTGAATGTGAAGTGATTACATCATTTGATATTTTTTCATTGATTAGCTCTTGCTCTTTTTGAATATCATCATTAAAAAGAATGAAAGAGTCAAGTTCGGTGTGTATGGAGTAAAGAGAAGAGTTTTCCGGTCTTTCTTGGCTACTCACCATGTTTTTCATGTGTGTTTCCCTATACAGTCTTCTAGGTTGGCTGAAGACAGGGATGGTGACATAAGTCATATCCATTTGCACAGTACCTTGTAACTTAGCACCCCATGATCTTGAAAGGAGCATGCCATATTTGGGGGGTTCAGCCACCACAATATCCATTACTAAACTTTTGGCTGGTATTTGGGCTAAGTTGACACACAGATCTTTAATTAAGCCTAAGCATCTCACTCTGCTTGAATCAAAAGAATATAAATCTTTGTAGGGTCTAGTCACCTATAAGCCTAATATTTCCATTATTACCTTGGGAATGAGGTTGTGTGATGCTCTTGAATCAAGCATGGCATTGTGCAAGATATTGTCATGAATGTTTAAGCTGATGTAGAATGGAGGGGTGGTTCCTTCTTGAACTTTTCCTTCAATTTTTGGTCCAAAGATAAGCTCTGGGGTATCATCATTTAAATTAACTGTGTCATGAACATACTCTATGTTAAAATATTTCAAAATTTGACCTCTATATACATTTTGAGTGACTAAATCAGTAAGTGGGACAAAGATTTTGATTTTGGATATTTCATTCTCAAGGCTAAAAGGAATATGATTTTTTAAAATGTTTGATTCAGCCTTGTTACTCACTACTTGTTCAGAAAAATCAGCTTGCTGATTTTTAGTATTTACAGTAGTTAGAATAGTTTTTTTAGGAGCATTAGCTGAGGTGCTAGTGCTGTTGGGTTTAACACTTTGTTTTTTATTGGCTTGGGTGTTTTTCCCTTTGTTTAAATCAAAATTTACAACCACTGTTTTGTGAGTTTCAACTGTCTTTTTGGGTGTATTTTTCAGTGTTGTTTTTGGCAGATTTATCAGAGGTTTTGTTCTTGGGAGTTTCTTGATTCCTTTTGCTTCTGAGGTCATATTGTTTAGGTGATCCTATGATGGCATTTTCAGAGTATTGTTCATAATAATCAGTTTGTGGTCTTCTGTCATCATAAGGTGTATATAGACTTTGTTTTCTTTCATGGAGGAAATCAGAATCCTCATTGCTTACTCCCAGCATGTTCATGTTGTCATGCTATGTTTGTTCATTTGTTTGTTCATCCTCATTTACATAATTTTCTTGGAAAGGAGGTCTGATCTGTTGATCATCCTCTCTTTGTCTATTTTGAGGTTGATTTCTCCTAAAGTTCTGATTTTGATTTTGAGATTGATTTCTGTTTTAGGGAACTAATTTATTTTCCATATATTGTGCTCTCTCAAGTATGCTCATTTTCTTCATCATCTCCTCCATCATTTTTTCCATTTTTGAGCTAGATGTGGGAGGTGCAGTTTCCTCCCTAAATGATACTTTCTTCTCATTCCTCATCCTAGCTCTTTTCTAAATTAGATGATGATACTTTCTTCTCATTCCTCATCCTAGCTCTTTTCTAAATTAGATTTACTTCCACAGCTAGAGCTCCCTTCTGCATGTATTCCAAAGTCAAGGGGTCTCTTTTTCTTAGCTGATAGGCCATTTCAGGATCGAATCCTTCAGGAAATTTGGCCAAGGCTGAGCTTTGAGGAGGTTTTAAGTTTGGGGGTAGTGCATTGTAAACACTATTGAACCTAGTGCAATAATTTTGAACACTTTCCCCAGTGTTTCATTTGAGATTGTTGTAATCTGAAAGTATTTGGAGAGGGTTTTTATAACTTTCCATTTGTTTAGGAATGATTGATGGAGAGTTTGAAGATCATTAATACTATGAGGGGTTAAGCCTTTGAACCATTTTCTTGCTTCTCCCCCTAGACTTTGAGCAAACAATCTGAGTTTGATAGTTTCATCATCTATCTCATTTCTATCAAAATAGTCATTCATCTTGTCCACATGTTGTGAAGTAGTAGTAGCACCACTGGCATCATATAATGGTATCTTGGACTGATAGTCCTGTGGCAGATTGACTAAAGGTAAAGGAAGGACTAGAGGGGCATACCATGTTGCCATGGTAGGAGGTTGTGGGAAAAATGGGGGGTTTACAGGTGGAGGATGTAAGATGGGAGGGGGTTGATGGAATGGTGTAGTTGGAGCAATGGGTGTATGGATAACATAAGTGGATGGACCAGAAAGAGACTATTGAGTAGATCTAGGATGAGAGAAACCAAAATTATGAATGATATGGAAATCAGGAGGGGTAGTTTATCTGCTACCAGTGTGTTCTCCTCTATTTTGGGATGAAGGTGGAGGCTCGAAGTCTATCTGATCTATATCATCAAGTGACCTAGTTCTGAATGGGTTTCTTAAGTCAACTTGTGAATCTTGTAGAGCTGTAAGGTTTTCAGGAACATAATTAGCTCTATGGACTGGCCTGACAACATTTGAAGTTTTAGACTTAGGAGATTTCCTAAGTATACTTTCTGGATTATCAACTATATTAGGAGGATTTGGGTCAGGATAGGCTCTAGTGTGGACTCTTCTAGAAGCCACTATGCTATGTTTTTGGACCCAATGATAAGAAAATTTTAACCAAGTATGACAATATTTTAATGGGCTAACTAATCTTTTAACAAGAAAACTTAATCTTCAAAGTTTCCTTAACTGAGTTTGTATGATTTTATGATAGTAATGGGTTTCTGAGTGGAGTCTTTAGGTCAATTCAAAATTGTGGAGTCGCCAAGTGGAAATTTTTAGCTTTGGAAGGTAAAATGTTTTATGGTCCACCACCAGTAATTTATTTGAATACCAATCTGAAATGTTTTGGGTTTTCTGAGTTTTTAACAGTCCTATGGGTTATGAGAGTGTCCTAAATCTATTTCAACACTTAGCTATGGTGATGAGACAAAAAAAATTTACTCTGTGGCTTACTTAGCTGATTTCTCCAAGGTCTTGATGAGGGTATGTTAGAATCCTAAGGTTACTTAGTTTGTCACTGATTCAGAAAAATCCTATCATGATCATCAACTAATTTGGTATTGCTTGAAGAAAACATATTTTAATTAGGTGAACACTGTGTGTTTTGTTTTTAAGGATTTTACTCAGAGTCCCCAGTATGGTCGCCAGTATGTTAGGTCTTCGTAGTTTGCAAGATTGGGAAGTACAAAAGCTGCAGAGCCTACATTAAAACCACTTTGGAATCTGAGGATACAGCCATCCTAGATTCAGAGAGGGATCTCTCTATAGATGTGTTTTCAAAGATATGATCTTTAAGGCTTATGATATGATATTAGGCTAGTTATAAGGCACAAGGGTTTTGTTTGTTTTGGTTGGGATCAACCTCATCAAAATAAAGGAAGTTTTGTGAGGGGTAAAGGTGTAAGTAGGTTGAAAATGGTTCAACTAATAAGATAAGTAAGAGACAGCTACAATCCATTGGGCTATGGAGTCATAACGGATTTTAATTGCACAACAAGTTTCAAAGGTGGTCCATGGGGCAATTCATCTATTTCAAAGGATTCTTTAGATTTATTTGATGATATGGAAACATAAAAAGTGTTGTGATAGAAGAAAACACACAAGAAAAACAAAGGACAGCCTAAGATCAGGTAAGTACTTCTAAACTAGCCTGATTTTGGCATGCACATAATAGAAAGACACAAAGTAACCTAAGATCAGGTAAGTACTTTTAAACTAGCCTGCTTTTGATATAATTTCAAGAGAAAACATTAAAAACAAATAATAGCTTAAGATCAAGTAAATACTTTTAACTTAGCCTGCTTTCAGCATATTCTCAAAGGAAAAACATTTATGATGAACATAAAAAGTAGTGTAAGATCAGGTAAGTACTTTTAAACTAGCCCGCTTTCAACATACTCTTAAGGGAACTTTTCAAAGTAACTTTTGGAGAAGAAATCAGAGGACAAGGCTAACCATAGAATTCACTAATTCAACTTTAATTAGCAAAATCTTCAAGAAATTTTAAAGACAATATTTCAAGCTACACTCAGAAAAACATGGGCCTACCAACATTCTTTTACTGATTACACTCTATTGATTTATCCTTATATACACAGTTGAGTAGAAAACATAAAGATAAAGATTATTCAGTGAGATTTAGGGTACTTAACAGTCAATATTAATCTATATTTGATGTTCTTCATCAAAGAAAAGTGGACAGAATGAAAACATAAGGAAAATAACAATTACAGTGAGAAACACATCACCATTGACATAGACCAGGATCCCATGAATCAACTTGTGTATTTTATGTTCAAACCAATTATAGTATTCAAGTCCAGTGGGTCTTTACAGCTTCAAACTTCTCATCTCAGCCTATCTTTCTTCTATTACAATACAGAGCTTCAGCAGCCTCAAAAGCTATTTACAATTAAAGAGTATTCTAAGACCAACCTCTATACTATCTTCTACAAAAGTATTTATAGAAGAATGAGGAGGTGGAGTGGAAGAAGGTTTCTTGGGTTCAATTAATATAGAGTAATGGTTTATTGACCTTTGGGAGGCCTAAGAGAGAATATTTCAAATGCCCATCTCTATTTGAATCAATTTTACATTAATTTCCATCACCTTTAGTTGCTTTTGTTGACTTTGAGGCTTGATTGTGCATTCATGGTGCCTTCTTTTGAGGAAATAAAACTATAGGTGGAAGTTTTGGTTTTTATTGCCTCACTGAAGTGGCATTTGGAGGCTTCTTTTGCTAATCTGTCAGTTTTTGTGGCTTTAAAACACTTTTATAACTTTGATTATGCTTTATGCCCTTATAATCATCTCAGAGTCTTTAATCCTGATCTGCTGAATGTGTTCATCTTTTTACTGTGTTTTAACCTTAACATAACAGGGTTTAACTCTTTTAATCCTTCAGATGGTGCTTTATCCCTTGTCTTTATACTTTGGGCCCTTTGCTGAATATACTCACTGTGTCAACCTTTAACCTCTACGCTTTGTTCAATATTTGTTTGCTTTAAGCTTGGGAACCTTTTTTTTTGCATTTTGAAATGTCCTTTGCCCCTTTTTAAATAGATTTAGGCCTTGGTGTCATGTTTGAGGCCTATTCTTCTTAATCTTCACTGCTTTTTCCTTTTGCTGTGGACATGAGGCTCTGGCACATTGGGGTTTTGATTTATATAACAATAATTTATAAAAACCCTGGTTTATGCTTAAAGAACTCCTTTTCTATGTTTTATGGGCTTCGGATGAGGCAATCCCAAGCCATGTTCCTTTGTGAACTTTATGAGGGTTTCTGCCTTAAAAACTACCACCAAAAACTTGCAAAAACCACAAGATATGTTATAAAAAACCTGCAAGTTTGAAAAAACTACTTCCAGAGAGAGGTGGAGGCGGAAGAGCATTGCAGAGGGGTGATTTATGCAGGCAGAAGAGGCTTTAACGAAGAAGAAGGTGAAAATTGGGTTCAAAATGACATTTGGCGTGAATTCAGGAAAATGTGGTTTTGAAATACTAGGGGTGGTTATCGTGTTCAATTCGGGTGGTAAGTGGTTTTAGCCTAATCAAACATGATCCAGTTGTATCACACCGCATGGCTTTCTTGATACCGCTGGTATCACGTAACTTTGAAGTGTTAAACTCCGAACGCGAAAATTGAGCGATACGCCACCACAACCGTTGGATGAAAGGGATGAGATTGGACGGTGCGGAACGAGTGCGATGGAAAAGTTGCTCGGGTGGAAATGAAAGTGGAAGCCAGGTGGCAACATTCGATAGGGCAGGGGTTGTATGTGGTGGATGGTAGGCCCCAATGGAGTTGGGTCATCGGGATTAATGAAAACCGTCAGATCTATGAGATCTATGGTGCGGGTTTGATGCCAGAGGCGAAACAAAGAAATGTGTCGAGTGAGCAAGGGATGGAATGGGCAAGCATTGACTGTCAGATTGATTCGATCGATGGTCAAGATCGCTTGGGGGGGTTTGCATTTGTGCGAGAAGATTTTCAAAGGGACATAAGTTTCTTTCGATGGGCGCAATGGTATAAGGGAGAAGGGAGGAGCTTAAAGTGAAGGTGCTGGGGCATGGTTCTGTGGAGGGGAAAGGTGACCAGGGGCTAAGGAGAAGAGGGCTTATCGCATCGGGAGAAAATTTGTAAAGAAAAAGCGGGTTTATATAAAAGAAAAGGCCAATGCGATGAAGGGGCTAAAGGTTTTAGGCACCTGGTTGTAGGGCCAGGTTATATGGTGGAAGGGGTCGGGGCTCAAACCCAAACGGGCTTAAGGCCTGTGTGTTTTTAACAAAAGGCAAAATAAGTGGGTTTTTTAGCTTTTTTAAGCTTTCGGTAGGCAAAAGAGGTTCTTAAACCATTACAAAGGGTTTTTTAATGGTTTGAAAATGGGTTTTAAGGGAAAATGAGGAATTTTAGTGAAGGACAAAGTTGGGTTTCAAGAGGAAAATGAAGGATTAATAAGGGGAAATGAGGGCTATGAAGTGATGAAAAAGGGGTTGCTTTTTTAGAAAACAGATTTTTGAAGGGAACAACAGATTTCTAGTTGGACTTTTGGAGGGAACAACATTAGGGAACAACACTATTAGGGAACAAGAGACTTCAAGAATGAGTAATTTTCCATGAAAATGATCTCTTTAAGGCTCAAGACCTATTTTAGCCATCATTTGCTTATGACAAAATTTACTGATGGCTAACACATTCAAAAAATATGATGAAGAGTGGCCTACAGGTTTTGATGGTTTGAGACAGATGGATCCAATATGAAATATTATTAAATGTGGTCCCCAAAGATGTTTATGGTTGGATATTTTGGTGAGGGATTTGAAGCTTCCTTCCAATGGTAGCTGGTAAATTTGATTGGGTGTTGTAGCTCCCTTCCTATCAATATCGGTAAATGAGATCAAGGGTTTGGAGCTCCCTTCCGGTGGATGTTGGAGAATGAGAGAAGGTTGTAGCCTTATGTAGGTGGGTGCCTGCGCACTCGTATGAGTCTAAGCTAGTAAAATATTGTAAGATTTTTTTCTTTATAATAAAATAATAAGACAAAGACAACAACAACAATGATTTCTCCCACATTCGGTTTCCACCTCAAACCATGGTGTCCATGTGTGTTGATGATATATATGTTCTTTACTACTCTCTACTTAATACATAAATAATGAAGTAATCATGCATTGATTAAATTTTAATAGATAATGAATTATATGAGTTGGATATACACATTTTTCATTCATCATAGTTGTGTACATATGCAAGTTCACTAAATAACAATTGCGTATGGAAATATGAATAAGATAAGAAAAATTGAAGTAAGTTTAAAATCAACCCCCCCCTCTCAGTATTTTTTCTAACAATTGGTATCAAAGTTAGGTCACTTCAATTGAAGCTTAATAGCTTGAAGTGGATCAAGGATGATGGGAAAGAGGAAGATAAATCTAAGGAAAGAGTGAGAAAACTATGGTAGTGACAATGATATACCATCAAATATTCAGTTTTAGGAGCACCCTGTTTTCTACTAATCAAGAATGAAGAAGACGATAATAAAGAATTATTATGTATGTGTTTTTGTTCTAATTGTGGTCCATTTCCTTGTCTATATAATAATGATGATAGTGAAGATGACAATGAATCAACTGAACTTGCACTCATGGGTAAAATTGAAAGTAAACATTCTAAAGAGAAAACATATTAAAAAATGATGGCGCTAGAAGAAGAAGAACCAGGAAAGTCAGAAACAATAGACAATAAAGGCATGCTTATGCTAAGTGGTGATAAATATCACGAATGGAAAGAAAAGATGAAGTCTAAGTTAATGTATTTGGGATCTAATGTTTGGAATGTAGTATGTAATGGTTGTACCAAAAATCCTCCATCAAGTGAAGAATTACAAAAGAATAATGCAACTTTAAATGAAATCTTTGGGAATATACTTGATTCGACTTTAGAAAATGTTTTTCACTATGAAACTGCAAAAGAAGTATGGGATAAATTGTAGGTCATTCACGAAGTAAAAATAAAGCAAGATTGTTCATCTGGAGAACGATCAGGTAATATTATTTCTAACAATAAGTCTGAAGAAAAAACAACCTTTTCTATGTCAGATGGAGTTACTCATTCATAAGAAGACAGGTTAGAAGAAAATTTTAATATTATAATAAATATTGATCTTGTGTTGAAAAGGATTGTTAATGTTAAGGATATGTTGCAGGCATGTGATAACAGGGATCATGTTAAATCAGTAAATGCTACAGTAGAATATAAAAAATATTGTGAAGGTCTTGAAGTTGAGATTGTCTCTCTAAGATAAGATCTTGAAAAGTGAGACGAGCGAAATGAAGAACTACTTCAAGTGTTTGAAGAAAAAGAGAATGGGCTAAAGGAAAATATTATCAAATTAAAGGAGCAAGTGGAGGAGGCAAGAAAGATTGAAGAAGGAATGAAAAAATGATATATAGAAAAATAAGATCAATACCAAATAATGTAGGTTGAGGTAAACATTATAAAAGGTAAATTAGAAGAAAATGGTAAACACTTGATATTTCAAGGTAGTACTAATATTTTGGATAAAAAAATTAGTAGTCAAATGTATCCTTTGATTAAATCTAGACTTGGTTTTCATGAGATTGTTAAAGGAGAATCTAGTTCACAAGCTAGTGCAAGGAATCTAAAGGGTAACAATTCAAAACCTAAAGTTCTCAATACCGAGATACAAATTCAACCTTATCAAAAACCAAGGAAAGTGAATCTTCAAAGGAAATCATTTGCTGCTAACTATATAAGGATTAATCGATTCTATCCTCTGATCAGTAATGTTGAATGATCTATATGTCATAATTATGGACATGTTGCATCCAATTGCAGAAGAATATTGTTTCAAGCAAGGACTCATCTCACAAAAATTACATCAACTCCCAAGTCCTCAAGTTTCTTCAAGGGATATTGTTTTACTTGCAACATATTTCGTCACAAGCTATTCATTGCAATAGAAGGAATATGAAACAAAAATATTATGATTCCTCTGCTCCCTTTTTTCGTCATATTAGATGTTATGCTTGTAATAAGTTTTTCCATGTAGCAAAAGAATGCAGGAACAAAGAAATGAATCTCCATAGACAACATGGGAAGAAATCAGATAAGAATATTTACAGACCTTAAAATGATGGATCCACCAAAATTTCTCATAATAAGTATAAAGAAGAAGAATAGATAAGGTGTGGTATTACTCTCTGCTTGTTTGAAGATAAAGATGAATGGTACATAGTCAACGGATTCTCTCATCACATAAATAGAGATAATAGTAAGATGGAGTCTCTTAAGGAAAAACAAGATGGTAATGTTATTCTTGGAAATAGTGCTCCATCAAAGGTTTTGGGAAAAGGTAGATCTAGAATTAATAAACATAAAAGAGCAACTGACACTTTATTAGTTCAAGGGCTAAAGCAGAATATTATAAGTGTAGGTAAAATGGTGGATAAAGGAAATTTAATTGTCTTTACATCAACCAAATGCAAGGTCATAGATGAAGAAACTAGAAAGGTCAAAGCAAGAGGATATAAATATCCATACAAATTATGTGTGTTTAAATAAATTAATTCTTGTAGGGATGAGGAGGATAGTTCCTCTTCTTCATATTCAGAGTAGAATAAGATGGTATGTATTGTAATACATTGATTTTAAATCTTACTTCTCATAGTAACTGCAGAATTGACGTGAGGTACATGCCCTCATGAAAAGTAAGTGATGATTATCAGGTCCTCAGGATCAATGATGTATCTAAGGGGGAGATATACATATCTATATCTTGATGATGATTCCTATGTTTTTTTTATATTCATGTTGCCTATATTACTAACATTGCATATGATGTAATAACAATACAAATAAACATACAATACAGTCTCAGGGGGAGCTGTAGTTATAAAAGTTCAACATTTTTCTTTCCGTACACAGATCACATAAAGGATAGTCACATATATATACGAGTTTTGTTCTAGACAGTAGCATATGTTTCTCTATGATGAAGAAATAATGTGGTAGACTCAGGGAGAAGCTCTAATATACTTCATATAGTTATTATTTAGATCTCTTTTTTCTGATATTGATTGGTTACAGTCTGTTTATATTCTAGTACTACTTAGAAGTGGTATTGGCTTATTATGGTTTATGAGTTGCTGCAATATGACATTGCTTATTGGATGGCTTCACTATTTGATAAAGTTGCTTTGATGACTTTACTGATGGATTAGTTGGATGTGATTAGACTTGGCAGTGAACAATTGGCACAGGTTCAAGGGGATCATTATCTATGTTTCTATTATTGTGTTGTTGGAATTAGGATTTCTTTAGAATTCCTTGTTTTGTAATGATGTTCATGAAAATTTTATATCATTCGTGATGTTTTTGGGACACATATGTTGTTGAATTTTTGGATAAATTTCTTAAGTTTCACTTAGTGAAGTTGATCCTAGATAATACACTTGATGAAGAATATGTGCATGGTATAGTTGACATTTATACATTTTTTTTCATTATATCTTATGTGATACACAAGCTGCTTATGGTGAAGCTATGGGTGATACGTACATGTTGCTTGAGCTACATAGTTGTTAAGATGTTGCTAATCAGATTTGTGATGATAAATGATTCTCTTTGTCTGCACACCCGATGATGCTGCATGTATATTATGTTGCTTGAGGATTTTTTCCCTTGTTATGTGTGGAAAGAGCATGTTGATCTCAATAATATGATCAAGGATATGGACTACTAATAGAGATTTATTGTACAATCTCATGTTATGTTTGTTTGATGATGATGAGTTCATACATATTGCTATCTCTATGCCATGGGATATGAATGAAGTATAGATAGGGATCTTATGGATGATTACTTGAGTTGCATGTTGGTAAATTTTCCCATAATGTGATAAACTTGATTGATGTTGAAGGTTCTCATTATATTTGATAAATGCATATGATGACATTGTGGTACAAGAGAATGCTATTGTTTCGTATGAATTATAATTGATTCTGTAGTGGTTGAGTTCTTGTTTCCGTGACTACTTCAATATCTAATATTATTTTCCTTCTTTGTCAAGTTTTGGAAATATTGTTTGAACTGGGAGCTTGTCACCGATGACTTTCTTTAAGTATGAAACATGTAAAACTAGGTGTACCGGGGAAGATGCAAGCAACTCCAATTTGTATGCCATAATACCAATATTTTGCAACACTTTGTAAGGACCATAATATTTGGTTGATAATTTATTATCCTTCTTACTTTGCTTGAGGGACATTTGTTTGTATGCTTGTAGACTTAAAATTACACAGCCGTCTACATCAAAACTTCTTTCACTATGATGTTGATTTTCCGGTTGTTTCATTCGATTTTGTGATAGAGTGGGGTTATCCTTTAAGAGTTGGAGAAATTGTTTTTGATGTTAGATGTGATCTTCCACTGCTTGAACCTTAGAATTTTATCTTAAATCTGATTTCATGGAAAATGGACGATATCCATAAATTTCCATAAATGGGGTCATTTTTGTTGCAATATTAAAGGAAGTGTTATACCATAACTATGCTAGAGGTAACAACTTGAACCATTGTGTTTTTTTATCACATACAAAGAAACGAAGATATCCTTCCAAATATTTTTTCACTATCTTTTTTTTCCCATCAAATTGAGGGTGATAAGACAAGCTATGAGCTAATTGAGTACGAAGATAAGAAAATATTTTTTTCCAATAACCAATCGATGGTTTGCCCACCACTATCATGGCCAAGGTCTCTACTTTGCTTGACGATTTCTTTGGATCCCTCTATTGCAGGTAATAAAAAATTGATAGTGGGTCTTATAGTTTTGAAATCCAGAAGTATATTAAGCTTGTATAACTTTTCTTTGTAGTCATGGGGTACCTGAACTCTGGGGAACCTTTTTCTCGTCGCCTCCCTCTCATGCTTAATTTATTTTTCTGCATCAGTTTTTGTCATTTTCATCTTCATTCTTTTGTTGGAGAGACATGTAAAACTTATAGTTGGAGTTGAAGTAGCAGTTTATTCCCTTTTATCGAGTGCCACCTGATGGAGATCCTTTCAGTGCTTAATTTGTATATGTGCATCATATTTTTCGGTTGTCATATTCGTTATTTTGTTGGAGAGACGGGTGGATATTCTTTTTGGAGCCAGAGTATTACTTTATTTCCTTTTAGCCGGGGCAATGTGATATAAGTGGAGGGGAATATAGAAACCCTTCAACTAAACTCCTTTCGTTGCAACTATATTTGCATAAAAGCGCAAGCAATAAATACTCAAAGTCGATGATCCTTCGAATTAATGTGTGATAAAGTAGTCGTTGAGCGATTATTAATACCATTTATTGAATACTATTAAACCTATGATTATATTTGGATAATGGGATTTACTATGTGTCGTTGGCCCTAGTGCCCCACTACCATAACATTAAATTTCTTGTGATAACGACCAAGCGCATGAGTGGTTGTATTTTATTTTTAAGGTTGTAAGAAATGAAAATTTTTTGTATACAAATAAAATTATGTGTTGTTATAATGAGATGTATTTTTTTAAAACATGCATAGTATTCTCATGTTTAAATATCATATGTTATTACCAGAATATATGAGTGTAGTCTAAAGAACCCACAAATTAGCCCAAAAAATAATGGAAATTCCAGTAAGATTATGACAAAATCAAGCAGAATTTTTGAAAATCTGGGTTACAATTGTCAAACTTTAGAATTTTGGGTGCCCCAAGGGTTATTGATTGTGCTAAATCCATTTCCACCATAAAAAAATTTATTCAAACACTCCAACTTTCTTATTTTTTGAATTTTATTTTTACCGAAATCTGGTAAGAAAAATGTTGGAGTGTTGTTCGGTTGAATTTGTGGTCTTGGTAAATAATGTCGTATCTATGTATGCTATCTCACAAACATATTGCTAAAATTAATTACATTTCATCACTATTTTTGTATTAAAATACATCCATATCATTTAATAATTCACGCCATCCACACTTTCGGATGAGTTAGGGGTGGGGTGGTTTTGTTTGGTGTTAAAAGAATTTTATTGTGCAAGCAATAAAGATTATAGATGTGTATCTTCACTTATGAAAGCTAATTTATTATTATTATTTTTAATTTATATAAAATTTAAAAAAAAAAGGATGATATGATTTGCAACCATATTAAAGATGCACTTTGTGATATTATGGTGAAAGTTAAGGTTTGATTTTCAATGTTTTCAGTGTAAATGGATAGTCTTGTTAATATCAATCACTCGAATTTAAGTATAATCAATGTATAGGATATTTTGAGAGGAATTTGTTTCTTATTGCCCCATTTAATGAGTGGAATTGATACTTTTTTTGGTTTGGTTTTTTCCCATTAAGGGTCAATGTAAGTATTAAATATCAAAAAAATATATGTTGGCAACTTTGGAAGGTGTGATACAAACATGTATACAATATACATGACCACACTGAGAACTCCATGTACCAATCCTACTTGCACCCTCAACTTGTAAAACAACATAATGCATTTCCCTACACATGTTACTATTTGGTTTCTAATTAGTCGTCAATTGCGGCAGAGGAATTTAATTATACTACTAATTAGTGATCATGTGGAATAGGAGAATTCAATTACATTTCATCTTATTTGCATATTGAATGATGAGATAATGTTATTGTTACAATCGTAAGTATTTGTTGTTAAAAATGTGTGTTGATGTGTCAAGCATTACATGATGTGCTCTTCCATGGAATCTATTATTCCTAAACAAAAGAGGTTCAAAGTTTCTATTGTTGAAGTGGCATTCCAAATGTTTAACAACATATTGCATAACCATTTTTCACTGTGTTCATTACCCTCTTATTATGATATTATTTCCAAATTAATGAAAATGGTAAGGGTTGTCCATATATAGTCTTTCTTGTTACTATTGACAATTGTCCCAAGTCTCTTAGAAGGATGATTAATGGCTTGGAAAATGTTGAATTGTTATTTTCTATAAAACCCACATACCAATGACCCTTTGCAAACTATTTCTAGGTCCTATGATTATCATCTCATTAATGATATAAATTGAATATGTTCCATACCTTCTTAAAACAATGTTATTTGAAATTCATGTAAAAGCTTTATGTCCTTTATAGATATATTAAGGCCTACATATAAATTTTTTGCAGGTAATTGCAATTGTATGAAAGGAAAAATTAGCATTATGTTATCTAAAAAATATGATTAAGATTAATACATTATTTTGTAATGTTGCTTACAAGGTATATTTTATTTGTATTTGTAATGCCTTGAAATATAACCTTGAATGGCTCTTTTGTTCCCCTATTTATGAGTATTGTAGAACTATATTGAACATTAATTGTTGATTGTGTGGCAATGTATGTGTGGATGGATGCACACCCCTTTTTATTTATAGCAATTCCACATTTGTTTGATGACTATCAATAAATGTGCAATGTATCCAATGTATCTTATTATACATTAGGATTTTTTCATATATGGTTGGCGTTGAACTCTCAAAATCAAATCATCCCAAGCCCCTTACAATATATATTTCCACCGAAGACCAATATTAATAATCCTTGTCATCCATTAATCTCCATGTTGGGGTGTATGTTTGTATAGTTATCACACTTCTAAAATATCCATTAGGATAAGAATCATGCATGTGATCAACATGACATGCACTATCATTATCTTACATGTTCTCCTAGTTTTCCATATTGGCTTCTTTCAAAATCCCTATGACTATAGTAAAGGAATGAAAGGGTTTCTATAGAAGTAGTTCACTCCAAAAAAATTCATCAAAGGCATTTGAAACTTTATTTAAATTATAGTAAAATGTGGCTATATATGGACCGATTAGGATAGTTCTCCTTTACCTGTTTTCAAATTGTATGCACTGGATATAAGACTAGTATTTTTTTAGGATTAAAAAATGAAGGGTTTTTCAAATAGGTAGTGATGAAACTAGATCTAAATAAAAAATATTGCAGGTCATGGGATATTCAATAAAATATTTTTCAGCCAACATTTATCTTGGTGATAAGTGGACTACATGTGAGAAGGGGTAATTTTTGCAACATATGGAAAGTTTATTGGGTTGTTATCTCTTATTCAATAGTTTCTTCTAAATGTTAATGGTGAATCGACATATGAGACTAGGTTAGGTGGATTTGATGTTTATGTTAAATTTACTTCATCAATCAGAGTTTCTAATCTTGTGAAGTGTAAGGCACAATATATGGTAGAACTTAGTTTCTAATTTTTTTATCTATCCTAACATTTAAAACAGAAAAAGAATGTTGGGACAAGTTTTGACATGTTTCTCATGGTTCTTGCCTAAACAAGAAACAAAAGGCTCAATCCTTGTGATCCAACTTTAAATCTATGAAAATATCAATAGTAAAAGAATGTTGGGACAAGTTTTGACATGTTGCTCAGGGTTATTTCATAAAAAAAATAACACAAGGCTCAATCCTTGTGATCCAAAATTTAATATATGAAAAAGAAGAATTATCAACTTGAAAAGACATAGTTGACTAATTTTCATAGGTTACACATGGTTCTTCCTCTAGCAAGATACTCAGGGTTATGTAATCATATCAAATGAAAAGGTTTTTAATATTCCAGTAACATAATTCTTTAATCAAGTATATAATTCAAAACTTCAAGCAAATAAGCACTCTAAACTATAAGCAAATCAACTGAAAACACACACTTAAACCAACTACAATTAACAAGAACCAAATGAAAGAAACTAAGCATAAAATAAAATTAACTATAAATAAAAAAGTAAGAAAATAAGAAAAAATCATCCCCTCCATAAGGGGGCCTCCTGGATCAGTGAAGTGCTACTAAAGAGTCTACAAAACTAAAATTAACTCAACACATATGAATTGAAAAAGTGAAAGTTGCTTGTCTTGATATGAAATCAAAGGATTAAATAGATATTCAACATTTTATTCATAAACATATTTTTAGACTCTTCTATGATGTATTCTATCTCCAACCTCTATAATGACTGATATTATCTCATATATATACATATAAATCATCCTTCACAAAAGGAAATAGGTTACAACAATATAAAACCAACCCCTAAATAAGTGGATCTACAACCAAATTATCTCAGGTGTAAGAGAATGGAGATCATGTGAATATATTATGAAGATTATGTGGATATCATATGTAGACCATGTGGAGACCATAAGAAGGTAAAATTTCATCAAATATCTTAAATTCCATGTGCCCAAGGTTTTAAACAAGGCTTGTTGGTCAAATAGGGGAGTGCAAAGTTTAGGGAACAATTTGAATAACTCCTTTTTTAAAATTCATCCAAACATCCCCTATTTTGTGATTTTTAAGGATTCTTATAATGTGTCACCTAAGAAACCATATTATACATTAAACCAATGGTTTATATTTTTTTGATTCATCTTCATCGAATTTTAAATGGCGTGTCAAAAATTCCTTTCCAACTGTCTATACATGAATTTTACATAGGTACAGTAGGAAAATTTTAGAGTCAAGTTAGGAAAAGACAAAAACCATTATAAGTAACCATATGTTGTATCCACTACAACAACACCCATAATTTTTGGGAATATCCAAATTTTGGGCCCCCCTTTGCTTGTTAAAGGTCCTTGGGATTATGTGATAAGGGTTATGATCATATTTTGAATTAGTCAATCTCCCCATGACCCATTTATATCAAACCCCATTATTTCTTGTGCTTTGGTGATGCATATTAATCTTGCTACTAGTATATTGATATTATTTACACATTATGATTTGTTGATTGGTTTCCATAATAATGTATTACAGTCCTCATGCACCCACAAGCTTCATCTTACAGCACACATTGCAATGAGATAAAGGCACCTCATGTCCATGGCCTCATCCTAATTGTGTTAAGGCTTGGAACATGGTTGTATTACACATACATATTGAAACCTTAGACTATTATAATCATGTGTGAGTGATGAAGCCATCTTCATCTTGATCATCATCCTTTTACATTTCATCCCTCAACCTAGAGCAGTACGTGCATTTCATAGTATCCCAGATTAAATTATTGCAATGTCATATTAGAAATCGTATCACATGTCAATGAAACTATGGTTGTAAAGCTCATTCACATGTATAAATACTTATTTTTTAGAAGAAATATTTTTTTTACACATGAGAGATTGAATCTTTAAGGCTCCACATATTGTTTTCAAAGAAATTTTTATTGTACATTCAAACCCTTATCACTTAAGGTTGGAAAAGGTTTACTTCACTTCATATAATCCTACAAATTTATATATTACATTATGTAGAGTAACTTTCCAAGCTATGCCATCAAACCAAATCTTAGAAAGGTGACATCATGTGACACACCTATGATCAAGACCCATGTGCAACGGTCGTGACTCCTAACTAAGGTGTGATGCAATTGGGTGATAGGTCCTACATGCAAAATGTTATATGTCAATACCTATAGGTGGTGCAAATAATTTTATTAAACATAAAATTTTACACTCATAAGGAGTGATAGCCTTAAAGTAACTCACTAAAATCATGAATAGAGTAAGTTTGAATCATAAATGGTATGCTTAATGATGTGATTTGATAGAGGACTTCACTAGGAATATAAGGATAAGAATGCGTAATATAATGCCAAGGATGCGGTTGTACATCGCTTATAGATCAAGAAGAATAGAATAATTTCTTGAGAATATTTGTGGCGATTGAAATGAATTTGCGTCAAGAGTGAGAAGGAAATAAAACCATGGTTTTGGCACAAGGTGGCATATTGCAATCACAGTCCATAAAAATAATGCATAGTGACAATAAAATGCTATGTGAAAGGGTATGCTAAGGTAATATTTTAAGTTTAGTAATGACGTACTTTGATGTCATTAAATAAATTGTTGGTTCTCTAAGACACACAACTGTGGGTCCTCAACAGGGTAGCTCGTCACCACTATTTTCCCTCGGGAGCATAAACGTTCATGGCCACAAAACTAGTGGATCATCTTCTCGAACCAGTGCTCTAATACCACTGTAACTTATGGCTACCACTGTAACCTATAATTCACTGCAGTAAATAACATATCTACGACTATAACTTATATCTACCACTGTAACTTCTCATTCACTACAGTAAATATGATAAAAGTTTTTTTTTCAAAAACAAATTGACCAAGATTCTTCCAAAATTAAAACGTCTTTTACCTTGGTTGCTTTTAACTTGATTTCCTGGAGTCCTGCAATGTTTCTCTCATGTGTATGCAAGTAATTGGCTCCTCAAAATGAATTTTATGAAACTGGTACATTCTTTCCTCCATAAAATTCCAATAAACGACGCCTCCTAAAAAAAATCCTCAAAAACAAACTCAATAGGCATGGATTTTATAAACAACTTAACCTCCTAAGTGTGAAAATTAGCCATGCTCTCATTCAACAATGGATGTCACATGCTCTTATATCACTGTAAGACACAAAATTGTGGATCCTCAACAGGGCAACTCCTGACCACTATCTTCCCTTAGGAGCATAAACATTAATGGCCACAAAACTAGTGGCTCATATTCTCGATCCAATGCTCTAATACCACTGTAAGAAAATAAATTGGAAACAAACTCAACAATATATTAATGAATGTCTCAAAGAATTATGTACAATGTGGACACATATAAATACATCAAGAAACTGTTGAATCAGTTCCCCAGGTTTCTTGGACTCTAATAACCGATTACCTAACACAAAATAGCCCAAGGATTATTGTCTAACAGGTGTGACATATCCATGGTGGAGAGAATGTGTGAAAATACACGAGGATTTGGTTGTGCCATATATTGGATTATGATTAAAAATTATCATCAACACTATGTCATCACCACTAGAGATGGATAAGGTAGGTGATATAGATGTCACATTCAACCATGCACGTTATCTATTAGTGTAAATAAAAGAATGTTGAACATACCAACTATATGATTAATGTGAAAAATGTTGTGTTATACTGTATTGCATCAAGCGATGAAGGATTTGATGTGTAACACATTGGGAATCATAACTAGGCACATATAGCCATGTGACGTGGAAGTGTTGTTGGAGATCACTCATCATAAAATGGGGAGGCAACATAGTCTTCAATTTTCATTTGTTGCATGCGACCAGTTCACAGAATAAGCAATGAGACCTGGCTATGAATGATTTCATCCTCTATAATTCGTAGTTCCAAATGTGATCTCCTTAGATCAAATCCTTCATCAAAAAAATTGCCTTAAGTCACATCATTCATCTACTACCTCCAGCGTCACACTTTTGATCTACAACCTCTTCCCAAGTTGTAAAATAAAAAATGTAAGCCTAAAAAATGGAACCTGAAAGTGTGACCTAATATATTATGTGATTATGCAAATTTGTTACCTGCGACCTCCCATAGGTTATACTTTCCACTTGCAGCATTTCCTCAAGTTTCTTTGTGCTTTTGCGACCTTTCACAAGTTTCACTTTCCACCTGACATGACAAAGAGGTAGAATGCGACTAGTTGGTTTCACAAGTCACCTCTATTGATGACTTCCCTCTCGATATGATACTTGCATTGTGACTCTCGAGTGTGATGTCCACTACTATTTAAAGTGGTGATCTACGCATCTCGCTAGTCACATTTCAAATTCACAACAATATTCCTAATATGCAATTGACAATGGTATTATACATTCAAAGTGTGACTAGTCCCATGAAAAGGAATTACACCCAAGCAATGGTCATCACAAAGAATATTGATAGACCCATTAAATACCATTACACCATTTATGCATGAAATGAGATTTAGTGTGTATTCTTCAGCTCCCACAGCTAAAAATAGATTTCAATGTGTTCAAGTAGTTATTTCATGTGCAGAATTATAGGGAAGCTCATCAATGACCCAAGGGATAGGAAGTAGTTAATGCATGCTTAAAGCAAACATAAAAAAGAATGAAATTCTTCATCCAGTGCTTCCCACAATGAAGTTTCATTCATTTGTATGGTTCCAATGGTTAATTCATCTATGAAATCAATTGAATCATAGTTTGTAGTAGCATAAACATGTGTGATGTATGATGAAATTGAAAAACCTACGAAATAACAACCTAATCTTTTCTGAAAAATAAATAGACGGGAAGTAAAGTGATGACACACTTACTGAGGATAGAATACTTTATGAGGTCAATTGAAAAATATTTTCAGAGTTCCATTTGATATCATGGAGAAAAATTTTCCTTCACATTTTTATGGCTCATTAGTTTCATTATCATTCTACCCTGGATAAAAAAAAATTCTTACAAAGAGAAAACTTGGTTTTTTGAAGCAGGATTTTATCTCAAATGTTCATGTATTTGGATTAGATTCAAGGATGTCGAAAAAGGTAGGTGTAAGGTCAAATATGTTATCATATTTAGATAAGCTTGTTAAACAAATAGGAGCCTTTTCAGAGAAGAGTACTTAGAATTTATCTTGAATTTTTTTGGAAGCTTTGAAAGCAAATCCCATTTATGAATCAAGGTTTAGTGGGGTTGAACTGAATAAATTTTTATCTCCTATTACTTGGAGAGTTTCCAATCAGAGACTGGCACTGAGAGAAGCATAATGTATGTTGTATCCATAGTATCTAACTAGCAAGATTTTTTGATAAATTGGATCCTTTCAATATTGATGGTGGAAATAGTCAGTTTTCAAGTTCCTTGTCCAAGTTATTTGAGAGAAATTTTAACTTTTCATCCCATGATGCTATAGCTAATCACTTTGTTAAAACTACCACAACTCAATTGAAATAGGATGAGCTTTTTCAATCACTTGAGGAGTTGGAATCACATACCGTAGGAAACCTTCTTCATTATTTTTCTAGTCTTGTTTATGAGGTCAATTATATTTCCAAGTCTAACAGTGTAGGGGAAAGTGAATATTTGATTTTCTTAGTAGTGGGGGTGGCATGGATCTAGAAGAATATTCTCATGATAACTCCAATGGTTGTAAAAGTATAGATTTCTTTTTTGGGGTTCACACTTCTCAGCATGGTGGATCAAATGATTTTGTTACTAGAAGGAATCCTTATGGGGAACACCCATCAAGGAATAGCTTTGTAAGAAATATTAAAAAAAATGTTGAAGATAATGAACTGTGAGATATTATTGAGAAATATGGCACCATATGTACATTTTACATTTTGTGCAAGCATCATGGATTTGTCACAATATCATATTATGACATAAGGGAAACATGTGGTGCTATGAGAGCACTACAGAAAAAACCCTTCAAGCGACAAAATATATATATACACTTTTCAATCCCAAATAAAAATAATTCAAATAAATATATAAACCAAGACACACTTGTAATGTTCAACCTTGATCCATCTATTTCAAATGATGATATCCATAAAATATTTGGTGCTCATGGTGAAATAAAAGAGATCATAGGTTGAAGATGGTCTCAAAAATCTTGATTGAGTTTTCCTGAAATAAGGAAATGATGGTTTGCAAGGGAATTCCCCAAAACATGGTTACGGAAGCTCAGAATGACCATGCATGAGTTGTGCATACCTTATTGATATTGCAGTGCAGAAAAAGTACTATACAGGGGTCCTAATTGATATTTTATTTTTATGAACGTATTATATTCCCAGTATTGTTCTTTGACTACAAATGTATATGGCTAATGTAATTATTTTTCTTGCATATAATAGGAGAAAGAAATATTTTTGACCTACATGAAGAAATATGAGATCCAATCATAGGCAAGATGATTCAAAAGATATAAAATGTTGTTGATTGAATATTCAATTCCATGAGAAGTTTGGCCTACTAGGGTTTTTAAAATCAAGCAAACTGACTCTAGGATCATGTATCAATACCAAAGGTACAACATAAAAATTTAGTTTGATGCATATAAGGCATGATAGCAAGAAAACAAACTTCTCTTGTGACCTAGAAATAGCATTAGGAATGAGTAATCTAGGTTCCAAGAACCCTTTGTACTCACCTCATGTATTCTCTACTATCATAATGTAAATATTTATCATCATGATTTCAACAACTATGCTGAGATCAATTGGCATGTATTATTCATTTGACATGAGAGAGAAGTGAAGAATTTCAAGAGTCATGAGGGTAGGAGAGAAGTGACAGAGGTTAATAGTCACCTCACCTCTATAAGTATACCCTCATGCCTCATTTGTAAAAGTACTTTAGAACTTGATTTAGGGCTAGGATTAGATACTTTATTTCTGTTTGGGATGATAAAATAATCCAACTCTTGGAAGCTTGTAGGGTGAGTGGAGGTGAGGCTAAGTTTTTTTCTTTGGATAATAGTATGGCCAGGTCATGTTCCATTGTTGAGATTTTATGGATTGTAAGACATGTACTTGTATTTTCATCGATAATAAGAATAAGTTATTTTCTTTGAGTATGGATTTATGTGCATCTTTATGATGGTTGTATTGGCTTTCTTGTATTTCCATAATTTTTTCATGTGTGTTTTCATGTGGGCATATTTTAATGAACTTAATCTTAAATTATAGCTTTCATGTCCTCTTTCAGTCTATTCTTACTTATTCCATTCCATGTCGGTAACCTATTGTAAACTAATTTGCAATTAACCTCTAGAATTTTCCTGTTCATGTACGTATGAGATGGTTTTAGCTCATTGATCCTTCTCATGGCATACTCATTGTTGTTGTTGTTGTTACTTTCCTATAGCTTGTTTTGCATATTATCAATCTTGGGTGAACTTATTACCATTGTTCGAGCATTTAATTCTTTTCCTTGCCCCAACATCTCCTGATTTGACAACCAAGAGTGAAAGTGATATGATGGTAGTCATTACTACATCCCAAATGGGGTTCCTATCCCAAAAATTGTGAGGTTTGATTGGGACTTCACACCAGGGAGACCCCTAGTTGTTGGCGATGCATTACAACCCATCAACAAATTTATGGTGCTAGAAGGAGGGTTATATGACAAGTTGGGATTGTGGATAATTTATCTTAACATCATATATTTAAATTAACTCGCCCCAAACCTATATTCTAGGTTGTTTTACTAAAAGTATTAATATTTCAGTACCCACAGATATAGTTTATCACTTATCACAGTTTAAGTTTGATGGAAAGGGTCAAACAATTTTGTTAGGACATATGTGTCAAGTTATCCATTTCTGTCATTCTAATGGAATACATTGTAAATATATTATTGGAAAAATTTTCACCCTCATGCTTAAAGTTCATTTCAAACAATGATGGCATGTGTTACCAATTTCTTCTATCCATTCATTTGAGCAATTCATCAACAAGCTTCGTCAAGCTTTTGACAGGTACGATTGTCAAGATCTATTTAAAAGGATAAATCAACTTAGAATGAGACCCAAAGAATCATTAGAGTATTTTTTTGATAGGTTTGTTCATATTTGTTATGAATTTTCTAAAAGAGACATGTATTGCATGTATTTGAATGAAAAAATCCAATGATTGGTTTGTATTTCTTTGCAATAATTTGAATCCAAGATGAATCCTTATTCTGTTGATAGCCCTATAAATTGAAAATTATAAATAATCTAGATCTTATCCCTAATCTTGTCTTGCCAACTTCCATGAGTTGGGGAAAGTCTCAAGCTTTTGAGCATAAAATTATCACCTATGAAATTTCACATCCTCCTTCGGTTTCATTACCTAATGAAATTTCTGTCATTAATGAGCTAGGTGATGAGGAATGTTTGTAGGGTAAGGAATTAAGTTTCCTACTTCTAAATATCTCATACATCCTGTTTAAATTGAAAATACTAAGAATCAATTTGATATAAGATCTCGCCATGTTGACAAGGTTCAACTTGAGCCTATTAAGCATATTCCTGAAACTACGCTTGAATATCCTCATATTATGCTCCCATTCACATGTTTTATTTTACCTCACTCTTGTATGAGATAAAGTAGAATTTATTATCAACTCCATAGAGCATAACATGCATGCTGATTCATTTCTTCCTCAAGATGACACTAATGTGCAAGATTCCAATCTTGGATCATATTTGGGTGGAATTGATGTCTCTTCACCTGAGTTGTTTCATATCATGTAACTTGATTTATTTCAATGATTCTGCTACACCAGCAGTGTCTCCATACTCTCTAAATATTTATCCCTCTGGTTCTAATTTTAATTAGGTACATAATGATGTTGTAGCACAATCAAGAGATGGAAACATTGAATACATTATTCATGATCTTTTCCATCTACAATCTTCAACAACTAAAGTGGAATATTCTACATCTCGGAAAATTCAAGATGGTCCTTTGATTCATTAATCCTCATTCTTAATCCTTGCAGAGTATCATGTTTCAGATTCCAAACCTTCTTAAATTAGTGGCTTTAACGATCACCATTCTATTGAAAACATATCCACCAACACCTCTAATGATAGTTGTTTTCATTCATTTGTTTATCTCACCAAACCAATGAAATTTTCTAATCCACCTTTTGAAGCTTCAAGTACTTTTCAGGAAGTTGAGGCACTTCAATTTCCACTGATGGTTATGTTAGGTTCTCACATTCTTGATGATATCCCTGAACCAGGTCATGTTAGGGTTTCCTCGCATGATTCCCCTCTCACCACCATCTCGCCAGTTGAAAGAAAAGTTTTGAACTATTTTGATATGAATCACTTCTTGTACTATGATATGTTTGTTGAGGGGAGTATATCGGCCATTGTTTCAAATCCTTTTGATTCTTTCATAGTTGGTGTAGTTTGTGATCAAGTACAATCTGGTGTTGTCTCACAGTCTATTGTATGTGAGGGAAAAAATCACCTAATTCCTCTCTTTCTTAAGACTCCTTTGTTTGATTCATCTCCATATTAGAAACCAAAATGATCTGATATTTTGAGAAACGAGTCTATCAATATTCAAAATTCTAACCAGACAAGTGACATATTCAATGATGATTTTGTTGTCACAACTAATGATGACTGTGTGCATTCACTTCTTGGTCTAACATCGAATGACACCAATATTCGATGATCTATCATTTGAAGGTTCGTAGGTTTTTCAGGATGGTGAGGCACTTAAATTCTCACCAATGGTTATGTCAGGTCCTCATTTCCCTGACAAAATCCATGAACAAGATCAAATTAAGGTTTTTGAAATTAGGGTTTCCATGCTATAATCCTTTGATATCTTAGTTGCACCTGATGGAAGTCCATATTTGGAAAATTTCCAGGGTATTCAAGTTGATCATATTGAATTTCATGATAGGATTTCTAAATTGCTTGAAGAATATTATCTGGTGAATTCCTCTATAAGAAAATAACCTCTTATCTCTTTTATGTTGGATTTAGCTTTAGGAACTAATGAATGCATATTGCGGATAAATTTTTGGGGTTACCAAGCTTATCATTTTGTTTACCAGGATGGGATTGCAATTTTTTTGGAATATTCTTTTCTAGCATGATTTTCTCCCATCAAACATGAAATTATTTCTCTTATGCATGTTTTATAGGTAAGAAATTTTGTTTTTGCACAATTATTTGTACTGGTCCTAATCTTTAACACCTTTGTTTTTGCAGGTCAGGAACTACTACAGTGGCTGCATTGGAAGTTTGATTTCGCATGACCCAATCTACTTTGTGATTTAAATTAAGGTTTTAGATTTAGAGTAGTTAGGGTTTTAGTTTTTACTTCTTATCTTGTTAATTTGGGTTTTAGTTTTAGTTTTATTAGGGTTTTCTTGTTTTAGGTATATCCTAGTTATGATTTGGTCATGATTGCCAAAGTTTAATTTTTTTCATAAGCATTACATGAATTAGTTGCAATTATCTATTTTTTCTTACATTACATTATTTTAAACTATATTTTTATTTCTCTACTACATGTAGTTCTTTCTATTACATTTTATCATGCATTCATCTCCTTGCATAACATATGATGGTTTTTGACCTAGCATTGTGCTTGCTCTCTATGTTGCATGGCACTGCATGATCTCACAAAATCCTTTCTCCCTACAAACCTTGGATGCCTTAATAAGCTTTCCTTAACCCTATTTAACTTTTTGACACCCTAAAAGAGCTTCCCTTGTCATTTTACCCTAATGCTAAAAACCGTAACCCTAATGATGGCATGTGGTTGTGATGGTTGCTCCAAGAGGAAGCCTCTCATAGATCTAGTCATTAAAACTACGTCCTTAAAATCATTCATATGATTTTGACTCATTAAAAAGGAAAATAAACATAGGTGCTCGTGGGGAACCCTAATAAATTCAAATGACCTATATCTATAACCCAAACCCTATGTCTAACTTGGTTCTGGATATCTCATGGTATGTTTTCACTTCTCACTTGTTAGTTGGAGATGAGTTGTATAAGTATGGCCCGAGGGAAGACCTAAATTAAAATATCTTTCTGTTTCTGTAAAAAAGGAAACAACCTCTCTTTCATGTAAAATAAGACGGGATTCCTCATTCGCCCTAGAAAAATGAACCCCTAATAAATGATGCCAATGAGAATGAAGGAGATGAATCAAATAAATTGTAAAGGGTTGAAAATGACTCCTTGCGTAAAGAGGTGATGCAAGAAAATTCGTCGAAGTACTGAACATGCCTACTAGAAGTGAAGCAACAATTGTGATTTCTTAAGTGAATCTGTCGAGGTACTAAACATGCATGCTGGCAGAAGAGAAACACCAAAAAATCACTTCAAATTTATAATGCAATAATCCCTTTTTCATGCTTTTTGAACCATCATCAAAGACTTACAAGTGTGAGTGATTGTTTTAGTTTGTAAATATTGATAGGACCTAGCTAGGACAAAGGGGAAGGGAATATCTGTATAAGGACATGAAATCCTAGGAGTACCCATACTGTTTGTTCAATACTACCTTGCATCATTTAAGGAACTTGATATGTTGTAGGGGAATATGCATAGATGTTGGATCCTACCAGTGGTTTTCCAATTGTTGTAGCCATTATAATAACACCTAAAAAATTTAGGCATATCCAAATTTTGGGTTCGCCTTTGCTTGTTAAAGGTACTTGGGATTATCCGATAAGGGATATGATCATATTGTGAATTGGCCAATATCCACATTACGCATTTCTATCAAACCCCAATTTTTATTGTGCTTTGGTGATGCATATGACTCTTGCTACTAGTATATTGATCTTATCAATGAATTAGGCTTTAGCAAGTGTTTACCCAGATAAGGTAATGCATCCCTCATGCATCCACAAGCTTAATTTTCCAACAAGAATTGCAATGACGTAAAGGCACCTCATTTCCATGGCCATGACATCATCCTAATTATGTTAAGGCTTGGGACATAATTGTCTTACCCATACATCTTGAAACCCTAGACAATTATAATCATGTGTGTGTGACCAAGCCATATTCAACTTGATCATCATCCTTTTACTTTGCATCCCTCAACTCGAGCTCGTATGTGCATAATGGTATCCCTGATTATATTATTGCACTGTCATATTAGAAATTGTATCACATGTCAATGCTACTATGGTTTTAACGCTCATTCACATGTATAAATACTAAATTTTTAGAAGAAATATTGTGTTTACACATGAGATATTGACTCTTTAACATTCCACATATTGTTTTCAAATAAATTATTATTATACATTCAAACCCTAATAAATTAATGTTGTAAAAGTTGTACTTCACTTCATATAATCTTACTAATTTATATATTACATTGTGCAAAGTAAGTTTCCAAACCATGCCATAAAAAAAAAATCTTAGGAAGGTGACACAATGTGACACGCCGCTGATCAAAACCTAGAAAATTTATGCAATTGTTGTGGCTCCTAGCTGTGGTGCGATGTAATGTGGCAATGGGTCCTACATGTGAAAGACTATATGAAAATACCTATAAATGGTGCAAAGAAATGCATTAAACATCAAAGTTTACAATCACAAGGTGTGATAGCCTTAATGGCACTTACAACAATCATGAATAGAATAAGTTTGGATCATAAAGGGTGTGCTTAATGATGTGATGTCAGAGAGGACCTCACCATGAATCTAAGGATAAGGATACGCAATACAACGTTGAGGATGTGGTTGTATGTCACTTATGTATCAATAAGCATAGAGTAATGCCTTGGGAATATTTTTGGTGATTGCAATGCATTTATGTCACGAGTGAGAAGGAAACAACACCATAGTTTTGGCACAAGGTGGCATATTATAAGAACAATCCATACAAATCATGCATAGTGACCAAAAAATGCTACGTGAAAGGGTACGTTAAGTTAATATTCCAGGTGTAGTAACGACATACATTAATGGAATTAAATCTGTTGTAGGTGCGACATATCAAGGGTGGAGAGGATGTATGTAAATACATCGCGAGTTGGATGTGGCATATATTGGCTTATGATTAAAAATTATCATCAAAATCATGCCATTTCCACTAGATATGGATTGGGTAGGTGATATAAATATCACATTCAAATATGTGAATTATTTATTGGTGTAAACAAAAGCATGTTGAATGCACCAGCTATACGATGAATTCGACCGACGTTATGTTATTTGCATTATAACAAGCTATGAATTATTTAATGTGTGGCACTTTGGGAATAATAAAAAGGAAGTGATGTTGGAGATCATTCGTTGTAAAATGGGGGGCAATATAAGTTGTAGTTTTATTCTTCAATTTTCATTTGTTTCATGCGACTAGTTTAGAGAATGAGGAATGTGACCTGCCTGTAAATGATTTCAACCTATATATGTTAGAGTTCCAAATTTGATATCCTTAGGTTGCATCCTTCATCGATGACCTCTCCTATGGTTGCATCCTTCATATGTGACCATCTAGAAAGTCACAATTTTTATCTGCGACCTCCCCCTAAGTCGCAAAATCGGAATTGTAAGCCGTAGTATTGGAACCAGAAAGTGTTACCTAATATATTATGAGACTGTGAAACCTCCCACAGATTGTAGTTTCTATTTGTGACCTTTCCTCAAGTTTCATTGTGGTTCTGTGACCTTTCACAATTCACACTTTCTACCTACGAAAAATATGAATAATGTGACTAGTCACATTCACAAGCCACCCCAATTAACCATTTCTCTCTCAATATGAAACTTGCATTGTGACTTTGGGATGTGATTTCCATTACTCTTTAAAGCAGTGACCTTCACATCTCGCCAGTCGCATTTTAAATTAACATTGATACTCCCAATATGTGATTGGTAATGGCACTATATATTAAAAGTGCCACTGGCCCTGTGAAAAGGAATTGCGTCCAAGCAATGGTCATCATAGAGCATATCGATTTGAAATGTTTAGATCCAATGCTAGTAGATGGCCCTGAATACCATTTACATATCATTACACTAGTTATGCATGAAATGTGATTTAGTGTGGATTTTTTTAGCTCTCACAGTTACAAATATATTTCAATATGTTCAAGCAGTTCTTTTGTGTGCACAATTATCGAGCAACCCATCAATGACCCAAGGGATAGGAAGTAGTTACTACATGCTTAAAGCAAAATTCAGAAGAAGGAAATGCTTCATCGAATACTTCCCACAATGAAGTTTCATTATGTTCTATGGTTCCAACTACTAATCCCCCTTTGAAGTCAACTGAAATATATTTTTCAATAGCAAAAACAAGTTTGATAGATGATGAACTTGCAAAACCTATGGAATAACAACAAGATATTTTCTGGAAAAGATACAGATGGGAAAGAAAGTGATGACATACTTGTCATGGATGGCATGTTTGATGAGGTGGATTTGAAATATATTTGCAAAGTTTTATTTGAGATCATCCAGAGGAAGGTTCCTTATGATTTTACGGCTCATTAATTCCATTGTTGTTTTTCTGTGAATAAGATCATTTCCCTATAGAGAGAAAAATTGGTTTTTAGAGGCAAGATTTCATCCCAAGTGTTCATGGATTTGGATTAGATGCAAGGATGTCAACAAAGCTATGTGGCATGATAAACATGTCATCATCTTTAGATATGATTTTTAAATAACTAGGAGTAATTTCATACAATATGGATATGAATTTCTCTTGATTGTTTTTGGGAATCTCTGAAAGAAAACCCCAATTTTCAATCGAGGTTTAATGGGGTTGAAATAAATAAAATTTAATCTCCTATCACTTAGAGAGTTTCCAATTAGACAATAGGGCTGAGATAAGCATCATGTATGTTGTATCTATCTTCTCTAACTGGTAAGATATTTTGAAAAATTAGATCCTTCCAATATTGATCGTGGAAATAGCTAGTTTTCAAGTTCCTTCTCCATGTTATTTGAGAGCAAGTTGAACTTGTCATCTCATGATGTTGTAGTTTATCACTTTGTTAATATTTCCACAACTCAATTGAAGGAGGATAATATTTTTCAATTACTCGAGGATCTAGAATCACATTCCATAAGAAAATGTCTTCATGAAGTTTTTAGTCTTGTTAATGAGGTCAATTACATTTCTCATTCTAACAGTGTAGGGGAAAGTGAATATTTTGATTTTTTTAGAAGTGGGGATGGTATGGAGCTAGAATAAAATTCTCATGATAACTCCAATGGCTATAAAAGTTTAGATGTCTTTGTTTGGGTTCCCACTTCTCAGTAAGGTAGATCAAATGGTTCTGTTACTAGAAAGCATCGTTATGGGGATCACCCATCAAGGATTCTCTATGTAAGAAATATTAACAAAAATGTTGAAGATAGTTAACTGTGGTCTCTTCTTAAGAAATATGGCACCATACACACACCTTACACTATGTGCAAACATTGTGGATTTGTCATTACATCATATTATGACATAAGGGAAACACATGGTGCTATGAGAGCATTACAAGACAAACCCTTGAAGTGAAAAAATCTATATATACACTTTTCAATCCTGAAGAACAATCCTTCATATAAAGATGTAAACCAAGACTACACACTTTTATTGTTTAACCTCGATCCATCTATTTCAAATGATGATATCTAGAAAATATTTGGTGCCCATGGTGAATTCAAAGAGATCAAAAGATGAAGGTGGTATCAAATACCTTGCCTAATTTTGTTTGAAATAAGGACATGATGGTTTGCAAGGGGCTTATCCCAAAGCAAAGTTAGGGAAGTTCAGAATTACCACACACAAGTTGTGCATATTTTTTGATATCAGAATGCAAGAAATGACTATATAGGAGTCCTAATTGATATTTTATTTTCATGAACATGTTATATTTCCCTTATTGTTCTCTGAATTCAAATTTATATGGCTAATAAAATTTGTTTGCTTGTAGATAATAAGAGAAAGAAATATTGTTGACATACACAGAGAAAAATGAGATTAAATAGAAGGAAAGATGATTCAAAATATTTCAAATGTTGTTTGTTGAATATTCCATTCCATGAGAAGGTTGTACAACTAGGGTTTTGAAAAGAAAGCAAACCGACTCTAGGATCTTGTAACAATACCAAGGTGTAACATCAAAAGTTAGTTGGATGCATATCAGGTTTGATAACATTCAAACAACCTTATCTTGTGACCTAGAAACAACATTATGGATGAGTACTCTAGGGCTTCTAAGAACCCTCTATACTTGCTTCATGTCTTCTCTGTTATCATAATGTAAATAAATCTAATCATGATGTTGATAGTTATGTTGATATCAATTGGGGATGTATTATTCATTAGACATGAGAGATTAGTGACAATGTTCAAGAGTCATGAGGGTAGGTGAGATGTCATGGTAGGTGAACATATATTTCACCTCTATAAGTATACCCTCATGCCTCATTTGTAAAGGGACTCGTTATAAAAATTTCTAGGTCTACAATGAGCCTTTTAAGGAATATTATAAAATAATATTGGAAATATTAAAATCATATTAGATTACACTATCAAATTTTAGAGGGAAAAAATAAGAAAACTAATTTTTCAACTTATCTCCCTATGGTTATACTCAAATTTCTAGCAGGAGAACTCTTTGCATGTGTAATTGATTCCTCATCCAAGGAGTACCTATATTTCATACTTTTGATGGACCCTGCTACAAGGAATATGAGAAATACATTGAAAACATGACTGCAATCATATTTTTCATGTATTTTTCATTTTTCTTGTAGCATGTTCCATAGAAAGTATGCAACATGGGTACTCCTTGGATGGGGAATCAAATTCCTCTTACAAAGAGTGCTCTCACTCGAAATTTGAGTAAAATCGTAGGGAGATAAGTGGAAAATACAAGTTGAAAAATATTTGTTTTCATTTTTAAATATTTTTACCTTTGTACTCCAAAAATTTTGAATCTTTCCCCATGGTTGACATCATTATATTGAATCCTATTGGTTCTTATAAAGCTGATTTTGATTGTAGATTTTTGTTTTGAGGTCCACGTTTTACCTCAAAATTTCTCTATTGTTAGCACTTGAGTTGGGGCTAGGATTAGATAGTTGATTTCTACTTGAGAAGCTAAAAGCATCCAAATCTTCATAGCTTGTAGGGTGAGTGGAGGTAAGACTAGGGTTTTTTTCTTTGGATGAATATATTTGCAGCCCATGTTCCACTCTTAGGCTTTGATGGATTGCAAGACATGTACTTGTATTTGCAGCAACATTAAGACACAGTTATTTTCTTTTAGTATGGATTCGTATGCATCTTTATGGTGGTTGTACTCGCTTTCTTGTATTTCCATCATGTTTGTGTGTGCCCTTTCATGTGGGTGTATGTTAATGAATTCATTCTTAGCATATATATTTCTTGTCTGCTTTGAATCTATGATTACTTATTCCATGCCATGCCATTAACCTATTGTCAACTTATTTGCAATTAACCTCTGACATGTTTCTGTTCATGTATGTCTGAGATGGTTTTAACTCATTGATCATTCTCATGGCATACTTATTCTTCTTTTTGTTGTTACTTTCCAATATCTCGTTATGCAATTTTTCAATCTTAGGTTGACATTGTTCCTATTTTCCTGGACTTTTATTATTTTCTAGTTATTCCCTCTAATATCTCGAGATTTATGGATCTTGTTCTCCTTGATCTTCAGATGTACTTGGAGTCCCTCGGTTGCTTGTGAATTTGAGCTATTGGTGAGGATTTTGTGATCTCAAGCTGAGTTAGGGAGTTCATGAGGTGGAAAAACCTCCTATGAGTGAGCACTAGTAGAAAAGGGGAGTTCAAGAGATAAATATAATTTCATGGGACTTCTTCAACATCATTAAATATGATTTATATCTTAAATCGCATCCTTTTTCCAAATGAAAATAAAAATGAACCTAACTAGTGCATAACTCAAATCTAATTTTCAACTACTCTCAAATCTAAAATTGAGCTATTAAAAATTATTTCATTGTTCAAAGAAAAATTAACCTCAATAGTGCATAACTAAAATATAGTTTTCAACTACTCTCAAATCTAAAATTGACCCATTAAAAATTAATTTCCCACTAGTCTTCTTCCACAAAGTTTCATGCTCTAAGTTTTTCTGGAGAAGAATATCACATGGAAGATGAATTTGTAGTACTCTGCAGAGTCTGTTGCCAGGTTTTTTAGCTTTCAAATTTCCAAATAAAGTCTAAAATGGCTCTAAATCTCTTAGTAGAAGAATGTCACATGGAACAGGTTACAGTTGTAGGACAGTACCAAGCCTGTTACTAATTAGAAACCTTTGAGCTTTTACATTATGGCATAACAGTTTAGGGGCAAGCAAAAATGGAAATTGTGTTCGTGAGATTCAGCTGCCATGGGTCAATTTTTTTTGGAAATGTAAAATATGTTGAAGTGGGTGAGGTGGGGTCGAAATATATGGTCTATTAAAAGAAAAAATGGCAATTGTGTTAGTGAGATTCAGCTGCCATGGGTGGATTTTTTTATAGAAATGTATGATATGTTGAAGTGGACGAGATGGGGTGGAAATATGCGGACTATTAAAATTTTAACAAATCTAAGTGTTGGATTATATAATAGGGAAAATTAATTCTAGCTTCCAGATTAAGAAATTGGTTCTGTTCATGGAGCCAGCATGATCTTCTCGACTGAAGGTAAGTAGTCTCAATGCTTTTCATCCATTTCTTAGTCTTTATTCTTTTCATCCATTTCTTTATTTTTTATTTTTATCAGATATATATCAAATTTGTTTTGGGCAATGAGATTTTCCATTCACCAGGGTTTTTCTCTCATTGTAATATGCCCCACCCACATTACATGAGTTTCGAATGGAAAGTAACCCGTGAAAAAGAATGAAGCTAAGTACCACAAAGTCCAAATAATATCATTTTGTTCACTTATTTATGAAATCAAAATAAAATTGTTTGTGATTAAGAAGCCACTGTTTCTATAGCTTACAAGTAGACCGAAGAATGCTTTGGTATGCCAAAACTGGTATTAGAAAGCGATAGATGTGCTGGGTGAGTGGAGAGTGGTGAGCGGCTAGGTGTAGTGGGTTGCAATCAGCATGACAGATATGAAAGAATCCTGTAACCATATCGGGTCACAATGTTTGAACACCGGTCATGCAATTTCGGGTCTTTTTCTATCATTGTTATTACTTCCTCCACAATCCTTTGTTTCATTGCACCAACAACACAACAGGGAGATAACCCAACCCACTCTAGAGTAGTTTTGTTTTCCTTATGTGCTCACTTGATTTCTGGATTACCCTGGCAGGATGAATGTCTAGCTGATGGACTAAATGGTACCTAGTTTTTGGTCCTTTCCCCACTCTGAGGAACTCCAAATTATTTTTATTTTTGTAGTTGCAGTATATATCTTCTTCCTTATCTATATACAACATTTTAAAAACTAACATATGAAAAAATAGCTGTGGAAGGAAATGCAAGGGTGGTGTAAAATTTTCAACAATAATACAATGGGTGAGGACAATTAGGAAGGAATATATTCATCTTCTTTTAGACATCCATTCCTATGGTGTAAATGGTTAGACTCATTTATTATCTCTAGACCGTGTAAAATCATTGGTGTTCGTTTATGTCATTTTTGTTGGGTGTTTAGGGGATGGTGGTGGTAGTGTTTCTACCAATGAGGGGGTCTCATATTATATTTTTTCTTTTGTGTTATTGAAGCACCACCTTTTTATTTTTGTCATTTGGGGCTGGACTCTTCTCCCCTGGTCTAGTAATATCTCTACAACGACATCTTCCCGGTGTTTACTATTTTCCGATGGTGTTCACACTACTGGTAGGTGCATTAATCAATAGTGGGGTTAGGTGTGATCCTCCCTTGATGTTGATCTCTCAACTATTGGGTTGGTGCCTGTTGATGTGGCTCGTATTTACTACATGCTTCCAGACCCATAATATTCTATTATTCTTCACTACTCCCAACTGGTTTATTCCTTGTGAGTTGTGCATGGGTGTGCTCTTCTGATTCTAGAATTATAATCTCTTCCGAATACGTCATGTCCTCATTGACCCTCTATTTATGATCTCCACTAATTGCGAACTTCTCTGTATATATCGAGGTGTATTCTCTCAGGGCAGGGCTCAATTTGGCATCCCAAGGGGAGGGCATTTATGTCCATTCTGAAGGCTAATGGTAGTGTTGATTGTGCTTTCTGATAGATTGATGATGTTAATAGGTGGGAGATCGACTGGCACAGGCTTGACATCTGGTGATCCACTGGACGCCAATGTATCTCTCCACAAGGTGTTCATTCGAGCCACATTATATGTTGAGTGGGATTTTTCATTTAATACTGCGTCCTTGATGCCTAATGGTACTATTCCTAGTTCCCCACTTGGTGGTACAGGGACGACACATGTTGGACATGCAGACTCAACGTGTCACGTGGGTTCTCAACTACCTCCCACATGCCATGTGGGTGATCGCAACAAAACGATTTGGGGTATGGGCGAGCCGAGATTATTGAGATTTGGTCATGCTTCCTCTAAGATCGCGTTGCTAGCTTGCAAAACCGCACCTTGGTTGGTAGGTGGAACTGTGCCAAGTTCCACGTGCTTGAAATGGTGGGTTGGGTTGACTCCTAATGGATGCCCCTGCTAGGATATACTCCCAAATTTAGTCAGCTCCTCAACCATTGGTATTCCTTTCATTTCATTCATCACGAGGATGCTGAGAAAATCTGGGTTCGATTGTGGGTTCGTGGATGAGGGTTCCTACAACTTTTCAACTGGTATATTGGCTTCAATACCATCCTTGAAACACCTTAGAAAACCTCATTTGGATGAATCTTCTTGGTCTCCCGCTGGAATACTAGATGTGGGAAGCCTTAATGGAGATTGGGAATTAAATGGGTCATTTTTTGTATATGGATCATTGCATCCTTGGTGCTCATGATAAGATGGTGGCATGGCTATTATTCGATGTGAAATTTTATAGAGGGCTCCCCAAGGACATCATTTTGGAATGGGATTCCTAGTGAATTTGTCAGAGGATAGACTATTGGGGCATATCGTTTCAGTGTTTTCTATGTCACCAGACATGACACCTACTGGAGCAGTGTCCACGGCGTCACTTTCAGCATCTGAGGTCTACAGGAAGGGTTCGTGATCCAGTTGCGGGTCCTTGTTTGATACACAACTCACGACTCAGGTACTTCGACTTCTTCTGAGGATTCATTTTTACTATTGCATTCCCCCCCTTCTGGGCATCCTTCCTCTCCTCCCTCAACTCACATCCCCCTACCCGAGGTCAGTCTGGCACTACAACCATCTCCCTTGTTGAATAATCCTCTCCCCAATCCTCCTCCACCACTAGAACGGGCCACTCCCCTGCCCCTTCATTCCTCTCCTCCCCCCTCAATGCCTCGTGCCTCGCTTCTGGTCTCATCCATGCTCGCTGAACCATTCCCTATCCCCACATATGTTCCCCAACCCACATTCCCATTGTTGGTTCCTCACCCATCCCCTCATCCACCACCCGAGGGACATACCTACATTTCTTCCCCTCACAATTTGGTAGACAGTGACGTTGAATTTCTACTCTAGAACCCTACTATGGGCTTGTCATCCCTTACTGTTCATAAGGGCTCAGGACATCCTGCTATTCCCAGTCCAAACTCAACCTGGCATGTTAATACAAAATGGGGGGAGGCCGTCCACATCGTCAGCGTAACCAGTCGAGAAAAAACCTTTGTGACGAATTTTTGGGTCTACAATATATCCCTATCCTCGACTAGTCATCTTCTAGGGGCCTTAGAGCTTATTCCCCCCTCCATATCTTTCCCTATGTCACACAGTTCAGGTTCAATTTCGAGTTCGACAACAATTAAGTTTGATTCGAATTCTAATTTTCCGATGAGGTTCACATGAGGTTTGGCATTAAGTTTGACTATATATATTTTTCAGCATATGTATATGACATAAAATAATAAAAAATAAAAATCAATCAATAAATTTATATGAATAGCAGTGAGCACCCACGGGTCACAAATCAAAACCACTATTCAATTCACGCTCTGAGAGGCAAGGACAAGAAGCATCTAGAAATTGAATTTAGGAAATTCCAGAGAATACAACACTCAGCACAATAGAGCGAGTGCACTCAGACTGAATTTGGGTTGTGAAATTCTATCAACAACCATGGTAAATAAAGGAAAAATAGTGGCCACAGTGGGAAACTAATTGGTGGGAAGAATAACAAGAGAAAACCATGAGTTGCCGATGGTTTTTCTCATAAACCTTAGAACAACTAACAAAAACTGCTTGAACTCTAACATCAAACCCCAAATTAAAAAAAAAACAAAATTATAAAATTCAGCTTCAGGTTCATCTTTAGGTTTGCCTTCAGGTTACAATTTGTTAAGTTTTGAATTCGTTGAGGTTCAAATTTGAGGTTCGACTATCAGGTTCGCCGAACCTTAATGAATTAATTTTTTTTTGGGTTTGTCGAATTTTGAACCTCAAAGTTCAAATTCGGCGAATCCTGTGATATATATCTTGCCCTCATGACCATTCTATCTCTGAATCTGCATGGGTTGGGGGACTTACCCAAAAAACTGACCCTTCATTGATTAATTTCCTCTTTTCATCATTTTTTTATTATTATTCAAGAAAACATGATGTATGATGTGCGAGCCATATCTTACTTCCACTCTATATTTCCCACTTGGTCTATTGTTTTGATGGATTTGGTGGCCATGTAGGGGGGCCTCGCAGAACTTTGGGATCCTTCATGGGATAATTTTTGAGCTCATGGTTTTTTTTCTCGTATGCTCCTCTCTAGATGTTTTCGGGGTATGGGCTTTTGGGTACATATCTAGAACATATATGAACCATATGTCAATATAATGTCTTTCTGGGACTGCATTCAGGCTTCGGGTATATTGGGGATTGGTTCCCTAATCATTGGTGGTGATTTTAACATTATTCTAGGCCATGGAAATGTGGGGCATGGATTATCGGATGGATCCCATCTCATCCAAACTTCAACAATTATTTGATGAAAATAACCTAATTGACATTGAACCCTCGCCACTAGTTCCGACTTGGCGTAATGGTCGCAGCGAGGTTTGGTACATTGGGAAAATATTGGATAGGTTCTTGGTCCATGAGAGGCTGTGTGAAGTTTTCAGTGATTTTAGGTCTCGAGTAGAAACATTTCTCTTATGAGATCATTGCCTGATACTTCTATTGTGGAGAAATGAATCGGTAAAAAATGGTGTTCCTTTCGAATTCAACTAGACGTGGCTCCAGGACCCATCCTTTCATCGAGTGGTCACTGAGATGTGCGGATCCAATTGAAAAAATGTTGTGTTTTCCCCCATGGTGCACCTATCTATGATGCTATCTAAACTCAAGTGTCAGTTCCAGACTTGGGAACTGGTAAAAAAAGGCTCCATATATTTTAGATCTCTCCCACATTTAGGAGGAGATCAAATATTTGGGGTGCCACCTTTCTACTCCCTCTCCCCCTAGTATCATCACTCCATAATTATGAAAATTATAGGTTCACCAGGAATGAAATATGGAAAATTGTTCTTTCCAATGGTACCGTGGCCACCTCTCATTTGGAAATCCGACGGGAGGCTAGCCATTATTTCTCAATGATGTTCAGGGCTTGGGTGGATGTTACTTTGGTGGATATGATGTGGGGGTTTGAGCACTATCTAGTTATGTTATAGGAATCATACAAAGAGGTGATATTTAGACCTGTTTCATTTTATGAGCTACAATATGTGCTCAATTCATTTACCAAGGACCGGTGTCTAGGTTTGGACGAGTGAACCGTCAAACTATTTACGCTTTTTTTAGTCTATGAAGATGGACATATTGGCTATGGTGGAGGAATCTCACATCCATAAGAAAATTGTGGGTACTATTAAATCGACGTTTATCACCCTTATTCCAAAGGTATTTGATCCATCATTCTTTGAATACAGGCCAATTTCACTTTGCAATGTGACATAAAAAATTATATCGAAGGTGATAGCTATGCATCTCAATGGGGCTCTCTCCAAATATATTTCTCCATAGCAGTTTGGGTTCCTACCAAACCTTTAAATCCACGATGCTATAACGATTTCACAAGAGTACATCCACACCATATAAACGAAGAGCCTAGAGGCGTTGATTATGAAAATATATCTCCATCATGCATATGATTGTGTGGATTAGACCTTCCTCCATCTGGTCCTACAGAAAATCAGTCTTTCAATTCAGATTATAGAATTGATCATGGCTTGTGTATCTAACTCTTGGCTGGCTATTCTTATCAATGGATTTCCCATTGAATTTGTTTCGGGCCAGTAGGGCTTTACATCATGGATGCTCTCTTTCTCGACTTTTGTTCATTCTTATTATGGATGGGATTAGTCATCATATTTCTTGGGAAAAGGTTGATCACTCATTTGCAGGAATCAGGATGAGTCTAGAGGTATGTATCACTTATATTTTCTTCATGGATGACATATTGACTTTTGGAAAATTGTCTCTTCCCTAATGGGAGACACTGGATCATCTATTTAGGGGATTTGGTGTGGCTTTCGCGCTAGTGGAAAATGGTAATAAGTCTATTCTCCTGTATATTGCTGAGGTTAATGATGATATCCAGAGGATTTCCAAATTATTTCAGGTCGATATCTGCCCCTTCCATTCGGGGATCACATACTTGGGCTTTCATCTCAGGCCAAACAATTATAGATTTAAGGATTGGGACTGGATAATGCAGAAATTCCACCATAAGCTGAAAAACTAGTCTCTTAGGGACTTGTCCCTGGGGGGTTGCCTTATCCTAGTGAAGTTGGTATTGCAACAACTCACCACTTATTGGCTTCATTTAATTACACTATCGACACGGGTTATGCATGCACTACAGGCGATTATGGCTAAGTTTTTATTTTCAGGTTTGATGGGGGCTCGAAAGTACCATTTGGTCTGTTAGTCCAACATTGCTAGATCCTGTGAATTGAATGGTTGGGGGATTTTTGATCTTGTTTCCTTCGACAATTCACTGATTCTAAATTCAATGTGACAATACCTCGTCATTATCGATATGATCCATCAACTATTTGTGCACAAATATCTGAAGGCACGACCACTTATAGTTTGTGTTCATATGAGTAAATTTGGTCTAGTGGGGGGCTCCATCATATGGCGAAGTGTTTTGAATGATTGGGACACTTTATTCCTCAGAATTCAATGGATTTTTGGAGGAGGAAAAAAAATCATTATAGGCAGAGACACAATATTGGGGGTTACTCATGATGCGCGACTTGCTACTAGGCTTGTGGAGGATTTACATCAAAGAGGGATTTTCATTATGGCTCAGTTGATTCAGAATTGGTAGGGTAATGACCTAGTATGGACGCTACAAAAATTGGCTCACGAGACAGATTGTTTGTAGAATGGATGACATTATCGCATCTCCTTCAGGATGTCGGGTTATGTCGTAACTCTCATGGGGAAAACATTACCTGGGGAGGTAGAATGAACTGAAACTTAATTTTTGTTTAAGAGACATATCACTTCATCTATCGGTTGGGAAGAGAATTATCTGTTACACCATGTTTCACTCATATTTGGAAGTACCAAGCGCCACTAAAATTTATATTACTTTCATGGCTGACTTGGAAGAATCATATACTCACCTAGGAAAATCTTTGCAAGTGGGGAATGGTTGGTCCGGGTCAATTCTCTCTCTGTCATGTTTCTCCGAAATCAATAACATATATTCTATTACACTACAATGTTTCAATAACTATATGGACTCGTAATTTATCTCTTTGCAAGATTCCTTCTACCACTTTTCTCTTTGTGGAACACTGCCTTCATTGGGGAATATCCCGAGGGGGGGGGGTACAACATTACTTATTCCTATATATACATTCTGGAAAATTTGGAAGGCTCAAAATAATTTTATTTTCAAAGGGACTACTATCAACATGCATACAATCATTGCAAAAGTGTTTTCATGGCTTGAGAATTACATACCCCAAAGGGTAGACACCACAACCCTTTCATGCAGAATTTTTCCTCCTCAAATATTTCTGCACGCAAGATGCTTTGACATGGCATCACAACAAGGTGTATGCAGCTGTGGGGTGTGGCTCTGGATTGATAAGAAAACATTTTACAAATTCCTTTGGTATGGTGGCCATGGCACAAACTCTTGTGCAGAATTGATCCCCTTATGGGGGCTAATTTGGTATGCTTGATCACTTCGGATTAATGTACACATCTTTAGGGACTCCAGATGCATAGTGTAAGGCATTGGGGACAACACCAATTTTGAACGACTTGAGCTCCAAGGTTGGATTATTTGTACTAATACATTATTAAGGAAATTCCTACATTACTCAATTCAACACATATACCGCGAGTCAAATCAAGTTGTAGACACACTCTCCAAAGGTGGCATCAACGAACCTAAAGGTTACATGCACATTAATGCAACAAAGGATGGAGTCCAGATGGCTAAAGAACAACTAGCTTTACCATAGTTTTTTTCTTATTACTAGTAAAAATTATTGCAGGCTTGAGAAGTAAATTGTAATCACAGAAATACCGCTCAATTAGAAGCATCATAGCTAAATCCTTGGCACTTTTTTTTCGTTTTCCATAAACATGTTTTTCTAAATTTTAGAAAAATTTGGAATTATTGTATGAAAGGTTATGAAATGATGAATTAAAACACTCTTGAACTATGGATGATGTAATTGGGGTTTTTTTATCTTAATATAAAAAGGTAGTTGTTTTTTTCTCCTGAAAAAAAAACATGAGTTTCGAAGGGATAAAAAAAATCCCTGACACTTTTGGTAGAATATATTCTCCTCAAACCTAACAAGAAGGGAAGGAAGTTGACTATGTGAGTTTCATTATTTCCCATAGGCTATATATTTAACCTCAAGGACGTTAAAATATCCTTTTATTCTCTCTCCTCTCTAGTTGCATGCAGATGTGTGAGATTGTGTTAATATGGTAAGAACAGGTTCCATGATGATGTAGAGGTGGCATGCATCCTACTATTAACCAAGTCTTCTTGAGGTGTGAGATATTGTGTTAATATGATAAACTATGGTTTTGTGTCAATTCATCATAACTATAAGTCCTAGGTTACTGAAGGCCATTTTTTTGAGTGCATTGTTCATCCTAACTACTACCTCATAGATCACACACCTCAAGCTGTAGATTTAGGGGTTTATCCATCTTCCCATTTCAAAACTTATATTTTTAAAATATGTTTTTGGTCATAATCTCTTAGATTATTTTGTAGAATTTAGGAGGAAGGTGTGAGTTAGGTTCTAGATTGGGTTGTAGGATTGGTTGTTCATGATGGAAAAGGGTTTGAAATATTAGGAGGTAAATGAAGCTAAGCATGGTGATGATAATAGCAGTGGTAATTCCTATGAATTTGAAATAAAAACAAAGGAGGGGACTCCAAAGAAGAGTGAGATTTAAAAAAAAAATCAGATCGATATTGAAATTCTAGATAGAAATTTAAGTAAGGTATGATGAAATAAGAAGCCATGAAGCCAAGGGAGGAACAGGAATTTGACCTAAAAATATTAGATATCCTTAGTATTTCACCCAAGGAACATTTGGGACTAAGTGAGATCAATCCATCTTACTAATTAATGTCCCACATTTGGGACTTTCCCTGCTAAATTCAATCATCTTACTAATTTAGTCACTCTAGATCTCAGTTATAATCCACTATCCGGATTACTGCCAAAGGAAATTGGGGGCATGGAAAATTGGGTTTGTGTATGGATAGGATCAAATTCATTCAGTGATGAAATACCATCTGAAATTGGAAAAATTATTAAGCTTAATATATTAGATTTTAGGGGTTGTAACTTCAGTGAGCACATTCCCTCAGAAAGTGGAGACCTTAAATATTTTACGAAAGTTGGCCTCTCAGATAATAACCTTGAAGTATAATTACCATAAATCATTGGTATTTTTCACAACCTTTTGTATGTAATGACTATGATTAATGGACTAAGTTGGTGGATTCCAAACACAATTGCCAATTGTAGGAAATTGCAAATACTAGATTTGTCATTCAACATGCTGACTTGGCCACTCCCTGATGATTTTGAAAATTTGGAGTCAATTTAGAGTTTTATTGTTGAGTAAAATCTTCTAACACGACCCTTCCATCCTTTCTTGGTGGATGGAGAAGAGCAACTTCTATAAGGTTATCCAAAAACCAGTTTGATGGTCATTTACCTCGAGAACTAGGCAACAGTTTACCTCTAAGAATATTGGGAATTGATGCTAACAGGCTCTATGGATCAATAAAACCAGGGCTTTGCCATGCCAAGAGCGTAGACTCTATCTCTTTTTCACTAAATCAGTTTAGAACTTGCATAGAGGACACTTTTCGAGAGTGCATGAATTTGATCGAATTGTTATAGCTATCAATGAATATGGGTTGAATGAGAGAGAGTGAAATGGTTGCTTCCAGTTATGAATGGTGATCTAGGCGCGCTTAGAATCTGTTTAGGATGGGAACAATTTTTCTGGTGGAATCCTTAGTTATCTTTCAAGTCTTCCTTTGGTCACCTTAGGCATGGCACACAAAAATTTCTCTGGAAAATTAGCAAATGAGCTTTGGAGTTCACATACTTTTCTTGGAACATCACTCAGAAATAACTTCCTTGTGGGTGGGTTGTCTCTATCCATGTCTACTACCAACAATATCCAGAGGGTGCACCTTGATAACGATTATTTAAAAGGATTTATTCCTAAAGAGGTTGGAAAAATGAAGAATTTAACAATTTTATCACTTCATGGAAATACGCTTAGGCAAAATTCCTCCTCAAATTTTTGACTATGTCAATCTTGTGGTTGTTGATTTGGGAAGTAATAATTTGTCTGGCACAATTCCAAGAAATATTGGCAGTTAGAAATGTTGGATAACCTTGTCCTTTCTCATAAAAAGATTTCTAGTTCCATTCCAGGTGAAATTTGTGTTGGATCCACCCCCTTTATACTTTGTCACCCTTACGGGTGTTCGTTCTTATTTTCTTCTTACTGTAAGTAAGAAAGAATAACATGAACATTTTTGTATCAAGAATTTAAGTTGCAAGAAACCCTTATGTTCTTAGCAATGGAAATGGTTCTCAATCCGCTTAACAAAAGCAATAGTCAAGTTGTCAACAATGGCATGAAATTCTTGCTGTCTAAGAATAAAACCATTTTTAAATGAACTAATAGTGTTTATAACTATGTTGCAATGGCTAAGAGGATGGGGGCGATGGGGGGGACGAGTTTCCAGGATGGCTAGAGCGCACCCCCAAATTTTCAGGGGACGACGGGTTAGGGATGACAAGTGCGTCAACTATTTATTATATTTATTATTTATTATAAAATTAAAATTAAAATAAAATAAAACATGAATCAAAATAAATGAAATACTAAAATGTTATATATAAAGACTAATACTAATAGTCTAATAGTATCTAATCGTCATTGAGAGTTATGCATCAAAAAAACAAATTTTGTCATCATTGCATAACTTAAGAAGTACTATTAGTTTCATATAACCTATAATCTACTATTTTCCACTAGTACATTTGGGGGAAATTCTGACACTTGGTTCCGACGCTTTTGACCAAATGTCAGAAATTTCCCAAATTTTTTTCAATCCCACCCGAAACCATCGCTATACCGACGTTTAGAGAAAAGTGTCGAAATACCGACACTTAGACAAAGTGTCGCAATTGCGACGTTTGGAGGAAGACGTCGCAATTGTGACACTATGCCCCAAAGTGTCGCTATTGCGACGGCTGCCTCCAAATGTTGCAAGTGCGACACAATGTCTAAGTGTTGCAATTGCGATGTTTGGAGGCATTCATCGCAATAGCGATGCTTTGGCCGCCGTCGGTATAACGACACTTATATGTGCGCTACATAAAAAATGATTTTATTAAAAACTACATTAACGTATCCATCGCAATAGCGACGCTTTGGCCGTTGTCGGTATAACGACACTTATATGCGCGCTACATAAAAATGATTTTATTAAAAAATACATTAACATCTGATATCACGTGTGAATTTGCCCTCAGCTCTTGCAGAACAGCATTCGCCCTCAGCATTCGCCCTCAGCTCTTGCAGAACAGAATTCGCCCTCAGCATTCGCCCTCAGCTCTTGCAGAATAGCATTCGCCCTCAGCATTTTCCCTTGGCTCTTGCAGAACAACATTTTCCCTCAGCATTTTGCCTCAGCTCTTGCAGAACAGCATTAGCCCTGCATTCGCCCTCAGCATTTTCCCTCAGCTCTTGCAGAACAGCATTCGCCCTCAGCATTCACCCTCAACTCTTGTAGAACAACATTCCCCCTCAGCTCTTGCAGAATAGCATGCGCCCTCAGCATTCACCCTCAGCTCTTGCAGAATAGCATTCGCCCTCAGCTCTTGTAGAACAACATTCGTCCTCAGCTCTTGCAGAACAGCATTCGCCCTCAGCTCTTGCAGAACAACATTCGCCCTCAGCTCTTGTAGAACAACATTTGCCCTCAGCATTCGCCCTTAGCTCTTTCAGAACAACATTTTCCCTCAGCTCTTGCAAAATGGTAATTTCTTACTGCAGGCCCTTCCTCCTATAGTAGGGTTGACTCTATTTGAGTTTTTTTGGTCAATTCCATTGGATTTTGTTAGGCTATAGGGTTCTCTCTAGATGTCTTCCAATGTTCTTTCGGATGAGTTTCAAAGAGGATGTGTAAGATGTGTTTATGCTTGCATGAATTTGACTCCACCAGTTTCATGAAGTTTAAGATATGGATTTTAGTTCGACAAACTCATCCATCTCAACACCTAGTAACGAATTGCCCTTGGTCTGATCTATATTGAAGGTGAAGTGCAAAGTGGTAGAGAATGGGAGATCAGAAGTCATCAACTTTATCACAAGGGTAGTACTCTAGATTGAAAGTGATGACCTTAGTTCTCCAGATTTGGGGATTTTCTGATATTTGGGGATTTTCTGATGACATACCAAAGGTCACATCCATACAACCATATCAAGGTCAATGTTGAGATCATTCTCATATAGATATAGGTCATTGATATATAGGGTTAATATCATCATCACTATCCATGGAAACCGAATGGTTACAAAATCTATGATTGTGGTTGGCTCATTTATAATTATTACCCATTTACAGTAGAGCACAGAAACACTAAATATGGCCCAAGAAGAGCCTTTACAAAAGGCAATGAAATTGCAGCTATTTCATCAATAACCAATAGCTCCACTTGAGAAAAAATTTCATAATCTTGGGGCTAGATATACTGCAGAGCAAACAATTGTAGTTATCATTCATGCTCCAATATATTAATATACTTTTTACATTGAACTGAAGAAAGGAAAACAAGCAAATGCTAGCCATCATATAATGCTTTGACATAAGAGTTTTGAGTGACATACTTGAAAAAAAGAACTCATCCACTGATATTTATAATCATTTGAGTTATTCAAGTTAAACACAATGTCAAGAATCAAGATTCAAACCCCTCTATTATCTTCATCACCCAATACAATATTTTAAATTTTCCCAAAGAAACACTTATTAAATTGGCAGCCATTATTTCTCCCTGCTTTAAAAACCCTACTTTTAAATGAAAACACGCATTGCATTTCAACTACAAAAATATATTAGTGTTAAAATGTACATGTGTGCATCACTTGTGTAGGGTATTCCTTTTCCACTTTCACATTATCCAAGAATGTGTGCAGTATAGTTCATATTTTTTGTGATTTAGATTATCTTGAAAAAGGAAAGGTAAATTATTTCCCATGGAAAAAGAAGGTTTTCCCTTTTACTACTAGAAATGGTACAACAAAGTTCCATTTCTACCCGAAATTCCTATGAAACAGGAACCAAATAAAGGCCATATCCTCAATGGACATCATTTGGCTTTGAAAATGGCCATTGCACCGTGTTGTTTCTTATATTACATCACGATAGTTTCTTAGGTAATTTCTTGTCTCTTGAGATGAAAAACAACCAAAGAAATTGTGAAGATCCTTTCAAGAAATAAATTACCATTTCTCAATCATATCTCAACTATTTTTTATTTTATTCAGTGGTTGCTTACTTTGAGAGAAATTTGACACTTTTATAAGGAATATAACATAAAAACACAAAATGGGAAGGAATTGATGAGGTGGATGACCTTTAGTTGTTGTCAATTAAGAATTGATAATACACGATGCATGTTCTGTACTACGAACTAGATTCCTTCCTGGAGTTAGGACACAGAGTATTGAATCAAAGTTGTAGTTTCTAACTTCTTGTATTGGTTCATCAATCCTGAAATTCAAACATTTCATGTATTCATTGCTTCATGTTTGAATAATTTGCATTATATCGTACAATAGGAAATTAGGAATTATGATTATTATTACTTTATGGATATGTTAAGTTACTTTTAAGTTTTCATGGCTTAGTGTGAAATTATTCTTGTGTGCCCATAGGCCCAGGTGAAGGAATGCCAAGGACTAAGAACCCTAGTTTTTAAATGGTATTGTTTCTTATACCCACAAACCCCTCAACATCACTTCTTATTAGTTCTTAACAATAGTGTTGTAAACAATTTGAGATTTGATATAGCAAAATCTCGCACTTCTCAAGATAAAGTCCTAAAGCTAAAGTGTGATACCATGTGTAATTCAATAGCCCCATTTTCACCTCACCAACCTCTTTTCACTTCGGGCTAGCTCTCCTCCAACTCAAGGGGGGTTCTCCCTAGTAGATGTTAGGGATCTAATGGCCCAACCAAACCAAGTCAAGAGCCCCCTAACTCTCTATGTTTACTACTATCAATCAAAATATTGAACAATAGGGTCGGACATGCATCCTAAAGATAAAATTGCCAGGGTATTTTTGGGTAATTTCAAAGGGAAAGTCCCCAAACACATATAATCAAGGAATTATAACGTGATTTCAAACATTAAATATCAACAAAATCATTTAAAGGATATTGAAAGGAAAAATGTGATGGAAGATAGAAAGTGCCTTACTTAAATGCTCTAAGGATTTTTCAATAGTTGCTCCAAAAGCTTCACTTCAAGGCCCTTCAAGATCGTCTCCAACAATGCTATACCATCGGCTTCAACAATGTTGCTCCAAAAATGTCCTCAAGGTATTCACAACAAGTTTACTAGAAGTTGCTCCAACAATATATTCAATAAGGTCTTCATTGTCAACTTGTCTCTTGTTTGGGTGCCTTAATGTGCAATGACATGTTTCCAGGACTGAATTCAATGCAAGGCATATTTGAAACTCTAACTCTGTCTTTCGGTGTCTTATTAGAAATTATTTCAGTTTTCATTTTGTGTTTTCAAGTTTTTACATTTATAATTTTATTGCAATGTGGCAGACTGATCAGAGCAGTGCAGGAACAACCCCGAGACAGGATGATCGCGGAAAGAGGCCAGCGGAAGAACATGTAAAGTGCTAGCATTGCTCTATCTTTAGGTATTTTAGTTATTTACATAATTGAAATAATATTAATTTTGTTCAAATATGCAGACACCTAGCCATGGTACGCCTGATGATTCCCTCTATGAGGAAGAGCTTTCTTCATCCCTATCTCCAATTCTCTTGTTGCGAAAAAATGCATGAGATGCAAGGTCGGAATTTAATACTTTGATAGACGCGCCTCAAACACCTGAAACAGAAGAGAGGATAAAACAACTTATGACCTAGCTAGAAACATATCAGGTAATAATAAAAAGTCAAAAGGATATTTTTTTTGTTTTGCATGAGATGAATTGTGATAGTTTGATTTTTAATTTTTACATTGACTAAACTAACAAAAGGTTCTTTTGTATGTAGCATTTTCTGGCAATTGTTGAACCTAGTGTTGGTGGTAGTGGGACACAAGGGCAAGAGATTGCCCAAAAACCCTCTCATACACCTTCTACTCCTTTAGGTGCTAGCCAAGAAACACACCCTGCCCAAGCAGACACCCAGCCAACCGCTAAACATGTTGGCAGTGATGAGGCTGATATGGACAACTACATTATTGCGTTTCCTGGAGCTACACATGTCAGCTCCACAAGGACCATTAATGGCACGTTGTTGGTGAACGATGAAGGTGTCCCTATAAAACATGTACAACTCCCGGGTAAATTTTAATATTTTAACTATTTCATGTACTCTATCTAAAATATATTTATCATGATTTTTATTTTTAAATTAATGATAATATCTTTTTTTTCTGTGTAGGAAAAAATGAGTTCTACAGGTTTTTGGAGAGCCATGCATTGGTAATTTTTGGCCCAACCATATGCACAAGGTGGAATTCTAAGAATTGCAACCCGAAAAAAGAACTTCTAGATTATCTAGAAGCCCTTTTTAGGGTCGGCACATTTGACATAACAGCGATGGCTCGGGTACTCGGCAAATATTTGAAATATACCAGGGACACCTATAGGACGCAATTGAAATTTAACCCTAGATACGAGCGTCCTCTCACAGTTCTAGAGAGTGAGTGGAGAGCACTCATCCATGACGGAAAAGAGAAAAGGGAAAAGAAATAAGGAAAAATGCCAACTGGACCCGCAAGGTAAATTACAACTTTAATTCAATAGCTTTAATTTTCTCTATGTCTAAAATAAAAGTGTGCTACATCATATATGACTTCAATATTTTGATGCTAGGTTGCTTGACACCTCGAAGGAAACCAAAGCTAGGATTGAAAAAAATGGCCATCACAAGCTAGGCTAGGGCGGCTACTTGAAATTAGCCGCAAGAATTGTAATTAAGTAGCGAAACATCTTATAATTAATTGTATCGCCTTCCAACGTTTTTGTAATACTATCAAATATGATTAAAAATACACAATCATATGTAATGTAGGGTGATGAATTCGTAACATAAACTACAAAGGAAGATAAAAATATCACTTTCCATTTCGGCTATCAAGTCGTAGTTAAATGTCGCAGAAGCTTGGGGCAGGTCCCAAGATCCAGAATGCCTGATAAGGTAAAACATTAACCTTTCAATATGTTTGTTTTCATCCATAAAGTTAATGTCTAACAACTTTGTTTAAATCAGGGGAGCAACACTACTGACGAGGCAAATAACCCAGTTTTAGAGCCAGATGTAGATGATCCTCACGTGCAACTTGATCATTGTAGTGGGGACCAGGCTGACAATGCTATTATCAGTGAGGGCCATGATGGTAATTAATTACCACTTATAATTTTTTTCTAATAATACCTTGATGGTTGTCCTTATAACGCTTTTTGTTTAAATGACAGAGAATGTTTCCCTTGAGGATCTTACCACCAGAGAGGAAGACAGGGCAACAGTCCCAACGGCGACAACTGGTGCACCAGGTAAATAATCTCATTGCAATTTTTTTTATTAATATTACCGAACTAGTTCAATGATATTTAAAAACCGACAATTAAAATTTAATATTATCTATTTTTGTAGGCGATGCCCCGTCACTGGATGAGCCCAGACATCGTGAATACGCAACTAGGTCAGCAGTGCGGGTTGAAAGGCACGAAACAGGAGCAGAGCACGATGATATTGATGATGTAATTAGGAGCTTTAAAAATAGGAAGAAGAAAAAGAAAATTTGACAATGTAAAATATTGCATTATTATAAGACAAACGTTACCATACTTGGAACGTTTTTTTGCGTTATATAAAAAACTCATTTATCATACTATTTTTATGTCAAGCATTAATTGCAATGTTTCCTTGCGTACTTTTTGTTGAATTGTTTTTTAATTAGTTATTGAATATTTTTTTTTATGCTCATGAAAGTAAAAAATGAAATATAGATTGGGTATTGGGGAATTGAGAGTGATGTGAGGGGGGGGGGAGGGGCCATAAGAGCTTCCACCTTCACGTGGTTGGCCCTGTTTAGTAGAGAATAATTTATTGTAGTGATTTAATCTTGGAGAAAACCTCCCTTGATCCAGCGTAGCAACAAAAAAGTCACTGTTGACTTAGTTGCTACTCTTTCAGATCGTGGGAGGCTTGTTCCAAGTTCATGCGACTCCAATAAATTGTTCTTGAAACGAAGAGGAGCTTATTCGGGTATGTTTTGACATTTTCAACATATGTTCTAACATTATCATAAGAATGCGTCTTAGAGTAAAAAATACTACATCAATTACTTGTATTTATTGTATAGATAATGATGGATTTTGATTGACTTGGCAGTGCAGGTACAAATCCTCTTGCATAATGAGCAATACAACTTGTCAACCAGGGTCATGTCCAAGATATTTTTGCTTGTGCGCTTGACCAGGTTTGTAACGTCACATTTTGTAAGTTCCTTTACAGTTCATAATTCAATATTAAGCTTGTTCATGATTATTATCTAGGTTTTTTGTATGTGTTTTTTCATCTATTTGATTGTAAGAAAGTCTGCATGTTTCCTGTTTGTTACACAGTAATTTGTCACCATCCCTGCAATCCCCATCCCGCACATTGGAGGGCTCATTCCATGACCTGTGAGCAGAGACAAAACTTGAAATCACTTTCATGACATCCCTCTGAACAAAAGCTTTCATTGCCCTGAAGACATATCCTTGTGAAAAACCCTAAAAATGGCCCTTTTTGCATTGGCGCGAGCAGGCAGTTCAGTACCCGCGCCAATGGGGAAAATCCTTCAAAGAGGTTGCGCCAATTGGCGCTTTGTCGCAGAGTCACACTCGCGCCAGCCAATTTAAGGAGTGTTTTTTAAAAATAAATGGTAGAAGTTTCATCCTAATTGATCCAGGAACTGATATCTATCTTGAGTTGGGAGGTTTGGCTACGGATTTCCATAGAGAGGAAGTGGTTTTCCACCTCTCATGGAAGCTTCCTTGATGATAGGGACAATCTCACAATTATAGGGATCCCAACTCCCCTTCCTCCATCTATAAAAGCTTGCCCATCTCCATTGCAAGCTAGTCTTCAAGTTCCCAAATTCCCAAGAGCCTTATGCTGTAAGAGCCTCCATAATTCCCTTAAGGCCAATTCAAGCAAGGAGACTATTGTCAAGAGCTGAAGAGAGAGGTTTGTCCCATCCTTGACAGGCTTTTCGAGATGTGTTCTACTGGCGACCCTCCGAAGGAGAATTCAGCGTCAGAACTTGGTTGTAATTTTCCTTTGATTGATTATCAATGAACGACTATTGGTTATGGTTCCACTCTTGTTGTTGTTTATGATGATGAGTTATGTCCTTTCTGACTGACATATAGTTGCATCTATTGGATTTTACACTTGCGTTTTTTTTTTCTCACATGTGCAGGTGTCCTATCACGGAGATCGTGGGGATCGTGATCTACCAAAGCTGAGGAACGGGAGCGCTACCTCTTCTACAAGCAACAGTGTTGGATTCCAGGTAAGCCTTCATCGCTAGTTGGTTTATTTGCAATTAGGAACCTGCATTGTAGCGTGAAAGATTGTTGCTAGACCCGGTCTAGGCTAGTAGGCATCGCCTCTGTCTGCAGAGGGGATTTACCTCTACAACATTGTTTTTCACTATGATTTCTCCCATTACCACTCCCAGGATGAATCCGAATTTATTGTTACATAGGTTACTTTATTGTTACTATGATTTCTCCATTTACGATTTCATAGGTTACATCATGTAAAGTTTTCAATCTCAGGTTGGTGATGAGCTTTAGTTCTCCAGATGTGGGGCTTTTCTGATATTTTATCCCTCATGTCATTCCTGCATCACCTCGTTGTTTGAGCATGCCAATTGTCTACCACTTGTACCAATTGGCACATGTCAATCTCTGAGTGGTGCCACATTTCACCTGTTTTCGGCCCACTTGACCACCTGAAAAACTCAAATCCACACACCATGTGTCTTTATCATGGAGTGCCACATGTCCTATATATTTAGGCCGATAGGCCTTCTGTTATGAAAGAGATCAATTTTTTTTCGTCAACACTTCTTATCTAGGCATGACACATGTTACTTGTTTAATCTGACGGTCACAATCTCTCGGGTTACCTTATAGGTTCGACATATCAATAGTTTCTAGTATATTTCCATGGAATCAGTTTGAAAATACCAGAAACAATCCACACACCTGCAACCGTCGACAGACCTACCATTTTAGTAGCTCCATTTCTGCAACTGCCAATACACCTGTTGTTTTAGTTGCTGCATTTCGGCAGCTGCCAATACACCTGCCGTTTCATTCTCCTGGACTCTGTGTATGCATATTTTTCATATAATTTTATCACAAAGTTGGCTGTAGTGCTTTGACATGCCTTTGAATATTTTTGCAGGTTAGAAGACACTTCAGGCCAGAGCTATTGAATAGACTTGATGAGATAGTTGTATTTGATCCTCTTTCTCGTGACGAGCTCAAAAAAATTGCTAGACTACATATGAAAGATGTAGCGATTCATCTTGCAGAGAGAGGTGTTGCTTTAGGGGTTACAGACGCTGCTCTGGATCTTGTTCTTCAGGAAGCCTATGATCCTGTAAGTAATCACTTTGTTTTGCTTTCTTTCTTATTCAGAGTCTATCTTGCTAGGGGATGTCCCCGTTATGGTTTGTTATGAGACCATTTTCAATTTCATCACTATCCCTCATAATATGTTTTATTGTGTTTATAAATAATAAAAAATTATTACACCAAACAATAAACAATTAAGTGTACTATTAGTAATATGATATCTTGAAATAATTCTCATTATAATTTCATAACCTTTTCTCTCACTTGGTGGTGTCTATATCACTAAGTGTGTCTTCTTTAAAATTATAGTTACAGCAGACAATGAACAATCAACTGCACTGTGAGTGATATCTTGTAATAATTCTTATTATAATTTCCTAACCTCCACTCTCACTAGGTGTCTATATCACTAGGTGTATCTATTTTAAAATTATAGTTTCAATGGTAGATAAATTGTTATCTTAAAATTATAGCTTTGATGGTGATACCTTGTGATTGATAATGCAGTTTGAAGCAGCTTTGGCTTTGACTAATATAGTCTCAGGAACCTCTCAGAATACAAAGGTTGTGATTGATTACGGGGCACTGCCTATATTTGTGGAACTTCTTACCTCTGGGAATGATAATGTTCGAGAACAGGTAGCATGTTTATTTTAGAGGCATAAAATTATTCTTCCCAACTATCTTTATATGTTTGTAATTTTGGAATTTGATTTAAAAAACTAGTACCCAACTTTGAGTTCAATTGGTGTTCGTGTAAGGTTGTTTGGGCTTTGGGAAATATTGCTGGAGACTCTGCAACATTTAGGGATCTTGCCCTCAGTCATGGAGCTTTGAGGCAGGTGCTTTCCCAGTTGAATGATACTACTAGAATTTCAATGATAAGAAATGCTACATGGGCTCTGTCAAATTTTTGCCATGGTAAACCCCAACCACTATTCGAACAGGTAAGCAAAATACATTTTCTGCCTCTTCTTCTTAGTTCGCAGATACTATGGATTTTTTTATAGATATTGGTGCTTGGTAGATTTGGACGTAATATGGACCTAGGCGCTTGTTCATTACAATGACTCTTTCATCAGGTTTTAGAAAATGCTCAGAAATTTGGGTTTCACAAGGGGATTACCCTTTCTTGCAATTATCAATTATCAATCACATTCAAAAAAAGTCTTTCGTAGCATTTTTGAGCTCTTTGTAGGTGAATTTCCGAGGCAATTTCACAATATCTGAACTAAATTTGTCTGTCCTTTTCAATATTCTGTGCTTGTAACAGAACCAGACAAACAATCTAGTGGCCAATGCAAGAACAAAAACAACACCTCCTGTTGCAATGCCTGCAATTCACCCTCTTTGCACGCATGAATGACTATGGCACCCTCTTTTGTGAATAGGTACTGGAGCTAAAGGTACTGGTTTCCATTAGGATCATGGAATTCAACATCCAAAATAGTATCAAATTCCACTGCAATAGTATTCCCTGGCAAGGGCAACAATTCATTGAGACCTATTGGACTCATCACCCCCAAATAGCCTCCAGGGATACCCAGAGTGTGATCATTTGGAGCAATAACAAATGCTGATCCATCCCCAATTGAAGCAAGAACAGGACCCACATTGGTTACAGAAAACGAGAAGCACGTTTTGAAAGAAGAAGAAAATTTTGTATTAGGGTCCATAAATCTAACTGGTCTATTGTACAATGCCCTACTTGCACTTCAAATTGGTACTCCCAACTCCATGCTAAGGCTCACTGTGCCATTCTTCAGATGAGCATCTTAACCTGAAGTTTGATTCCAAAAAACTCAAGTCCCCTGCTCTATGCCCAAGACCTCTGTTACAACGAGTAGAGTTCTGAGCAAAATACTTCACAATAGGAAGCAAAAGAAACATCGCAAACTTGCTTGCTTTAGAATGATAATTTTCTATGCTAAAATTAAACTGCGGACAGTAAAAACATAATATCAAACACAACCAATCCACAATGGAATTTGAACATGAGGATTTATAACCAGAGAAAACCCTCTCCAGGTTAAAATAATTTTAGAATGTCTTTAAGATTCTAATTTCTACTAATGAGCGCTTACAACACCATAGCAATTACTGTCACAATGAAATTTGCTGGAAGAAAAGCCCTTGTATAGTTTCTACATTTCCACAGTGGAAGCAATAATCTTGCTATCTCTCATGATCTGGTTCTGTGGTCAGATCCTTTGATATGGCTGTCTTGTTCTGCTAAACGTGAATTTGTCTTAGCTTTGGCTCTGGTTCTCATTTAGGATCGTGGCTATCTGATCTTGTTGTGGCTTTGACTATACAAACTTGTTCAATAGGAAAATGTTGACTCTGCTATATATAGGAGCTTCAATGGGTGCTCTCAAACTTCTCTACTACAATAGTTTCACTCTCAATGGACTTCTACAGCAATTGGCACCACAATCTGCTTTGTTACAATGATGGCTCATGTCAACAAATTGTGCTACAACCATTGGCACCATGAATCTTCTCTCTCCTTCATCAAATGGTTGGCACCATCAACTGACTTTGCGCTCCTCGGGGTGATGACAGTGGCAAACACTTTTTTGGGCAGCTTTGTTTTGTCTCTGATTCAAGGCAGAACTATGTTGGCCTTGTTTTTTTAGTCCTTGGAACTTAGTTCTCTCATATTTGCCATCCTATCCCCAGTTTTCTACTGATAAAGACATAACTTCACGATATCAAAATTGACTATTTTTGGCCATTTATCTTTATCAATGGTACAACTTTAATTTGGTGCATTCGTACAGTATCTGAAGAGCACTCTCAAGCTATTATTCAGTATTTTAGCATAACTACTACATTTAACTGCCATGCTCTAATATTTATATCAACCATAAGCATTGTTAAGGTAGTTCCAAGTTTGTGAAGCAGAAGGAATGCTTCTGACAGCTTTTTATCATAGTGGTACAATTTTGTTCGCAGTTTATCTTTTATAAACCTCCAATTTTCCAAATGTAGTAGAGACTATAGTTTGCATCTCAAATTTTGGACAAATCTGTTTATTATTCTACAGAAAATGCATTAAGAATACAGTGCTGTGTCTACTAAGCACAAATAATTGTTGTACTGAGTCATCTAAACATCTTGACATCCTCGTTTTATATTCCTTTTCTGTTTTCGCAAAGTTTCCTCTGCTACGGAAAATGTAATTATATTAATTTTTTTCCATCGATATACAGATTGGATCTAATTATACGTAAACCCTTGCTACAATGGTTATTCAAATGGGTTAGAATGTGCATTGTTATTTTTTTCTTTTGAAATACATGCATTACCACTACGCGAGATCTTTGCATTAATTTTGAAATGTTGAGATCTTTGCATTGATGTTGCCTCTACTTGGTGGTGTCTCTGAGATTGAGATGATCCAAAGGCAATGGATGTGCATCAATGATCGATTGCTCTTTGCTAGTACTGTAATCCAAATCCTCTAGCATGCAAACAGGTGCCGCAGCAATTATATCTAGGATTTATCGTTTTTTTCTCACCTTCAATTTAGGCTTGGAAAAATTTGTTCCAGATTTTTTAGCATTTGACTCACCTGATAGACAGTGATCTATGTGGGCATTTAAGGCTATATTGGATGTATATGAGAAATATCTACAAACAGGACAAACCTTTGGTATCATGGCCTCTGGAAGAGATCCCAGATTCCCACATTCTTCGTTCTTCCCAGGATCTACCTTGCTCTTCTCCAAAGTTTGGATCTGCCTTGTAGGCTTCTGCCTCTTCTACACTGCTTGAATTGGAGCACCTCCATTATGATATCAAATCATCCACTACTATTAAATTACACAAGTCGCAGATGCTTTGATAGACTTGCCTTTTGGGCACTTCACTGCGAACCAAGTTTTAAAATGTCACAACCCACTTGATATTTATCCCTAGCAAAAGTGTCACATGTGAAGATTAGGCTTTTGATGAAGCGAATAACTTGGTAAAGAGAATTTTTTATTACTTATGTATTCGGCCCAACAATATAGATTTTGATGCACTATCATTTTTAACCATGTGCTGAAAAACATACAAAAAACTATGTTTTTAGTGAAATTTGAGTTCACAAGAATCGATGCTAGTCAAAATCTAGACCTTGCTCCCAGCTTACTGGTAAAAGGCGGTACTCATATTTCATGCAAGTAATGGAATGCCTTTTTCGTTGTTTTATCTCGTCTTATTCGAACTTCCAAGTCTAGCATCGATGATTGTCTTATGCTTCAGAAAAACGGTATTATGCTTTAGCGAAGTGTATCTACTTCTTATTATACTTCTTAACTTCCAAGTCTAGCATCAATGATTATTTTATGCTTCACACATAATCTAGTTTTCATTATACTCCTTGAAACATTTTTTATTAGTTGAATGAGACAAACTTAAAAGGAGTAAGCTAATATATTAGCAAAAGGATTTCTATCACAAATCTAAGATTCTTATAGGAATTCAATGGAAATTTCAGGCATCACCTGAGTAATCTTCAGTGTCTGCAAATTTTGACATCCAGAGAGAATTTTGTTACAAAATTAGGCAGCTCCTACTTGAAAACATGTTGACGTTGATGCATACAAATCTCCTTCATTTATAGCCATGTGTTGGAATATTTGAAAATTACAGAATAACAATGGAGAGAGTAATACTCTCCTCTTATAACACATAGAAAATATTGAAATTTCTTCACTGGAAACAGAGTTCAACACTTTGAAAATTTTCTATTCCTTAAGAAAAAAACTATTACAAATTCTTCCTCACTGAGAGGGATTACAAAATGTGACTGTTGCAAAATGCAGTGCACTCAAAATTCTTCTTTGTCTCTAAAACTACGCACTGTTGTGCTCTTCAAAACACTTACACTGCTATTGTGTGTAATAATAAACTTTACAAATACATTCCAAAACAGGCTCACAGCCCTTTTCTTTTATATGCAACGCATATATTAAAAACATAAAAAAACTATGCAAATAAAAAATCTATTAAAATGCTCCTGGGGTCCATAATTTATAAATGTTTTAATATATATATGAAATATATATATATATATATATAAAACATATATACGTCGCATTTAAAAAAAAATATTACCAAAACCAGTGTGGGACCTTAACAAACAATAAAATTATTCCGCCATGCGTTATATAAAATAAAACATATAACAAAACCTTTGTCAAAACTTCAAACGAACCCTTTAGCCGTGGAGCCCGCCAGATTTCAAACTGCAATAAACCATAATTCAAACCAAATTCATGTTCCAAAATAGCCTGCTGATGTCGGCCAATTTTGTGACGCGAAAACCAAATGAATTTCGCCCTAATCTTTTTCGGGTCCGAATTTGGGCTGGCGTATGGAGAGAGAGTTGTGATGCGGATTTATTATCAAATTTTCCCTAATCTTTTTCGGGTCCGGATTCCCACTGCGCAAGAGGCCTAAACAAAGATCTGCTCCAATCAATTTCTGCCACGTGTCCTCCTCTGGCTTGTCATATCAATCACATTAATTTTTAACGTCTTTGTTCAATCAATCACATTAAGTTTTAACACTGTTCAAGATCGGACCTCCACTCCTGTTAGCGATTCCGCATGCTCCAATATGATCTGGCCTTCGACTCTCATCAATGAGATTTATGACGGGCGTTCTTCGATGCCATTGCAGTCAGGTCGATAAAATCGTGTTTCGCTATGGTTTCTCAAATGAGCCACAACCTTTGAATTGCAGATGCTCTCCGGTTGCTGGGTTACACTACCTGCTCACTGTGACGGGAAGGAGAAGCCAATTGAACTACTGCTTAGACCTTGCTGCAAATCTGCATTTCTCTCAGTCTGGTCTATGTCTGTCTTCCTCGGTTTCTTGGAATCCTGCTTCTCCGTCTCGTCTTGTGCCCACTGCTGAGACTGCACCCATGCCTCGTGTGCATCAAAGGATGTGTTGCCACAGGGGTAGCACCAGAGGAAAACCCCTACGCGCTCCCTCCAGCCCCTCAACCGAATCGTCTTCCCAATCAAGTGATTATTACGCAGGCCGCTATCCAAACACTAGAAGTGGGCGGGGTCAAGTTCTAGGATTTGGCCACCATATGGGCTCCCCTACTCCTCATTTCCCCACTGCTTCACCTTCTCCCATGATGCGCACTGTTATTTTTTCCTTTAATTTCTCTCTGAACCGCCCACGAATCACAGCTTCAATCATCGTGGTTTTCCATGAAGAGGCCCAAGTGGAGGAACAATGCACCCGTCCGACGGGTCTGAGCTTAGAAAAATCCCAGCTTTTGGGCCTTCAGGAGGGGAGAGCTAGCGTGAATGTGTAGGAACCGGATGCTTGAGATCCTGGACCTTCCGTTTCTGAAGCTGCTCCCACGAAAGGATGGTGTTGAATTGTCGAAGAACCACCAGATGAGTAGCTGGTTCTCTTTGATTTGGTTTTCTTTCTTTGCGGCCCACTTAATTGGGCATGTTTTTATTTATATTACTGTGCTGGACCTCTGTTTTATTTTTGAATTCTATAAACAATGGTTCCCCTGCGTGGGCAATACGTTCAAGACTGGTTTCCTCGTATGAGGGCAGTCTTCTTTTTTGATTTTTTGACAAATTTTCCATAAGTCCGGGCAATGTTTTTGACTTCGGTCATGCTGTAATTTTATTCCCACTGTTAATAGATTAACCTTACTTAGAAAAAAAAAGTTACCATGTTTCTATTTTAAACCTGTTTTTTGAAATACAGAGCCATGTTTATATGATTTTTTATAGTCGAAGCGCTACGAGGTGGTTTATTATATTAATATTTCATGGTCAAATTATGTTCATAACAATTGGAATGCCCACAATTCATAACAAATATTGAAGATTTACAGTCCTGTTTTAAAGTTTCATTTTTATGTTTTCCGAAGGATGGTGCTGAATTGTTGAAGAACCACCGGATGAGTAGCTGCTTCTCTTTGGTTTGGTTTTCTTGCTTTGCGACCCACTTAATTGGGCATGTTTTTGCTTAGATTACTGTGTTGGACCTCTATTTTATTTTTGAATTTTGTAAACACTATAATCTTCAAAGATATCAAATGATGGTTCCCCTGTGTTGGCAATGCAATGACTTGAAAAAAGTTCAAGACTGGTTTCCCCGTATGAGGGCAGTCTTCTTTTTTGATTTTTTGATGACAAATTTGCCATAAGTCTGGGCAATGTTTTTGACTTCGGTTATGCTGTAATTTTATTCCCACTGTTAATAGATTAACTTTACTCAGAAAAAAAAATGTTGCCTTGTTTCTATTTTAAACCTGTTTTTTGAAATACAGAGCCATGTTTATATGATTGTTTATAGTCGAAGCGCTGCGGGGTCGTTTATTATATTAATATTTCACAATCGAATTATGTTCATAACAATTGGAAAAAAAAAATGTTGCCCTGTTTCTATTTTAAACCTATTTTTTGAAATACAGAGCCATGTTTATATGATTGTTTATAGTTGAAGCGCTGCGGGGTGGTTTATTATATTAATATTTCACGGTCGAATTATGTTCATAACAATTGGAAAAAAAAAATGTTGCCTTGTTTCTATTTTAAACCTGTTTTTTGAAATACAGAGCCATGTTTATATGATTTTTTATAGTCGAAGCATTGCGGGGTGGTTTATTATATTAATATTTCACGGTCAAATTATGTTCATAACAATTGGAAAAAAAAAATGTTGCCCTGTTTCCATTTTGAACCTATTTTTTGAAATACAGAGCCATGTTTATATGATTGTTTATAGTCGAAGTGCTGTGGGGTGGTTTATTATATTAATATTTCACAGTCAAATTATGTTCATAACAATTATAACGCCCACAATTCATAACAAATATTGGAGATTTACTGTCCTGTTTTAAAGTTTCATTTTTTTTTTTTTAATTGAACCCACCGTCGGTATACCGACACTTTGTAAGTGTCGGTCTTCCGACATCTTGAATGATTTCCATTTTTGTCAGTCTTTTGATGTCCATCGATATTGTGACAGTTCTTCCTAGGGTCGGTATTGCGACGCTTTTGGAATGCGTCGGTATTGTGACGCTTTTGCAATGTATCGGTCTTGCGACACTTTTGTACGACATCAGAATTGCGACAGCTTAAAAACGTCGGAATAGCGACTGTATAAAAATGTTGGAAGAGCGACGTTCAAAACATCGGACCACATTTCGTCGGAATTGCGACAGTTTACAAACATCGGAAGAGCGACGGTATCAAAACGTCGGAAGAGCAACGTTAAAAACATCAGACCACATTTTGTCGGAATTGCGATAGTTTACAAACATCGGAAGAGCAACGGTTTGGGAAATGTCAGAAGAGTGACGCTTGTTTGGAAGTGACGGAAAAAGTGTCGGTAGTGCGACACTTTTTCAAGGTGTCGGAATTGCGACGTAATGACAAACCCCGTTTTTCCCGTCCTCGAACTGTCACTCTTGCGACGACTATGTGTCGGAATAGCGACGAAGTGGCTGTCAGAAATTGGGCCAAATTTTCTAGTGGTCTAATATCTACATGATCATTCTATGATCATTGATGCATGATGAATCATGTCAAAATTTAAATAGAAGCTAAACAATAAAAGTAAATAGTACTAAAAATCAATAAAGATCTAAACACGAAAAATTCATTAAAATTTAAATATAAATCTCAAATTAAGAGTCTATAAGTATAAAACCATGGATTATAAATTTATAAATTATAGTCATAGACTATAGTCCAAGAACCAAGATTAAAAAATTTAAAATTTAAAAATAATATAGTCACTAGTGTAGCTGCCAAATGGTAAAATGGTAAACTGTAAATTTTTGAAGTTTGATAGGTATATGCGTTAGCCTTTAGGTTAGGGTAAATGTAATTTAGGAACTACATTTTTTTAATTTATATATATATATATATATATATATATATATATATATATATATATATATATATATATATATATATATATATAAATAAGAAATATTTTAATATTTTTTAACTTATGATTTGAAATTTTATTGGGGACATGCAGGAGTCCCAAATTTATCGAGGGAAATTTTGGAAGTCCCCAAAAAGTCCCTGAATTTTCGAGCGACGACTAGGGACGATCTTGAAGTCCTTAAGTCCCCGATGGAGTCCTCGGAAAATGTGGAATGTTTCTGACAAGTTCCAAAGTCCCTGGAACACCGGAACTGAGGGAACGACATGAAATTATGGCGGGCATGGGTCCCCGTGCAACATAGGTTTATAAGAATTGATGGACTAAATCAAATTCTCAAAGAAATTTACAACAAAGAATATGAGAGAAAGGCATATAAAACTGATGTAATGACACCATGTTATAGGCTAATGTAAAACTAATGTCAAGAAGGATGGTCCTTCAATGAATGAATCCATATAAGAGTATATTGATTTTTTTGGACATTTTTCCAAACATTTTGGCTCTTGTAAAAGTCTAATGGAGCTTCCTATCAGTTTGGAAAAGCTTACATCATTGTAAGAACTCCATTTGGGCAGGTGTACAAGTCTGGAAGTGCTTCCTAACAAGATGGAGAAAATTTCATCATTGAGGTTATTGGACTTATCCAGCTTTGAAATCTTAAAAGATCTCCCTTATGGCTTGGGAAGTTAAGATCAAGTTACTTCAAATTAAAAGGTCCCACAACACAAATGAGTGTGGGAGCTGCTCAACAGTATGTGCTTCCAGGAACTAATTAGTTTTTATGGCTTCTGTCTCCAATTATTCCAACACCAACCCCTTTTCAGGGAGTTTCCATGGGAATTCCTGGATTTGGTACATCAGGTCAGCTACCACAAATTTCTAGTGATTTGGAAAAGTGGTCAAGTTCAAGGATTGTTGGACAAACGTCCATTGGAACTATTAGAAATGTTTCTGTTGCATAGAGTGTTACAAATTAAGGGGAATTCTCCCTTGTCACTCAAGAAATATGGTCTCATGTAAGCAAGTTTATTTTTGCAATGAGGGTTAATTCCATTAGTACCATCAAAACCACTACAAGATAACATAAAATACAATTTTTTTTGCAAGACGAGGTGATGTTAAATGCATGTATACTAATGGAAATGGTTTTTCTTCAGATTCAATTTTCAGTGGAGATGTTTTTTCTACTGCCCTCTCTCAATATAAACATATTGTATCTTACCAACCTTTGTATTTAGTCAACAATGTTTCATTTTATATTTTTCTTGTACCAATATCGGCTGCACCTTCTCCAGCTTTGATTAAGCAGAATCAGCTATATAAATCACAAAGCACATCAATTGTGTTTGCATCTACTGGATTTGGTGCAAAAACTTTAAGTCTAGGAGGAAACACCCAACTGTCCTGGCCAAGGATGATGCAATCAGATGCTCAAAAGTATACCAAGGTTTTCTCTAAGGTGTACACCAACAGAGACAGTGAAATCACCGATGAACAAGCTTGTGATATTTTATTGAGCTGGAAGCTTCCAAGAGGCATTCAACATACATATGAGAATATAAAGGTGATGATTATTTCTATGTCATCTGAAGGAAGTGTTGGATTAATTAACCTATATGATGCCAAAAACCATTAAAATAAAAAATTGCAGTTGTTTTTTAATATGAATCAAGGTATTCATTAGCCTCCAACTAAGAGATCTTCAATGCTATCACATCATTAGTTTTTTCCATGATGTATGGATTTGGACTAAAAGGGGGTTGATTTTTTTGAAGGAGATGTATTATATTGAACTAAATCCTTGAATGAAATTGACTATGAAGAAGAGGTTACTCCTATTCTCACTTCTCACTGACGTAGATGCATAGCTAAAAAGTGTAAAAACATTTTCCTACATGATAACTGACTAGATAAGAAGGATCCTCTAGCCAGTTCCCTTCAAAAATAATATGTTGTTTAGCAGTAAGAATTACCTGACCATGTTTGAGCTTGGTCTTTAGTTTTCACAATGCATAAATCCATCCTTGAGGAGGTATAATTAGTATATCTATATTGAGAGTTGAAACCCTTAGACAATTTTGTTGAGAGATTGTAAACCCTCAACACAATGGAATCTGGAGTCTAGAATTCTATATTCAAATATCATGCATGCACTCTCCCTAGAAAGCATTGAGATAAGATAGTATGACCATGATGCATTCAATCCCAACTATTGAGTGTGCCACATCTTGTTAACCATTTCTTCCATTCCAAAGAGAATGTCTCTTCCATTAAGAGGCAAATAAAATCTTTGATAAAATAAAAGTTTGTTTTTCCCAAGAAACAGTGACAAGCTAAATTGAGTATGGACTAATCATATTTGTACTTACTCAATTATCTTCCAATGACCTTCTTGTACCTTCTTTTTCCTCTCCTTTTAAAGTTGAAAGTTGATGTTATCCATCAATTTCCTCTGTGCTCCTTATAGTCTTGTGTGCATTTTTTATTTAACTTTATCTATTTTGAGGGCTTCTTCAAATTTGTTACATATTTCCTTTTCAATTCTCATGGTTGTTTCTTCATCTATGATATTTTATTTTTTTGGGTTTGCTAATGATAATTATTTTCTTTAATATTTTAACTTATTCATGTAGTTTTTGATTATGGTTTCATAACTTGGTATTTTTTACCCACAATATATTCCTGTTGAATTATCCTTGTCCCTATTTAATTTTCTTACCTTTCATTCTTTTAAGTTCATAACCTCCTAGCACTTGACACTACAAGGAAAAGACCCTCTAGCGGATGTTTTTGAGGAACCCCTTATCAAAATACCCCAGACATCCGTTTCTAGCAGAGGTTACTAGAGGAGGTTGGCGGGTGGAGGTTTTTGAGGATGTTTTTCATCCAGTGCGCTTATCATCCTAAACTGCACTGGTGCGTTCAACAAGATAAAGCACCAGTGTGCACAAAAATTTGGCACACCGGACACCGTGTGCTCCGTACACACCCGCACAGTGCGTATTATTACTATAGCACACTAGTTCTTTACAGATATTATGCACAGGTGCATCCTAAAACCTCGCACCAAAACATAAACTTCCCGGTACGGTCTTAAGAAACCACATTGGTGTGCCTATAAAACCCCACGAATCAGAACAGGGTTAAATAAAAAAAAAATCACAGCCAAAAAAATTGCATTTTTCACTTTTCTCAGTGCTCTAGAGCTCTCAAGCACCGGTGAAATTTATCCTTGTCTGAGCCACCCTAACATCGGTGCTCCCATTGCACCCATTGCACGCACTACTGTTGTGCATTGCCCACCAATCTCTAGCTTTAATTTTGCAGAATGGTGGGCAAATTTTCTTTTGCAAATTCTACAACCAATATGCCACCTCGACAGCCAAATGTACAGGTATTTTTCTTGTTTTTCCATAATTATGCCTTTTAGCGGGTTAGAATTCCAGCTTACCTTAAAATTAACCATTTAAAAGAAAATAAAAAAATTGTCGCACAGTGTGCTCGAGCCATTTGGCTCGCACTGGTTCGTGGTGATGCCTATAAATTTATAGGCCGCACCGCAACCGGTGCTAACGGTATCTGCACTAGTTCTAGGGTGGTACTAAAAGGCGCACCGTGTTATTTTAATTTTTAAAAAAAAGTTTGGTGTGGTCGATTACCCGGCTGCACTGTTGACCATGTGGAATAGCGGCAATGCGGTGCATTGACTTAAATATCCACCTCGGGGCGGGTATTTTTTTCAATGCACTACATTTCGCATTTCAACAGGGTCAATAGTGCGGCCTGGTAAAATACCACACCATTGATTATGTAATTATTTTAGGAGGTCGGTGTGCTGACTGAACTATATGCCCCAGGGTGTAGAGTTTAGTCAGTGCACTGCACTCCCAACACCGTCCATAGTCAACGGTGCCCTGAAAAATATCAGGCGTACCGCCGCCGGTGTGTTGAATATTTGCTAGTGCACTGCTGCCGGTGCGTGAAAAAAAAGACGCACTGGTGCTAGTGCATGCCTATTTTTTGTGGCGCACCGACTATTTTTTTTCCAAAAAAAATTATATATGTATATTCCTAAATACATGTATCATTTAATAAAAAAATTGTATTTAATATGTCAATCATTTAGAGACATGAAAGGAGAGGAGAGGGAACAACAACAACAACAGGCATACCAGTATAACATAGTTCGTCTATGGGAGGCAATAGAGAGGGAGAGAGATGCGTACCCTCGCACTGTTAAGACAACTACCCAGGGGCTGCTAAGGCAGGTAGACCTCATCAAATTCTATGAGGGGGCTACTTCCCTAAAGGGCCATGGTGTGTTTTTGATACATCTTATCCGCAGGTGGAATGCCCACCGATAGGCTTTTCGGGATGGTTCTAACCAGTGGTACGCGCCCACTGTGGAGGACATATATTTCATTACAAGGCTATCGAGGAGAGGGGTGGATTTTCCCTCATTTCGAGAGGTTCTAGTTGGCTATGCAGCAAGGAGTTAGTTGGTGTACTCCCAGAGATACATTAGCGCAAATATATTGTCTCCTTCAAATTTCTAGGTCTTTGGAGGTCAGTTACGTATTGCAGCATTTAGTAGTGAGGAGGTAAGGTGCCTCTCACTTCTGATTTCGACATTTCACACAACACTAGTGACGAGAATCACATTAGTTTCCTGCTTCTATATTATGTTGACTCTTTAGTACAGGAGCCATGATTTTTTAGGTGGTCTGCCATTTTTTTGTAGCAATTCTATATAGCCTTAGATAGAGGTCGTTCTTATGTACAAGGGAGGGTCAACTTCCCTTTTTCTTCAGAGATTTTTTGTTTATTTTTTGATAGGTTTCCAGAGACGAGGCCTACTTTCGTTCGGCAACCTCATAGTCCGATGTTGGAGGCACTAATAACATGTGGGGATAGATGATGCCCAAGAGGGGTGAGACTGAGTTTTCCGTGAGGATATCACATGATGCACTGGATTTTCTAGCCATTGTTGATGAGCATACCTTTGTTATGGTCCCCTCTCCTTATGCTGGTTTGGATTGGCGAGGGTGTGCCAACATTGTTTTCACAGATGATGAGCCGCCAGATGATAGAGGTAATATTACTATTTTATTTAATTTATTCTAATACGTTCTTTAACTTGTTTTTATTAAATTGTGTAACGAAATTGTCTAATTGTTGTTCTGTACTTGTATATATTTTGAAAAAATTGGGTCTTTTGATGGTGAGGACATGCCAGCACCACCACATGATCCAGGTGTGGATCCTAATGATGATTGGGATATGCCAGATGCCGAGGATCATTAGGAGGCCGGTGCAGAGAGACCTACTCCTGCTAGTGCACCGATACTTCCTTTTGCTAGACGCGGTAGGCTTGATAGCAAATTAAGGATGGAGTTGGGGACCAAATATGTGCATTGATTGTTGAGGCAGGAGTCAATCCTGCTACTATGAGAGACATACAGGCCGATGGTAGGCTGGTAATATGTGAAGAGGCATTCCGCATGACATGTATAGCCTGATGCGGCATGTCGTAGGAGCTACAACCTTAGTTACGTGGTTGAGGAGGACCCTTGCACATTATAGGCGTGATCAAGATGCAACACATCGACATTCTGTGAGCAGCACCGATGAATAATATTATGATCATGATTAGGGGAGTAATAACTGTTCACCTTGCGCCGCGCTAGATGAGCAGCCTCCACTAGCATCGAGCAACAGTTATCATGGAGAGTAGGCTGGACCATCAACCATGTCGAGTCATCACGATGAGCAACTGATAGTTCATCATGATCAGCATGAGGCACTAGTACCAGATCAGTAGGCATGTGATTATCAACATGTATCGACTGAGCTTGTCGAGGTTGCACCATTGACTGAGCAGGCCTCAACTAGTACTTCTATTAATGTTGTACCACCAGCTGATAAATGACATTTATATTACAGTTGTAAATTTTTGACATTATTCAGTTATACATATATATATATATATATATATGGTCCATGTATTTTATGTTCATGTTGCAGTTGTACTTAATTTACATGTTGGTGATCATCATGATGTGTATATTGTTAGGTCATGTTAGATATGTTCATTTAATGTGCAGCTTGCAGGTAGATGTGTATGTGATAGTATTTATTTCACATGAGATGTATATTTGATGTTTGTGTTGTGATGATGTTATATAATGCTAATTTTGGTTTGTTAGATGATCATGATCATGATGATGTTAACAAATTTGAATGTGTTTTTTAGTCAAATATGATGTTTGTATGATGGTTATCATGATCGTGATGTTTATTAATTAATTTAATATTAAACGATCATGATATTGTAAAATTATAATATTTGTAATTCTAATTTTATGTAAAATTCTTAAATTGTAATTGTAATTGTATTAATTGAAGTTTTTATATGTAAAATATTTGTAAAATTTTAATTGTAATTGTAATATTTAATTTATTGTGAAATGATTATAATTGTAATATTTAATTTATTGTGAAATGATTGTAATTGTAATTTTAATTGTAATTGTATATATGTAAAATTGTAAAATTGGCATAATTGTAATTCTAATTGTATGTAAAATTATAAAATTTTAATTGTATGTAAAATTCTAAAATTGTAATTGTAATGGTATATATGTAAATTTGTAGAATTGTAATTGTAACTGTAAATTTTAAATTTGTAAAATTGTAATTATATATATGTAAAATTCTAAAATTGTAATTGTAATTGTAAAATTCTAATTCTAATTCTATGTAAAAATTTTGCAAAATTTTAATTGTATTACTATGAAATGACTGTAATTGTAAAATTGTAATTGTAATTGTAATTGTATGTAAAATTCTAAAATTGTTATTGTAATTTTAATTGTAATTGCATGTGAAATTGTAAAATTGTAATTCTAATTCTAATTCTAATTCTAATTGTATTTCGAATTGTAATTGTATGTAAAATATTTGTAAAATATTAATTGTGTTAATGTGAAAATTTTAATTGTATTAATGTGAAATAATTTTATTAAAATTTTTAAATTTGTAAATTTGTAAAATTTTACATAATTGTAAAATAATAAATATAGAATAATATTAATTATTGTAACATAATAAAGTTTAGAAAATAATGCAAATAAATTCATGTGCTTTAGAATTATCATTATTTTATTATGATCTTACATACAAAAAAAAGAACTTTATATAGTACGCCATTGTTTTTTAGATCAGTATAATTTCAAATTATCAAGTGAAATATTGATTTTAACATTAAGACAATGCAAATTACCAATTAATTCAAAATACGTATTGTAATGTTTCGAAAAACCCATCTTAAAAATTATAAATATTTATGACCAAATAATACATGTACCATATCACTCTCAGTTCTAATGATCACCCTCATTATCTTCCAGCTCGCATGGCATGATAACACCATTGTTCTCAAAAATATGTTTTGATCTAGGGTCATGTCTCAATACGAACCACCAACCCTATTCAACACATTTGGGTAAAAAAAACCTGGTTGTAGTGTTTGGGGAAAACATAGGGCTCCTTAGCTTCATCCCACATCTTTCTAGAGTTAATACATATCAATCTACTATCGTGATCTTCATTTACATTATTCCGATCAAAGGTGTCCCACCACTTGCACCTAAAAATAAGACATTGTATCTTTCCGACATAACCTAACATCCCTCGCACTAGGTTTTGATCACGGTGGCTAGATCGACTAGATTGATTGAACTCGACTTCCACTCCACAGTCTTGTGTGATGTTTCCAGCATCGGCATTTTCTGTGTGAAAATGGTGTCCATATGCCCACATAGATGGGAAAAAATGCACCTATTATAAAAAAATTTAAAAAATCATAGTGTCATGTGTCTTATAATAAGCCAAGAGTTAAAATATGAAATATAGATGTCTTATAAGTTTCAAATGTACATATAAAGTAAATATATTATTACCGAGTTGTTGCATCCAATCCCTACGTTTAGTGCATCCTCTTCAGCATGCGGGTAATGATCGGTTGCACCGTATTTCTCTCTGACTTGGTCAGCAACCCAACTGTTGGGGAATATTTTTGGCATATTTTATTTTAAATGATTGGGATAAGGCACACTTCTACCATTCAACCATCTGAATTATTTCCTATCACTATCCCATTTCATCCTCTTTTGCTCGTACATTGTGACCCACAGTTGTGTTGCTTCAGAATTGTAAAGAATGAATTTATTGATTGCTTCAATTTTTGCGTTTGCTCATGAAATCAAACCAAAATTATATAGTACATAGAGATCAAAATATACATTATATTGAAGTTCAACATGAATATTCACTTTGTGTAAATTTGAAAGCTTATAAGTCGCTTACTCTTTATCAAGCGCTTTTTTCTACTCGTTTGGAGCAACTCCCCTTCTCTTTTGTCTTCATCCTTTTCATCGTCCCAAATCACTGCACCTGGTCTGTTGTCAATCTGCTTGATGTACTCACTGGAATAATAGAAAGACTCATACGAGATGTATCCCTCTGGCATAGACCCCTCAGGTTTTTCCCTTTGTCAAACAAAACCTTTCAATTTCTTCATGCACCTCTCTAAGAATAACATCCAACGACAAGAAATCACCCCAACTAATTCAACCTCATCTACTAGGTGGATTAGAAAATGAACCTGTAAGTCCATAAAACTCATCAGCAGTTCCTTCTCAAACATACAAACAATCTCAACTATCTCTTGACGCCACTGTGGATTTCTAGCCACATGAAGCTCCTTTGACATGATCCAACGTACAAATGCAGATAATTTAGATATGGCACTTCCTAGGCCTCAAGGGAATTCATGTTTCACACACCCACCCACGAACAAAGGATAATGACACTAAAAAGTTATAAAAACGTGCAATAATATACAAAATTAGTTATGTTTTATGATCCCTGCATGGGATAAATTTTATTAATATAAAAAATAATAAAATCATGCTTTTGACATTATACGTACTCTTAGAAGAATCAAATGGTCATGCGATTTCAACCCCAAAAAATGGTCATCCACGGTGAAGCAGCGTCGTAGTGAAGATCCGTATGAAGATGGCACCCTCACACCCATTATAACTTCCTTTGCCAGAGAAAGATCATCTTTTTTTAAAATCCATGGGACATCACCTTCTTTGAAATACTATTAATTAGAGGGACCAACGCCTTCCTCTGATCCTATACTTTCTAATCGTCTTTGACAATGTTTCTTTTTAGTTTTTGAAGTAATAAGATCTTTCCTAAGAACCAATGTGTCACTTTGTTTCGATGATATGTTCCTCCATAAAGAATATGAAACATTTTTAAATATATGCATGGGATCTAATAAGTGGGTAATATAGGATGCTCCCAATATGGGAGGTTATAAAATATATATTTCCTTTTCATCCTAATGGGAAATTTCTCAATAGAGGTGTCAACGAATTCTGGATCATTAAACATAGGCTCCCCATTTGAATCAAAAATTTCTATGAATTCCTTCTCCTTCTCTCTCTCATGTGCTCTAAGCCATTCAACTAGTGTCTTTATTGGAGGCCTTTGGGTTCTCTCTCATTTACCATTGAAAGCGGATGCTGCTCTTCTGTAAGGGTGTTCTTCTAGGAGGAATACCCTAGAGAAATCATACACTAGCTTTCGTAGGTCCTTGGACCATCCAACTTTCAGAGAAGGTCCACAACATTTACATCCAAAATACCATGTTGTTAAAAGATCTGCGAGATTATTATATACAATTAATATGCATGGAACGTTAAGGAATATCATGAAGATCAGAACAATTACAACGGATTAAATAACTAATATGTGAAAGAATATTGCTACGTATATAAAAAAATCAATAAATTAAACATGTAATTTACCAGAGAAAACTCATAAGCCTGGATAATCATGTGTCGTGTAATCACATATGCCATACAACGTAAAATTCCTCTCTACTGCGATGGGTCTTGATACATCGTATACATTTATCCCATCCCATAATTCCTTCAATTAATCTACCAGTGGTTGTAAGTAGACATCCATATTCTTCACTTGTCCTCTACTAGGGACTATGAGAGCCAACAGAAGATGTTCATTCTTCATGGACAACCGTGGGGGGATATTGTTATTGATCACTACTACAAGCCGAATAGAATAGTAGGTGTTCTGAAGGGAATATGCGTTGACGCCATCCATGGCTATGCTGAGTCGTAGACTTCGTACTTCATCCTTGAATTTTTCAAGCCATGTATCCTCTATATGCTTCGTGGCTATTGAATCAGTTTGGATTCACATAAATCCCAACTCACTTTTGTGTGAGGCATGCCATCCCTACAACATAGCTAATTCTTTGCAACAAAAGAGCCTTTGAATCCTTGGGATAATAGGCATGTGCCTCAATATATTAAAAGGAGGACAAGTACGTGATTTACCCTTATTTTTTTATTTATCATACCTGTAATGCCCACATTTCAAACATATCTCTTTGTCTACAGATTCTCCTCTATATAGAATATAATCATTTGGACATGCATGATATGATATGTACTCAACACCCAACATTTTCAACAATTTCTTTGCCTCTTCGCAACTACTAGGCAAGACATTATCACTCGGAAGAACCTTATCTTTGAATAAATTGTAGTTGGTGATCATGGAAAAATATATTAATAAATGTACATTAATTCCGATATAATTATTAACATTCATAAAATTTACCATTTGTAATGTTCATTGTACTGTACTAATTATATTTCTCAAATTTATATAAGGGAGGACTTTATTGTAACTTACCTCAAAATTTCTGAGAAACATGCATTCGACAAGCCAAACTTTGCTTTCAAGCTGTATAGTAACATTTTTGTCCCCAACTTGGTAGACTTTGAGTGATCACTAGGTCCAAAGACAGGGGTGGTGGAAGCAAATTTAAGGCTTTCGAAAAAGGTGTCAGTGATATGAGCATCATCCCCTAGCTGATCATCGTTTTGGAATGTATCTAACAACATTGTCTCCATGGCAGTCGTATCCCTTAAGTAATCATCCATACCAACCTCTATTTGATTGCCTCCATTTCCAGCTTTTGAAGAACTAATATTGCTTTAGTCATTCCTAATTGGTGAATCTGGACGTAGCGGGAATTGAATCGGTGGTTAATTCAACCATTCTTGGTATCGTTCCTCTCCGATTTTTTCTCTTAATTTAGTCTTCTCTCGATTTTACATTGTCATGGGGTGCAACAGAAGATGTTAGGTAGGTCATTCATCATCACTAGAACCCTAATAATTAAAAAAAAAAATGAACATGATTATTACAAAATATATGATATCAGTTATTAACCACGCTGACAATATTACATGATTAATTGGTTTAACGTTGAAATAATTATATTAATCAATATACCAAACAATTATAATTATTACCATGATTGTCCCAAGATTGTGGCTATAATATGCAATATTGTTACAATTAGCAGGGTGAAGCGGCTGTCCATTTTCATCTACCAAATGTGCCTTGCGGTATGCTGCTCTTGATAAGAGATTCCGACGTTTTGGAGTTGTTTGAATAATTTTTTGCATATGAACTAGATTCTGAATATGCATGAACCTGCAAATTTGTATACATTATAATTTAATTAAGTTGTGCATGATTGACATGGATAAAAAACATAAATTCAATTAGATAATGAAAATATAAATAAAATTTTAAGTAAATATTACGTCTCGAGATGGATAGGGAGACTCCGCGATGGACTTTGAGAAATATTATGGAACGAGCCAGATTCTGAAGAATTGTCCATTCGATATAATTATGATATTTTCTCCCTGCATTTGAGCAAAATCAACAATAAATTTGGTGCACACACCTAAAGTAATTTTGGTGCCTTAAAAATGGACTTCTTGTTATCGGCGCTAATGTATACATCACCGCACTGGTACGTTTTCGTTATTGCACACCGGTGCTGTGATATGAATGGACGCACTAGTGCAGTTATATTAAGTGACGCATCGGTGACGAATAACCACAAATAAAAAAAGTGCAACTCTATTTTCATTAAGTGAAAAAAAGCGGTAAATTGAAAAATGGGCAACAAAATATTTTCGAAAATCTAATTTCATAAGACAATTCTTTAAATACTAAACACTTTTCATTATTTCACTATTTTTGCAAAAAAATTCAGCCAGAGATTTGCATGAGACATACCTGGAGCAATAGAGCACGAGAGCACTATAGAGTAGTGAAATACGTTCGAACAACAGTATTCAGGCAATCAAAATTCCAAACCTTTGGAGATTCAAACCCTGTAGCATAGAATTTCAAATGATCTCGTAATTAAAGTTTATTATTTTTTTTACTTTTTCTGCAGTTTTTTTACGCAGTAAGAAAAAAAAAATCAATTTCTTTTTCATTTTCAGAAACAAAATAATAATAAAAAAAATTCATTTTTACCCTAAACCCTACATTCTTTTTGTTTCTTCCCTTTCTTCTCCCTGTTTCTGTGCTTTCAGAATTAGTGCTTTTCATTTTAGATTTATAGGGTTTGTATTGCTATATATAGGCCTAAGACATCCAACCTACGGGACTACTTGCATATTTGGATCCTAATCCATGTCGGCCCTTGCGTGAATTAAAAAAAAAACAAAATTTCTTTTATCGGTGCGCCAGGCATAACCTAGTGCATCGGTGCGCTGGATTATCCTAGTGCACCGTGGAAGTATTGTGTGATAAAATATTTAAAATCATTTTTTTAATCGGTGTGCCATATGTAAAATATGGCATCGATGCACTAGTTCATTACGGCGCATTGCACTCGTGCTGTTTCACATTTTTTTTTTTATTGTGTTAATTGGCGCACCATGTAACATATAAGGCACCACACCAAATCTCCTAGTTCACATAGAGCACCGTATGGTGGTCTCTTGTTTGCACATGACATTTATGCTACAAAAACTAACACTAGATGATTTTTAATTTTTGTTTGTGTAAATTGATGCGGTGGTTAACATGTAACTCATCAATGCTCGTTGTTCAAACAGAGCACCGTACGGTGTGTTATACTATTTTGGCGCTGCGTTTATAAGGCCAGTACGCACCGACGTCGTTGCGTACATCATGAATGGCACACCGATTTCATGAGAATTTTTTTTTACCTGGAAATTTGACAATTTATTTATAAAATATATTAATGAATGATATGGTACAAGTTTCATTTTGAGAAAAGAAATGTCCGAAAAGAGATCAAGTAACAAAAATACTGATAACACATCAAGAAAAGAAAAAAAGGAAAGTTCTTTGTAAATTCTTTACAAAAAATATTATTTTTGAACTATATGTAAGTTTAGCTAATATGTATTGTTTACTGTGTATCATGCAGAGCCACAACATGACGAAGCTCAATAAGATTATTTCTGATCTAGGACCAGAAGAGTGTAAAATCTTGATGGAAAAATTGCAAAAGGATGAATCATGTGAATGAAAAAATACTATCGATCTAATATGAGTTTCTTTTTTTAATTTTCATTAATAATATACTTAAAATTATTATAAAACATGTGTCAAACAATATATTAATTCAAATCTGTTTAATGTTCTACAGGGACCAACAACTCAGAAAAGGAATATTGTTCTAAGAAAAGAAAAAAAACAGAACATGCAAAAGAAAATGAATTGCTCCTTTGCTCATCTAGAGTGGTGTTGGAGGTTAATGAAACGGGGGAAAATTTTTACAAAAGTTTGAGGGATCTAGTGGAACGAATGTATAGACGTTATTTCCACTTACAATACAAAAATCAATCCAATGATCCAAAGAACCAAATTTTATCTAAACTATAGGAAGAGTTTCCATAGAATTGGTCAATAAGACATGTTAGATTTTTAATAGAAAAAACGTACCCAAAAAAAAAAAAAAGGAATGAAAAAGTAATATTCCTTTAAATGTTTGTTTAGAATTATTTATAAACATCATTTATAAATATCACTTTTGTTATATTTACTTTTCATATATCAATATAAAAATTAAATAGTTTATTGTCATGTTACATTTTCAGGAAGATTTTGAAAATTTCAAACGATGAATGAGCTGATATCAGAAATATTCTAGTAGGAATGTCCAAAAAGGTGTACAAGGAGATGGTCAACAAAATGGAAAAAATTGCATCGCAGGAGGAGCCATCTCAACAAGAACGTGCTTCAAACGTAATATGTAATCATTTAATTTTTCGATCATTAGGTACAATAAATAAACAATTTAGCATTAAATATTAATTTTCAAGTATTTTCTTGCAGAAAAGAAAAGAAAATGGAACCCATTCAGCACATAAAACATGACGACAAGGGAGAAAAGGGTTGATATCTAAGTTTGTGAGTAATTGTTACTTCCTTATAACAACTTAACTAGATTTCATTTTTTTATTTTTTAAGTTGTTTTACAAAAATCATCATTGAATGTATTCAAATAGGTGCTAACATACAAAGAAGAACCATTAGATGAATTTATTGACATTGGGTTAAAAATGGGTTGTGAGTATATGTTGGCATATCATAAATTAATTGTGGAATTTGTAAGAATGTATCGATCTTGTTTTACTTAGCTCCGTCTATAATTAATAGAACAAAAAAATATTTTATATTAAATATATGATTTGTTATGGGGTATAAAACTTGCAGGAAACAAAGTATGGAACTGTGGCAACAGATGAAATCTTGAAATATGGCATGCTACATGGTTTTGACAGAATGTGTATAGTTCATGAGTCAATTGTTGCTATGGTACGCCATTTATTTTCAATTTACATTGATGTATATTATTTAATATTTCAATTTTCATTATTCTCACCAATGTATATACACTCATTACAATTTATTTTTATGTTTGTAGATGGAAGGTGAATAAGAAGAAAACAATCAACACTGTGAACAAAACATTTCTGAAAATAACCCAAGTCATGGAAGTAGATCTAGCAGTGACAACAGTTCAAGCGAAGAATGATGATCACTATGTTTGGATATCAAAGCAAGGCATTGTATTTTTTGAAATATTTGTGTGTGAAATCAGACATTTTGTTTAATGTAATGGACATAGTGTCCCAATTTAGAGACAAAAGGATACCAATAACTGTCCCATTTTGTATGACAAAGACTGTCCTAGTCATATATATAGAATATGTTTTAATTTATTCTATTGCATTCTCCATTGTCGCTGTGAAATGTAACACCACTGATTAAATTTATGGATGATTAAATATTATAATGAAGAGATGAGAGATTTGATGATATGATATAACAAATTAATCCAAACATCACATTCAAATGCACTAATAAAAATTTAATTCATATGAATACTGTTATAAGATATGTGTCGTCTTTTGATGAATAATGAATTTTAAAAAATCACAAAAATTATGACATGATATAACAAATTAATCCAAACATCACATTCAAATGCATTAATAAAAAATTAATTAATATGAATATTGTTATAAGATGTGTCAACTTTTGATGGATAATGAATTTTAAAAAATCACAATAATTGCATTGTCACAGGTCGATGTTTCTAAAAAATACAAAATGAACACTGGTGTGTGTCAGTTACTGTACACTGGTGTGTTTCTATGACCTATAGGCACGGCACAAATACCAAAACCAATTATAAATCTTGGTGCGTTTGTGCGATACTACGCACCGGTGTGTTTATGTGAGTCTATGCACAGGGGCATTTGTACGACCTATGGGCACCACACAAATACAAATACGAATTAAAATAAACAGTGTGTTTATCTGATAATGTGCACCGTGGTGTTTCTATAACTCAACGTACCGATGTGTTTAGACGACCTATGGGCACTGCACAAATCCCAAGACCAATTAGAACGGCCCCGTGCATTGTATCACTAACACTACGCCTTGGTTTGGTTTTATACCTTGACGGCCCATTTCATGCACTTTCTACCGCCCCGAGCCACCTTCTAGATGACACGCACCGGTGCATTGACACCTTAGTAGTGCACCGATGAAAAAAACATCCGTAATAACCTCCGGCCGTCCAGTTTTTTTAGTTGTGTTGAAATTCCGTTAAGAGCTCTGCCAAAACCTCCGTAACCGTAAACGGATGTTGTAGCAAATGTGTTCTTGACAATTTTGTCCAATTTTATAACATTAAAAACTTCCTTTATAACCTCCGCTAGAGGGTCTTTTCCTTGTAATGTGATAACGCCCTTGCAACTTGAATAACTAATTCCTTTCTGCAAAGCTCTTAGTTTTTCTTCTATAATTTGAATACTTCATCATTTTTCTTTTCAATTTCCTTCCTACAATTTAATTTAGTCTCTTGTAATTCTTTTCGAATATTTTAGTACTTTACTATCTTGGTTATCTATATAACTTGAGAAAACATTAACCATAGGCTTCCTCCTTGATGTCTAACTTTGAAATACAATTTCTTTACAATTATTATCCCAATTTTTTCTTACCTTTTCACATATATTACAATCTATTTCCTCTTTTTAATGCCTTTAAAACTAATTTGGACACTCTAGAAAAGATAATGCAATTTTAAGTTGACATGTTGTTTTAGGCTTAACTTTTGGGAATGGTCTCCATGTTAACCTTATAACTGAAATGTCTCGAAGATTGGTACTCCAATTTCTAGGTTTTTTAGATGGATATCGTTTCCTTGAAATAATAACTCGTAATTTTATATGTTTATTAATTAAACTTAAATATGAAGCTATGAAATATAATAGTGACAAATATGAATCATCGTTTTAATTTACATGATACAATGCAAGTATAATGCAATATGCTTTTGATCAAGACTTATCTAGAACTTCCCTGCCCTGTAACATGCTATTGGTCATTTCAAAATTGTCTTGTTTTTTGTCTCTACAATGTCATGCTGCTTGGGTGTGTGTGCACATAAAACTATCTCTAGAGTCTATATGCATTCTTACAAAAATCAGGCAGCTGATTATAGTGGAAAATTTGCTCCATCGCCTGATGGAAGGACCTTTATAATTGTATCTTGTTCCTAATATACTACTGCCTTAAACATATTAATTCAATGAAAGCATGAGATTTCTTATAAAAAAGTGACCACACATCTTCCTTGATAAGTCATCAAGGAAAAATAGGTACCTTGCAACATGAATTAAGGCTGACGTTATAGGACTGCAAATATGCACTCGGCACGCCACAATGAGAATGGAATGTCAATAGATGGCTTAATATTCCACTGACATTATTAGGAATCCCGGTACTTAGCATCAATAAATTATTTTACTAAGGTACATATAATTATAACTGTTGATCCAAGAATGTTCTGGTTATACAGTTGTTTGTGTCTCTTCTTAAAAATTTAATCTCCTAAAATCGAGGGAGTCACATTTGTTGTATAAATTATGTAGAATAGATATTATTGAGGTAAATAAAATGGTACCATTGAGTACTATCTTGAAGATATGATCTCTCAGCATCATTGAGTTCTTGACTGCTATGCTTATGGTTTTGTGAATGTTAGTTTCACATTTGAATGATAATTTGGCATGTTTGTTACCCATGCAAGTTGATCTTAGTAAATTGCTTAATTAACTAATAGGCAAAGAGTTTACCTATGATATGACTTGGTTCTAATTAAATAGAAGGTTTTGATTTTAAAGAGAAAATATTCTATACTTGCTCTAGTTATATTTTGTACTACAATTAATTAGGTAAAAAACTATTTATTTAGTTCCATGCTTGTATAGGACTAGTGGAAGATGATATGTTCCATTGGAAAGCGATAATTATGGGATGTCCTGACAGTCCATATGTTGGGGGTGTGTTTCTGGTGACAATTCATTTTCCACCTGATTATCCATTTAAGCCACCTAAGGTATATTTATTATTCATAATTTTTAGTGAGTGAATACTATGAACTACCTCCAATGTCCTCTAATTTTGTTCTTTGTCTTGAGTTTTGACTAAAAATGATTGATATTGTCTGCATTTAAAATCTAGATAATTTACTCCTAAAAATATTTACTAATTATCTAAGGCATATGAGCCCGGTGGTTTAGCTTGAGTGGTTGGCTGTTGTGAATTTGCAGTAGGTTGTGGGGTCAAGTCCCTTGGGTGACTGCCTCTGTGAATATTATGGGTCTTACTCATGTCCCCACCAGTTTGGGTTGCCAAAACTGTAACTAGATTGTTTACCTTAGGTACCATCCTCAAAATAATGAGAAATGTTGGATGGGTTTCCATAAGATGTGCATTTGATTGGCAACGAAAAATATTATGGCCCTATGACCAATCTATCTGTGTTCATTTTTCTGATGTTTAATATAGAATGCAGTACTTTTTTTATGGGTATCTGACTATATTAAAGGATAACTATTAGTGTTATTTTCTATTCATCAGATGATGAGCTCTCCCTTTACATAAAACTAAATCAAGCATGGATTAAAAATGCTTCCTTGTTTGTGTTACTTCCACGCTAGGATAATTGGACAAACTAATATTCAGAAAATTTTATTCCAAATTTTTCTATATGAATCACTGTGAAAACCTACATTCTCTTACATTCATATATTTTGAATCTCATATTTTTTATATTCAATCAAATGGAAAAATATTGTGATTTGATTGGTTTCTTCCCCACCAAAAAACTGTATATTTACTATTTCAATCAGAAATGAAAAATATGCATAGGTATGTGCCTTAGATCACTTAGGTATTGCTCATTATGAGCATAAAAAATTAGAAAAAACTGAGAGTTATATTTTTACATTCATCCATATAGATAGATTCCATTAAGGCTTTGCATTAAAAACATTTACATAATAATCATATAACCTCAGATTTCTCAGCCACAACCTGAAGCTACTCTCATCTAGTATAATATATTAAGCAAAAGCTACAACAATGCTCACATCAAGAGTACATCATAGTCTGTTTTAGAACAATGCCAACAAAGTCCAAAATGGTGCTAACTACTAGCATAAAGTTGTTTTACATAAGTAGTTTCAGATACATCATAGTCCAAAAAACCTAGTAGTATACATTCTACAAAATGAACCTAAAAACACAAGAATTTTGAAATACCTTCAAACTTAATGGAAGACATGTCAGTTGGAGGCTTCATTTTCTGCTTGCTTGGCTAAATCCAAAGCTTGCTTGACCAATTCTAAATTATCTTGGAAGAAGATGGACTATATCATGTTCCCTTTGTCTTCCACAATTTGAATTAACTATTTGTACCTTGTTAAAGGCTCCAGACTACTTACCCTTGGAGTAACTTCCCACCATATTCCTGAGTGTATTACATGTCGCCTCTGCCACATTTATATAATGTTTTCACTCCACCGAGTTACCCATTTTATTTGTAATTATGGAGGTGACATGTTTGTAACTTTGTACTACTCATAGATTTTCTCAGAAGTGGTAAAAATTGAGCTTATGTTGCTCAATATTTCTTCCTCATGTCTCCGCAGAGCTTTTTGAAACTCTTGGAGTTCTCTACAATCCATATGAACAGATCAATAAGCCAAATCACAAAGCCAAGAAGAAATTTCGTAGGAGTCTTAACTGTCAAAGCTTATCACAATAATTAGCAGGCCACTTTCACTATAGGAAGAGAAAAATTAGATCAGGATTTTCCCAATAAGTGCTACCTAGACATAACAAACTGGTGAATCCAAGAAAGCAACAAAAGGTCTAGGGTAAACCTTATGTACACCCAAACGAGTAACAGCAAACAAATAGCTAGTCATAATTTTGATTAGATTCAAACCGGTTCTAATTTCATCACACTTGAGGTTTCCAACAGTTAGGACTTAGGACAAAGTAGCTTGAAACACCACTATTACCATTAATGAACTAAAAATTATTGAATTGAAAGGTAGAATCCCCATTAAAAAACACATAATTATGCTCCCAAAAATTGAGATGAGAATCTAACCCAATACCTTCCACACCATGAGGAAGAGAGGAAACAGGTAATGATGACAACTTACCTATTTGAGGAGAGAAATCGAAACCATCAACCAGACTAGGTGGCTGAAAATCACTAAACTGAGTCTTACATTGAAGCACTGCGGACACTATTTGAGATAATCAAACCATAAATCCATAATTCCCCACAGGGGCTTCACTCAATTAACCCCTAACATATCACGTGCAATCATAGCATATTAAACAATACCCTTAATTTGAGTACATATTGGAAAATGCCTCTAAATATCACATTGTTTAATCCCTACCAATATAAACCCAATACACCTTCCCAATTAAAAAAACCCCTACTTTCACTATATATTGTAGGTATCCATTTTTTCATTAAAATGCTTACACCCCTTCATACTTTTTCATTAACTTTGAGCTCCATTTTTTATACCTACCAATATAAAAACCCTTTACCCACTATATATCCCCCAATATATTATGTCATTTTTTCCTCATTATATATCCCCCAATATGAACCCACATATTATAGTATTTCTCCCAAAGTGAATCCCTTGTGTAATACCCTAGAGCTCAATGAAAATAATTTTCCATTGAATCATCCTATTGTTCGATATCTTTAGTAGAAGCGTTGATTTCTCTTGTAACAGTTCTAGTTTCTTCTTGTTTTGGTTGCACTACTTTATGGGATGTGGGTTTAATGCCAACTTTTCTCCCTCTTCTCAAAGATTTGGATCCACAACATATAAACTTGGTAACAACTTTTTTCATGTTCTTGAGGCTTTTATGGACTATAGTAATCCCGCTACAACCTTCTTTAGGGGTTCAGGAGCCTTGGACAACACCATAACATGTTTGAAGTTGGTCATTTTGAGGAGAAAGGATACAGAATGGAGAATCACAATTAGATTCCAAGGGAAAGTCTCCTCACAAAAATGATGCTAGGTCAAAGGAAATTCAAATTTCTCAACCTGACACATTGGTTCCTTATCATAGAAGACTTATTATGAAGGATTTGCGTTGGGCTCTATCTCTTGGCACAATTGCTCCTAGAAATACTACACGGCTATATGATCTGAAGAGAGTTATTTATCGTTTTCTTATGCACTATATTCAGAAGATCAAAGGTCTTTTGTGGTGGGGTCTTTGAATCTTTTTACTTGCAACTATAGTCACAAGTGATCTTATTCACAAATATCCAACTTGCTATTATGTTCTAGATGATGTTGGTCTGCCTTATGATTTTTTGGATGTCATCATGGTTGGTGTCCTCCCTTCTACAGATGCAGTAGCTTGTATACCACAATGCTTAGATGATTTTTCATTTAATATCCTCATACTTCAAGTTATTAATGATTGTGGTGCTCTAAGATATTTTTTGAATTTTTTTACATCAAAAGCCTACTTACAAGCTTTGGCAGGTGACACTCCTAGGTCCTTATCCTTTGCGTTGGATGAGATGATACGACACGTTGCTTCTTTGAGGGGGCATGGGGTGGATGTATTGATTGAAATATTAAATACTATTGAAAAACTTGTATTTGGCGTTGAAGTGTCTTCCATGTTGCAAGAATTTTCCATCTCTTTTGTGTATGTTCCCAAATTGTATAAGCAATGCTACACATCTCTTAGGGAATATTCCACATAATATAGATACATGGGTGTTTGTTGCAAAAAATGGTATAGAGGCTATGTCGCAACTATTTGATTTACCCATCTTACCATTGTCAGTTCGAGGTTGCCAGAATATTGTTGTTGAATTTAAGAATTTTTCACCGCAACACTCATCTCATCTCACAAGGGTTGTTTGTACTACTTTGTGAGAACACGTGAAACCTGCAAATGAATTCATGGATTTGTTGGCTACAACAAAGGTGGTAGATATTGAGGTAGAAAAACACAAGAATTTTGAGATGCCTTTCAATTCTAGATGGTATTTTTTCCTTTTCAACACATTTACTAAAAAGAACAACAACAATTATGCCTGAAATTGGTTCTGGGGATGTAGATATATTGAAGGATGTAGGGATGGTGTACAAAGAAATAGTTTGGTAGATATATCTTGTTAGTGATTCAAAATTAGATGCGAATAAAGAGGTTGAAAAGAACCTGCAATTGAAAATTTGAAACCAAATGTAGCAGGTAAAAAAGCTGGCAATAACAATAACACAGTTTCAGTTGTTCGACATGTGAACCCAATGTATATGAGGAATGGACTGCTTTTCATTAGTCCATTGCACCCTAATATATTTTTGTGATACAAAAAATACGTCATCACCATAAAAATAGTCCATGGTATCAAAGGGATTTCTAGAATGTGTCTTGGTCAGCTTGGGCGACATGCAGATGCATCAGATGTTGAAATTGGAGGCTTTGTAAGTGCATGAGAAACATCTCAAGACCAGGAAATTAAAAGGATGTCACCTGATCTCCTAAACTTTGACACTATGAATAAGGTTGTTTTTGTAATGTGATCATCTTATGTGACTCTTCTGAAGGTTTTGGTAGCGCCCAATCGACATCGTGATGGTATAGGATTTCTTAGTGCAACAACCAAGAGTGTAATACAACAATCGTGAATTATTTCTATGATCATGGTACAATTAAAGTCTTTTTGACTATTTTTGAAGCAATAGTTCATTTACTGTGGATAGTACCATTATTTCAAAGCAAGGAATGGAAATAGAAAATGGAAAACATATTGAAAATGACAAGCAAGAGAATGCACCTTGGTTGTTAGAGACATACGAACCTATTGCAAGATTTTGGAGTACCTTGTGAATTCTTCTTTGCTGTTAATTGTTCCCTCTACATCATAGCTATTAGTGCAACCATTTTTTGGAGGCCCTGTCACTATCCCAAGGGATCCAGAGGTTTTTTCTACACCCTGCAAGCTCAACTTCTCAATGGTGTTCTACCTATCTGGAGAAATTCAATGTTTTATCACTGCAATCCGGCTTTAATTACCTTTTTTTCCATTATTACCCTCATTGGGAAGAATTTTTTCAAATTTTTGTGAACGAGTAAGAGAGAAAAATAGGGAATACCTTTAGTAAAGTGGAATTCATTAGCTAAACCAAAGGAATTTGGCAGATTGGGTTAAGAAAAAATGCATTCCTTTGGTAAGGCTTAGATAACCAAGAGTCTACAGAGGTTGATTTCTAAGAAATTCATACACATGAAAGTGATTCCTTGTAAGTATATAAAACCACTATCAATGGAAGATTGCATTAGATATGTTATCTTGTTGATCGTCACATTGTAGAACCAGGGAATCCATTACTTGGCACAAGCAGCAGATGTAATTTCCACACCTATTTGGAACAAGAGAATCCATTACTTGGCACAAAAACAGATCCAATTCCCAAACCTATTTGGAATGAGGGATGAAAAAGTGAGGTAAAGTTAAAGTTATCATAAAGGGAAGCATATTAGTGTAAGGAATATCTAGTACAACTTCAAAATAATTACATCAGGCTTAGAGAGGAGGATTATTTTGTCTGGTCAAAGAATCTTGACATAGGGGTATATACTCTGAGGATAGTATATAAAGCTATATTTGTAGATAATTTATGAAGAGAAGCTTAGTAGCGGAAGAAGCTCTATAAGTTCAAAAATATTCAAAAAGCTAAGTGACTAGATGTATATATACCTATGAGGGATATCACGTTCAATTTTAAAAAAATTGGGTTTTGAATAAAGACTTAAAGGGTTGTAAGGCACTGCATCTTATGGTGTTTCAATGTATCTTTCTTTCCAAAAAATTTGAGATCTTTCAAGGTAAGATTTAGCCATAATTTTTGCGTGTCTCCTATTCATGACTAAGCTTTCAAATTAAATCCCCTAACACTGGTAAAGAAAGGACATTGATCCATCCTTTTATTGTTAACAGAGGGAATGGTGTTATTTTAATTTTCAACGGTGCCAATCAAGGTTAACAATCAGAATATGTTGCAGGAGGTATCCTATACCTTAGTGATTCTATTATACTCATATCTTAAAAATTTAAAGCATTTATTGGTACAGGCTCTAACAACTATGATGAAATAAATGCACTAAAATTTTTGTTAATAGTAGCAGTAGAGGAGAGGTGACTAAATTCCAGGTATTTTGGGATTCCTTGGTTATCAATTGGTTGAATGGTAGCTTTGGGATGGAAGAATTGTTTTCACAAATCATTTTTGAGTAGCTGAAGACAATCAAGGCACAATTCTTGAAGATACCATTCCATCATATTTACAGAGAATTTAAGGTAGAGGCTAATGGAATGTCTAAATAGGGCTTGTTGATTACACAAAAATATGGTTTAGCATGGGCTTGCTGATGATGTAAAACTATGTTTTAGAATGGGAAAGAAGGTATGGTGTAAGCCTCCAGGAGATTTCATTGCAAGAACCACCTATAGAACTACTAAATTTACACCATATGCAAATACTAAACACTATTGATGGAAAAATAATTTCCTCTTTTATTATTCAAAGCATCCATTGTATCTATATATTGTACATAAACATCAAAATTTTAATAATGGGAGTGAAAAAACATCTTGCACAAAGCAATAATTAGATCATACTAGCAATACAAGAACCTTTAAATTATTAATGACACCATTTTGCAAAGATGCAGATAATGGGAATTTAACACACGCCTCGATCTTGATATAATATAAAATTTTGAATGATTGGTTTATTGTAAATGTAATCCACAACATGCTATAATGTGATATGTGTATGCACATATTTTCTCAAGCTCTATGCAGAAGGTTTGAGAACTAAGGAAGAATATTTATGATGTTACTTGTTTACAGATTTGAGAAAGACTCAAGTGTTACAGTCAAAATCTGGAAATTTGTGTTTCTTGGTGGAATGTGAGACCTGCTTGGATTTTTATAGCACTTCAATGCTTGTTATCATTCAGGACAAAGTGGCCCGAAACCCCACTATTACCATTAATGAACTAAAAATTATTGAATAGAAAGATAGAATCCCCATTGAAAAACATATAATTAAGCTCCCAAAAATTGAGATGAGAAGCTAACCCAATACCTGCCACACCATGAGGAAGAGAGGAAGAAGTTAATGGTGATAGCTTACCTATTTGAGGAGAGAAATCGAAACCATCAACCAGACTAGGTGGCTGAAAATCACCAAACTGAGCCTCACATTGAAGAACTGTGGACACTATTTGAGATAACCAAAAAATAAAGCCAATATCCCCCAAAGCTCAATGGAAATAAGTTTCTATTGAATCATCCTATTGTTTGATATCTTTGGTAGAAGCACTGCTTTCTCTTGTAACAATTCTAGTTTCTTCTTCTTTTGGCTGCACTACTTTATGGGATGTGGGTTTAATGCCAACTTTGATCCCTCTTCTCAAATATTTGGATCTACAACATATACACTTGGTAACAACTTTGCGCATGTTCTTGAGGCTTTGATCAACTATAGTAATCCTGCTGCAACCTCCTTTATGGTTTTAGGAGCCTTGGAAAACACCATAACATGTTTGAAGTCTGCCATTTTGAGGAGAAAGGATGCAGAATGGAGAATCACAATCAGGTTCCAAGGGAAAGTCTCCTAAGAACAATGTTGCTAGGCCAGAGGTAATGCAAATTTCTCAACCTGACACATTGTTTTCTTATCATAGATGACTCATTATGAAGGCTTAGCCTTGGGCTCTATCTCTTGGCACATATTATCTTGGAAATACTACATGGATATATGATCTGAAGAGAGTTATTTTCCATTTTTCTTGTGCACTATATGCAAAATATCAAAGGAATTTGGTGGTGGGGTCTTTGACTCTTTTCACTTGCAACTACAGTCATGAGTGATCTTATTCACAAAGATCCAACTTGTTATTCTATTCTAGATGATGTTAGTCTACCTAATGATTTTTTGGATGCCATCATGGTTGGTGTCCTACCTTTCGTAGATGAAGTAACTTGTATACCACAATTCTTAGATGATTTGTGACTTAATAACGTCATACTTCAAGCTATTGTGGTTCTCTAAGATCTTTTGTGAGATTTTTTACATTGAAAGCCAACTTACAGGCTTTGGCAGGTGACACTCCTAGGTCCCTATCATATGTGTTGGATGAGATGATATGACATGCTACTTATTTTAGGGGGTATTGGGTGGATGTATTAATTGAAATATTAAATACTATTGAAAAAATTGGATTTGGCGTTGAAGTGTCTTTCCTGTTGCAAGATTTTTCCAGCTCTTCTATGCATGTTCCCATGGAGTCTGATTTAGAACAAAAAACAATCAGTTCAGTGGATGGAGATGAATCATCGAGGGAAACATCTGAGTTAGGGGTTGATACTTCTACTGAAAATTTGTCTTCAAACATGTAATCCTTTCTCCCAAATTGTATAAGAAATTCTATATTTCTCTTAGAGAATATTCAGCATAATATAGATACATGGGTGTTTGTTGAGAAAAATTCTATAGAGGCTATGTTGCAACATTTTGATTTACCCCTCTTACCATTTTCATTTCCAGGTGGCCATAATATTTTTGTTGCATTTAATAAATTTTCACCGCAACACTCATATCCTCTCACAAGGGTTGTTTGTACTACTTTGAGAGAACACATTAAACCTGCAAATGAATTCATGGATTTGGTGGCTAGAACAAAGCTAGAAGATATTGAGGTAGCACAACACGTAATAATTTTGAGATGCCTTTCAAGTCTAGATGGTATTTTTTCCTCTTCAACACATTTACTGAAAAGAAAAACAACAATGACGCATAAAATTGGTTCTGGGGATGAAGATATATTGAAGGATGTAGGGATGGTGTACAAAGAAATAGTTTGGTATATATCTCTTGTTAGTGATTCAAAATCAGATGTGAATAAAGAGGTTGAAAAGGACATGGAATTGAGAATTTGGCACCAAATGTAGCAGGTACAAAAGCTGGCAATGAAACTAACACAGTTTCAGTTGTTCAGAATATGAACCCAGTGTAAATGAGGAATGGACTTGCTTCTCATTAGTCCATTGAACCCTAATATATTTATGTTATACAAAAAATAATTCATCACCATAAATAACAGTCCATGGTATCGAATGGATTTAAATAATGTGGCTTTGTTAGTGGTGAGCAGTGGTATTGCACCAAGAGTGTTGCAACTCCCAGGGGCTGCCCTATTTTAATTTAGCATCCCGGGGTTCGTAAATAGTTGGAGGTGACAGTGCTATATTCACAACATATGAATTGTTTTCATGTCATCCTCTTGTTCTTTACGAAAGGGTGTTATTTCTAAGGGTTCTAGGTGAATTCTGTCACACTTCAATGAAACTAAATTAAGTTGCAGAAAAGAACTGACAGAAAGGAAACTGAATTAAATTGCTAAAAAGAAATGACGGGAAGAAAACTAATCTAAATTGTTGAAAAATAAATGGCAGAAAGGAAACTAAATTACATTGCATAAAGGAAACTAATTTAAATTGCAGAAAGGAAAATAACTTAAACTGCACTTAAAATGGCCAATTGGCTAAACACGCCCTACTCTATCTATCATGGTCCTATCTATGCAGCTATTCAAGACCTAATTCTAATTTGAAGAGGTGTTTCCCGCAGTTTGGAGGAAAAAAAAGGGCTAAAGAGGCTAATGGAGGGCTTAACACGTGAAATGAGGCTTAGAAGTGGAAAGAGGGGGTTTAAATATTATTAAAACTTCATTATAGTGCGAAGAGGATTTGGGGTGGAATGTTTTGAAAAGTGCGATGGTGGAGAAGCGGGAGTACATTTAGGGAGCGAAAGCGAAGTGCGATTTGTGGAAAGGTATGCGAAGTGTGAAGTGCGAAGGGGTAAATATTGCGATTTATGATGTGGTAAATGTTGTGAAGTGCGATATGCGATATCGAAATATTGCAATTGGTTTTTGAGAGTGGTAATTGTTAATGAAAACCAATTAAACTATGTGAAGTGTGAAATGCGACGGGTGATGTGGCGGTGGGACCAACAGCGGAGCGCGATCGCAATATTGCAATCGGTGAATCAGAGTGGTAAGTCTTAAAAGAAGAAAAAGAAAACATTGCGAAGTGCAATTGCGATGTGCGATAGCGATATAACCAAGAAGAAAAGGGTAGAGGTCAAACTTTAAATATTTTCAAGTGTTTTTGCGTTAAATAGGTAAAGGTGAGGTGAAAAGGGAAAATCACTGAGATGTTGAAGAATGGAAAAGGAAAGGGAAGGGGTTCTGCGATGGCCAAGATGTGATAATCAGGAAATTCCAAGGTAAAATATCAACGGCAAAACTTTAATGGTTTCTATGAATAAAAAGGGTGTGGCAGCTGATAAGAAGAGAAATGGAGGGAAATGGAGCATAACAGAGGTGTTTGGAAGAGTAACAAAGATATGGAAAATGAACTGGGAAGGCAGGGGCGAACTTCTTCGGAACTTTCATACTGCTTCCTACAAACAAACTTGTGTATTCATGCATGGGAAAATAGAAAAGAATGCATGACGAAAATAGTGAACAAAAATCAATTTTTGGCCTGTGGGAAATCCTACCCCCCTCGAGCTCTATTGACAGAGATGAGAATGGAATTATAGATCCACAACTTTTAGAGTTTTATCCTTCATTATATTAAGCAAATTAAAACCTACAATAGCAATTTGAAACAAAAACTTGAAACTATCAAAAGCAAGATTAACTAAATGAAAGAAACAAAAAATAACTAATGGACAGAAACAAACTAGCTAAATGACAGAAAGGAAAGAATGGTAATAGGCAGAGAAGTTGAGGCACATGGATTGGGCCCTAACCCACGAGCCTCGCTTCTTGAAACTAGATCAGTAAAACAACATCTAACTACTCATTTCATTACAAAAAAATACATTCTTATTACATCTCGAAGGTCTTAAACAAAAAAATCCTAATAGAATGGAAAATGAATGGCATGGGATGGAATGGAATGGACTGCATCGAATGGCTAGACCGAAATGGACCAGAATGGAATGGAAGTCGACCAAGAATCCTTCCTAGCTCTAGCTCTGCTCTATCTATTCTACAGGGAAGCTACCAACAACTCCCTTGAAAATAGTGATTGATTCCACTTGACTCCAAGTAAACATAGATTGAGTGCACTTTGTATTCAGCTTGATTGGTTGCCTTTGATAGTTAAGGAGGGTGGAAAACCCCTTTGAATATCTCCAAGATTTCTCCCTAATTTCGTGATATTGTGCTCATTTATTCTCCAATCTTGATCTTCCAGTGGCAGAGAGAAAGTCCCTAAATCATCTCCTTCTCCAAATCTGCATAATTTTCCAAATATTTTCACAATATTCTACAAAAATAACCAATATTAGGCATAAATATGCAATTACCTTTAAACCTTCCTAAGAAAATATTGAAGCATAAGAAAACATTTTTAAGTGAAAAAGGATAGATTTAATATATATATTCATGTGCATAAGGAAGGTATACGAGCTTAAGAAAGGTTAGATGGGCCTTATTTTATGTCTAATTTGGAGGCCCGTCATCACCCCCCCACTAAAATTGTTGCTCATCCTCTGAGCAACCTATTCATCCTCCCTGCCTTATGGTTTTTCCTGCATGCTGGCTTATTTCAATTTCTGTTTATTGGCCCATGCACTGCTCCTCCTTCTAATATTCTTGCTATTATTCTTGTAGGTGCTTCATGGAGGTCCTCAGATGCCTTATGAAAATCTGTTTAGCATGGCAAGAGGTGGTGGATCCACCTTTTATTTGATTTTTTCTTTTTTTGTTCTCTTTTTATTGCATGCAAAGTAAACTTACAGTTCTTTTTTCTATGAACTGAATTCACCCTTGGTTATACCTTGGCATTCCTTGTCTTCTATTTCAATGAACTGCTTACTGCCCACTTTCTCAAGTCCTTTTTACTTTTGTCTTGTTCCTTTTCTTGGTGGAAAAAGTGAGGTTAGTTGCTAGATAAGGCCGAGGTTGCTCTGCTACTGATTTTGGCTATATAAAAAAATTTCCTTCTCACATTTTTTAATGTTTTATTAAGTTAAAATAGATTCAAATAATGGGTTGGATGATTGCATACTTGAGCGTTACCATTGATTTTTTTTTGCAGGTGATATTGAAGTTGTTGATATGGCTGTTGACGCTATTTTCGGTGGTTCTAAAGCTGCATGTGATAATCTGCTTGAGGTCCTTTTGGAGCTTCTGAACATAGGAGGAGGAAGTCCAAGTCTGAATACCTTTAACCAAGGCTTTGAACGAATTTTATTTTTGTGCCAACTTGTTGTTTTTTTGCTTACCAAGGTTGGAGAGCACCTACTTTCATTAGAGTTACATGGATTTCTTTCTTTTTTTATAAGGGCTACTAGTTGCCTCAATGAGATTTTCCACTAGAAGGTCTGCCTAGGTGTCTCAAAAGAGGTTTTCACCTACGATCTTTTTTTTCTCTTTTTTTTCAACCCAATGACCGCCTCATGGAGGTTTTCAATCAGTGGTCCAATCTTAAACGCCTCAAAAGAGGTTTTCACCTGAGATTTTATTTTTTCCCTTTTTTTCTTTTTTCTTTTTTTACCTTTTTCACTTTCCTACTCTACTTGAAAAAACAAAACCTTTTTCAAGTATAGGAATACTTCCAATGGAGCCATGTACACATAAAGATGACAGATAAAATCATGTGCACACTTGGAATACATGATTTGACATGTACCTGAATATGAGAGATGAATTTCTTTGACTGGGATTGTATCAAGTATTGTTGGAGAAGAGTGTGTTGTTGCAACTTAATGACTGTTTGGAACCATATGTCAATATATTTTTGATGCCCCTGTTTCACTTGCTGAGTTGGATCAACTTGGATGTCCTCTTCTATTATGGCAGTCAAATATTTCTCTTTTTGTTGATTTTTCTCTTGAATACATGGAGGAAATGTTGGTAAACATGAGGGAACTTTCTCAACATCTGATTCTAATATCTTCTCTTCATCAAGTGAAGTCCTCAATATTTTGATCTCCTCATTTGGATCATCTTCTTCTTGATGTTGTCCTTCAATGACATTAAGAAAATCTCTTCTTTGAAATACCCTTCTTGAACTAAGATGCAGACCATTTAGATCAAGAGGATATGTTTGTTAGTGTTGTACCTCAGCATTGTAAGTGAGATGAGACACTTCATTGTGTGGGTTTGGAAATGGTGGTACATGTATTTGAGTGGGGGTGGATATATGAGATGGATGTGGTTGAGGTGGATGGCAAGGATAGCATGGAGTCAGGTATGGAGGATATTGAGGGAAATATTGAGGATGTTGAGGATTTTCCCAATAAGGACCTTGCCAACCATTTTTCCAAGATTGGTTTTGGGGTTGAGATGGCCAAGGTTTACAAGGAGGGAGTGTGTCCCAATTAGTTTGAGATGGATGTGAATAAGCTTGAAATTGCGAAGTGGGTCCTTGCATCATATCAAGTTGACTAGGCTGCCAGGGTCTCCTTGGAGCTACATAACATAGCTTCTTTGGTGATTTCCTTGCTCCATTGTCTTCTTGGAAAAATTATTTAAACCTGGGGAATGATGAACAATATTTATTAGCATATGATTCTGCATGGATAAAAAAAATATCAGCATCTTCTTTTTTCTCATTTTTCATTCCTAACATTTCTACTTGTTCACTTAGATTGCTAAGAATTTCTGTTTTAAAGTTGTCAAGAAAAATTCCAATTTCATCTTGCCTTACCAATTTTGATGCTAACTTACTTACTCTTCCCCTTCCTCTTGATATGCACTTGCATGTTTCAAAAATTTCTTCAAATGACAATTGATATACATCTCCTTTACTCATGAGATTAATGAATCAATCCAGTACTCGTCCCTAATTGTTCTAAGTAAGAGGGTTTTTAGTGTGTCAAATCCTAGATGATGCAATTTTTCCCTCTTAACATTATACATGAGCCTCTCTATTAGATCCTCAAGGCTCTCATCTTCTTCTTGGTTTATTCTAAAAAATTCTTCTCTAAGATCACGATCTTTGTATTTTTCTAGAAATATCTTTTGCATATCATTCCATGATCTTATTGAATTAGTACCTAGAATCATGAACCATTTAAGAGATCTATCCTTCAATGTTGTAGGAAAAATCTCAATTTTTGAGTGTGTGATAAGTAGCCATAAGATCTACAAAGTATCTCAAATTCAAAGAGAAATTCTTCTGGATCCTCTGTCGTCATACCATGGAAGTTGGGAAGGAAAGATGGAGGGATGTTCTTCATATGTACATTGATGTCCATATCTTGAATGAGAAGCCCAATAAGATCTTATTCATTGTAATCATGTCCATCCATCTCTTCCAGCTTCAAAAGTGTATGGTGATGTGGTTCTTACTACACCACGTGGTCAAGTGGGGGGGCTGGTATTAGAGAAGTTTTTAGTTTATTTATTTATTTACTTATTTATTTTAATTTCTGAGTATTCGTACTCCTATGAGGCATGAAAATAAGGTCTTTTGTATTTTTCAATATTTCCGAAACAACATGAAAAAGGAAACCAGAAAATAATTCTAAAATAGAATCAAAGCATTTACTGGACACCTCCCCGACAACGATGCCAAAAAGTGGTGAGCCCTGGTATTGCAGAAAGAGTGCTGCAACTCCCAGGGGCTTCCTTACTTTACTTTATCAACCTGGGGTTCGTAAAAAACTGGAGGTGACAGTTTTATATACACAACAAATGCATTATGTTCATTTCATCCTCTTTTGCTTTACGAAAGGGTGTTATTTCTAAGGGTTCTCAGTGAAGTATGTCACACTTCAATGAAACTAAACTAGGTTGCAGAAAGGAAATGACAGAAAGGAAACTAAATTAAATTGCTAAAAAGAAATGATGGGATGGAAAATAATCTAAATTTTTTAAAAGAAATGGCAGAAAGGAAACTAAATTAAATTGCATAAAGGAAACTAATTTAAATTGTAGAAAGGAAACTAACTTAAACTGCACATAACTTGGCCAATCGGCTAAACACACCCTACTCTATATGTCATGCACCTATCTATAATGCAGCTATTCAAGACCTAATTCTAATTTGAAGATGTGTTTCCCGCAGTTTGGAGGAAAGAAAAGTGCTAAAGAGTCTAATGGAGAGCTTAACACATGAAACAAGGCTTAGAAGTGGAAAGAGGGGATTTAAACCTTATTAAAACTTCATTATAGCGCAAAAATTCTTTGGAGCAGAATGTTTTGAAAAGTGAAATGGCAGAGAAGCGGGAGTATATTTCAGGAGCGAGAGTGAAGTGCGATTTGTGAAAAGGTAAAATCTGCGAAGTGCAAAGTGCAACGGGGTAAACATTGCGATTTGCGATGTGGTAAATGTTGTGAAGTGTGATATGTGATATTGCAATATTGCAATCAGCTATTAGGAGTGGTAAGTGTTAACGAAAACCAATTAAATGGTGTGAAGTGCGAAATGCGATGGGTGACATGGCGGTGGGACCGACGGGGGAGCGCGATCGCAATATCATAATCAGTGGATCGGAGTAGTAAGTCTTAAAAGAAGAAAAAGGAAAACATTGCGAAGTACAATTTCGATGTATGGTAGCAGGTGAACCGAGAAGAAAAGGGCAGAGGTCAAACTTTATATATTTTCAAGTGTTTTTGCGTTAAAAATTTAAAGGTGAGGTGAAAAGGGAAAATCGCTGAGATGTTGAAGATCGTCAAAGGAAAAGGAAGGGGCTCTACAATGGCCAAGATGTGATAATCGGGAGAGTCCAAGGTAAAATATCATAGGTAAAACTTTAGTGATTTCTATGAATAAAAAGGGTGCGATAGCTGATAGGAATGGAAAATAAGGAGGGTAATGGAGCGTAACAAAGGTGTTTGGAAGCATAACACAAATATGGAAAATGAAGCGGGAAGGCAAGGGTGAACTTCTCCAGAAATTTAATACTTCTTCCTACAAACAAACCTGCATATTCATGCACGGGAAAACAGAAAAGAATGTGTGATAAAAACAATGAACATAAATCAATTTTTTTGGCCTGTAGGAAAGCCTACCCCGCTTGAGCTCTATTTACAAAGATGAGAAGGGAAGTATAGATCCAAGGCTTTTAGAGTTTTTTCCTTCATTCTATTAAGCAAATGAAAACCTACAGGAGCAATTCGATACAACAACTTGAAACTATCAAAAGAAAGACTAACTAAATGATAGAAACAAAAAATAACTAATGGACAAAAACAAACTAGCTAAATGATAGAAAGGAAATAATGGTAATAGGAAGAGAAGCTGAGGCACATGGATTGGGCCCTAACCCATGAGTCTCGCTCCCTGAAACTAGATCAGTAAAAAAACATCTGACCACTTATTGCATTACAAAAAATATACAGTCGTATTACATCTCGGAAGTCGTAAACAACAAAATCCTAATAGAATGGTAAATGAATCGCATGGGATGGAATGGAATGGACTGCATCGAATGGCTGGACTGGGATGGACCATAATGGAATGGAAGTCAGCCAAGCATCCTTCCTAGCTCTAGCTCTACTATATTTATTCTACAGGGCAGCTACCAACAACTCCCTTGAAAATAGTGATTGAGTCCACTTGACTCCAAGTAAACATAGATTGAGTGCACTTTAACCTTAGTTTTCTTATATGCCTTTGATACTTAAGGAGGGTGGACAACCCCCTTGAATATCTCCAAGATTTCCCCCTAATTTCCTGATATTGTGCTCATTTATTCTCCAATCTTTATCTTCTAGTGGCAGGGAGCATGTCCCTAAATCATCTCCTTCTCCAAATCTGAATAATCTGCCAGATATTCTCACAATATTCTACAAAAATAACCAATATTAGGCACAAATATGCAATTACCTTTAAACCTTCCTAAGAAAATATTGAAGCATAAGAAAACATTATTAAGTGCAGAAGGATAGATTTAATATATATATTCATGTGTAGAAGGAAGGTATATGGGCTTAAGAAAGGTTAGATGGGCCTTATTTTATGTCTAGTTTAGAGGCCCATCATGACCCCCTACTAAAACTGTTGCTCATCCTCTGAGAAACCTATTCATCCTCCCTGCCTTATGGTTTTTCCTACATGCTGGCTTATTTCATTTTTTGTTTATTTTCCCATGCGTTGCTCCTCCTTCTAATCTTCTTGCTATTCTTCTTGTAAGTGCTTCATGGAGGTCCTCAGATGCCTTAAGAAAATCCGTTTTTCATTCCAAGAGGTGGAGGATCCACCTTTTATTTGATTTGTTATTTTTTTGTTCTCTCTCTCTCTCTCTCTCTCTCTCTTTTTATTGCATGCATAGTAAACTCACAGTTATTTTTTCTGTGAATTGAGTTCACCCTTGGTTATCCTTTGGCATTCCTTGTCTTCTATTACAATGAATTGCTTACTGCCCACTTTCTCAAGTCCTTTTTACATTTGTCTTATTCCTTTTCTTGGTGGAAAAAGTGAGGCTAGTTGCTATATAAGGTTGAGGTTGCTCTGCTACTGATTTTGGCTATATAAAAAACTTTCCTTCTCACACTTTTTAATGTTTTATTAATCTAAAATAGATTCGAAGAAAGGGTTAGATGATTGCATACCTAAGCCTTACCATTGATTTATTTTTGCAGGTGATATTGGAGTTGCTAATATGGTTGTTGAAGCTATCTTTGGTAGTTCTGAAGCTACATGTGATAATCTGCTTGAGGTCCTTTTGGAGCTTCTGAGCACAAGAGGAGGAAGTCCAAGTCTGACTACCTTTAACCAGGATGTTGACCGAATTTTATTTTTAAGCCAACTTGTTGTTTTTCTGCTTGCAAAGGTTGGAGAGCACCTGCATTCATTAGAGAGAGCTACATGGAAAATTTTTTATTTATTTTTTATTTATTACCAATTTTTAATTTGTATTTATTGTTTTAAGGCCTACTAGCTACCTCAATGAGGTTTTCAACTAGAAGGTCTGCCTAGGTGCCTAAAAGGAGGTTTTCACCTAGGATATTTTTTTTCAACCCAATGACTACCTCATGGAGGTTTTCAATTAATGGGCTAATCTTAGACGCCTCAAAAGAGGTTTTCGCCTGAGATTTTATAATTCTTTCCTTTTTTTTCTTTTTCTTTTTCTTTTTCTTTTTCACTTTCCTACTCTACTTGAAAAAAAACAAAACTTTTTTCAAGTATAGGAATAATTCCAATGGAGCCATGTACACATCAAATTAACAGATAAAATCATGTGCACTCTTGGAATACATGCTTTGACATGTACCTGAATATGAGAGATGAATTTCTTTGACTGGGATTGTATTTAGTACTGTTGGAGAAGAGTGTGTTGCTGGAACTTAATGATTGTTTGGAACCATATCTAAATACAGTTGTGATGCACCTGGTTCACTTGCTAATTTGGATCACTTTGGATGTCATCGTATATTATGGCAATCAAATATTCCTCTTTTTGTTGATTGTTCTCTTGAACACATGGAGGAAATGCTGGTAAACATGAGTGAACTTTCTCAACATCTGATTATGATATATGCTTTTCATAAAGTGCAGCCCTCAATATTTTGATCTCCTCATTTGGATCTTCTTCTTATTGACGTTGTCCTTCAATGAAATTAAGAAAATCTCCTCTTTGCAATACCTTTCTTGAACTAAGATGCAAGCCATTTAGATCAAGAGGATATGTTTGGTAGTGTTGTACCTCAGCATTGTAAGGGAGCTGAGATACTTCATTTTATGGGTTTGGAAATGGTGGTATAGGTAGTTTATGTTTATTAATGATGAACAAAAATAAAATGAATATACTACTAAATTAGTTTCTTATAACGATTGTTAATGAAAGTAAATGAAATGAATATAAACTACTAAAGTAGTCACTTATATAATGAATATGAAACTACCAAAAAAGATAAATGACTAATGCATGTTAGGGTCCTATAATTTATAGGATCTCAAGGTGATTGAGTATTGCATGTTTACATTGTAAATAATTTTCCAATATGAAAATGATTTTCACAAAAAAATAATACATTAAAGAAAAATGAAAGAGAGTATATCAAGAAATGAATATAGAAAAAAAAAAAACAAAAAATAAAGAAAGTTGAAAAGAATAAAAGAAAATAATAACCCCACAAAAGAAAAAAAATAGAAGAATAACACTGAAGTGCTGCAAATTTAAATGCCACTGCTCATAGATTACTTTTCTTTATGTCAAAATCCAATAAGATTGTGTGTAGCTTGTCCTAAAATGCCACAATGACTAGAATTTTTTTCAATTAATATAGCTTAATCATGATTCAACAAATTGTGAATTTATGTAAATTAGTTTCGTGAATAATTATTTACCAAACCATTTAATCTCGGTAAGTCAATCGTTAGAAAGAAAATGAAATTGATTCAATTGCTTAATTTGAATCAATAGGAAAAATAAGTGATAGAGTAGGTTAGATTTTTTTTTTTAAATGGTGTGGGTTTGCTAGCTTAAATGCACCCTTGAAAAGAAGAAGAAAAAATGTTAGCTTCGCAAAAGAAATGAAATTTATGGGTAGGTAGAAGTTTTTTTGGAAGCATTGAAAAGTATTAAATTGATTATCCTAACTTTTGGTTTCCAAAGATATTTATGCATATGAAAGAAAAAAGGGGTAATATGATTTTATCCTATGTCTAAATAGTTGGGCGCATAAACATTAAAACTTGGCATATTACCCATTTATCCTAAGATTTCATTTTCATAAACACGCTGCTACATGACAACCTGTAATATCCCAGCATGTAAACCCCAAACATCTCTTTTTCCGTCGTCATCTCTGCCTGTGATCCAATGGTCCACGTTCATTTTTCAGCCTCTCCTCATCATATGAACTTTACCATCGCAAGGGGGTTCAAAAAAATAAGTTTTATTTTTCGGTCCCACGCTTACGTCGCGCCTCCTCCACATTTCTCACCCCCCATTAAAATTTCTTACCACCTTATACCCCCTCCAAAAGAAGCTTCTCCCTGCATTCATAAAACTACACCCGTTGAATTCACCTATCCTTTCACGCCAAGTTTCATATGCCAATTACCAATTAAATCCCTTCCCACAGAAAACAATCCATTATACATTTAATTCATAATTGACCGTTAATGCAACAAATTTGTGCCACAATCAATGGAAACTACCCAATTTTGTATAAAGCCATGCATACTCAACTTATAAAATTTTACCTTGTTTATTTCTCTGCACTGTGTATACTTGTTGCAGGTTTACAGAATACTAGAGCAATTCATATGATCATTACCAAACCTAGCATAGCTTCCACTGTGCCTTCTTCACCTGTCCAGAGCTTTACACAGTCCCGGTAAACACGTTCCTCTTTGATCCCTTTTAAATTCTATGAAACAAACTGCATCATGCCTCATAAGAAGAAAATCTAGGAGGAACTAGTAAACCCATTGATTCATTATCCCGTTGATCTAGACCATATCCCTCTAACCGACATAGAATACAAAATTCATGAAACCCTATGTGAATTTGAGCTTTTTGAGATGTATTTTTTGATAGAAGACAAATACATAGACAAATCCGATGACATTGGATTGTGGGAATCAAACTTACCTCATTATATATTTTCCCATGCCCAAAGTTCCCCTGAATTCATCCACAAATTCCAAGCCTGCTACATACCTAGTCAAAGATCCATAATATCCCCCATAGGTGAAGTTCTCTTCACTATCACTGCACAATCCATTGACCAAATGATGCAGGACCGTTCTATATAAAATGGAATGCCTTTGTCCCAATAATCCCTCAGTGAATTGTATCAGAAGCTGGATTTTGCCAAAAGGGATAAAACCCTTGAGTTTTTTCTAGCTGAAGACACTCAATTGCCTAAAAATAATCCTCCTTACTCTTCCTCAATTTTCCATGACAGAGCCAAGAAAATCATCAGTATCATTTATTACCTCCTTGTATATTACTCTGACCAATGACTAGATGAGCCAATTATAGGTTTCCTTTCCATATTCTCTGCAGATTCAAAACCCTATATCCTTTTCAATTTAGCCAATTCCTAAAAGATTCTATCCATGACCAATTTGTGAGATTTCAAACAGAAGAGGTGTTAAAATATGCCTCTGTTCTAGTTTTCATGTTTTTATATTTTCAGGGAGACATATTTAAATGTGTAATGCATAAATTGGATGATGATGGCAATCAACAATCAGTCATATTTTGAACTACCATGGTGATGAAAGAGCAGAAGGAGTATTTGTACAAACAATTCATTCAACTCTTTGTACATCCAACAATGAGCCTTCTTAATAGTACAGTTGAACCAAGAATCAATGAAGACATCAAAAAGATCCTACAACTATCAGATCAAACAAGGACATATGACTGGTATTTATACCAGAACTACATAGAGTTGAGGATTTATGGTTGTGAGCTTGCTCCTTACAAGCTTCCAAAATTCCTCCTAATGAGGATTTTTTCCTTGGAGTACATCAGGAAGATGTTGAACGTTGATGAAGTCCACTTCGTATTAGCAAAGAAGAATTCATAGTTTAGTATTGAAATGAAAATTGGACCATTCATATGCAACAATAGGTCAACAGGGAAGGAAGAAGACATAATTTTTAAGGAAATGAATTTCAGCCTTAGCTTCACCCAGTCATATGATCCATTAGGAACAATTTCCAAATTAAGGGTAGAAAAAAAGTCTACTCCTTACATACATACTCATAGGTGAGAAATAGAGAAGTATATGAACCAAATGGAGTGGACTGAAAACACTTTACAGGAGTATGAGGAGACGATAGTCTCTACTTCCACATCATAGACTCCTATTCCACAGGAGAAAGAATGAAAAAATAAGAGGGAAGAATAGTCACCTTCAGTGACTAATACTAGAATAAATGAATTCAATATTATGGTGATGAAGAGAACCAAACTCAATGCTAAATTTAATCCAAAAGATTCAGAGCATGAGGTTATCATAATCACTAAGGATACACCTACATCCTCTCAAGTTGGTGCCCAAACTACTCTCTCTCCTACTAATTCTACAACTTCACAGGATAAACAACAGGCCATTCAGACAAGTAAGGTTGCCACAAGAGAGAAGGAGAAAACAGTGTTTGATACATTTAGGGAAATCAAGTTGAGAAATGAGATTTTAAAGAACAGTACATATAGTCAATTTTGGAAGCAAAATTCCAATTTTCAGAGTAGGTTTTTGTCAGCATTTGACTCTAAGAAAGGTAAAATGAAAATGGCTTTTCTTTAGGCACAAATTTCTCAGCCTTAGACAACAATTGACTACAAGAAAACTTCACTTGAGTTTGACATCAAAGACATCCATCCCATTGATCAAATGGAGATGCACAACCAAATAGGTGAAATTATTTCCTCTACATTGACTAATACAACTATGAGTTTATTTAAATTTTAGGTTTCCTTGACAAACGTTCAGTCACGATTAAAGATGGATAAAATCTCTTATTTGACGAAATATACAAGAATCAAGTATTTTGGAAGACTTGGTGGTCAGAGTAGGATATGATCCTTCCAAAATAAAAGCTACAGAAGATATCATAAAGAAAAAGAATGCTGATATAGCAGCATTAAGAAAACAACTCAAGTTGTTAGCCACAGAAGACCCTCTCACCAAAGATATTGAAGAAACAGAGTCTCAAAAGTTATAAACGATGAAGCTCATCATGAAACAAAATGCTCAATTGAAACAAATGGAGACATAAATGCAAAAAATGATCAAGGAGAAGGAGAAGACTACAAAAAATTCCATGGTTCCTTTGGAGGCTTTACCTCTTACAACCACCCCACAACCACAACTCCTACAACAAACACAGCAGATGGTGTAGAACAATTGACCAACGCAGTGGAGAATCTATCTATTTAGACAGAGGAAATTAAGAAGCTATAAGATCAAGTCAAACTAATGCAAGACAATAAATCAAGAAGTGAAGTTTCTCATGCAGCTGAAGCAAAGAGAGCTCAGAAAATAATAGAGAGAATGCAGAAGTCAAAGAGAGAATCATCCATTGGACAAACATTGGGCCAAGTCAAAGAAATCATCTAGGAAGATATCATTGAATCCATTAATGACATATGGCCCAACATCCATATTATATTTGAATAGAAGGAATTGATTGAAAAAGCAAATGATGCCATCACAACTATCAAAGAAGAGCTTAGAGATATGCATGTTACAACAAATAACATCATTAAATTCTTAAAATCCAAGAACATATATGAGTTAGATGACTTGGGAGTAGATGATAGAACAAAACAATTTTGGAAGTAAATAAGATTCTTACTAAGAAGAATTTGATTGTTCAGCTGGAGGAGAAATGGCACAATTGAGAGATAGCAGTGAATATATTATTCAGTAGAATTGAGCCTCTAACACAGAAGGGTCTTCCTTCTTTTTTTGTAATTAATGATAAGTTGATGACTCATGAAGACTATGTGAATAAGCTAAGGGAAATTTCCAGCGACACTGCCAAATTTTCCAATATTAAAGGCACCATGACAGGAAGAGCATTATTCGAAGTGATGAGAATTATCTTTTCATCCAACATGAGGTACACCACATATTTGTGGTAAAACCTAAATTTTCCAGATATACTGAAGTGGATGAGATTTACCTAAAGGTGTTCAAGTTAACTATCCCAGAAGAAGATTGATGGGATAAATTTTTTGAAATATAGGAATAAAAAGTAAATGAGAAGGGTCAACTCCAGCCAGTACATCAACCATCACATCAACCAACACAACAGCCAACACAACCCACAAATAGGCCCACTCAGCAACTGTTTCCTCAAAAATAGTGCCAACATTCCATATCACCACCACCGAGCCTATTTTTTGTCACAGTTAACTTTTATTTTTCAAATTTTGGCTAAAAATACATTGTATGTTGAGATAGTGTAGATGTAATCAATTTTGTAATATTTTAGTATATATACTTCATATTTCAAAGTATTCTAGTTTGGTTATTGAACACATTTTTCCTACTGAGCATTGTAAACTTTCCATGTTTTGTTGGAGCATCAATAATATAGGGACTTATTACAGGATTCATGTGGTGTCTTCACTGGTGAATTTCTTCTATTGTAACCGTGTTTTTCATTGTATTTCCTTTCACTGTGAACATCTGAAAATCTTAATTGTAAAATAGAAAGTTTGATGAATAGGACATGTTAATTAAAACACCTTATTCTAGCCACTTTTACAATTTATATGTTTTCCACTGAAGTCAGATTAAAGAATACTTAATTTCTTTTCAATCTATACTGAAATCCATTTTTCTTTCATCTCCATTATCCATTTAAAATCTAAAAAGATCCAGTAGATACATTAACTTATATTTTCATATGATAACTCTTCTAAGTATTGATGCAATATCCAGTTTTAATATTTTTTACTCCATTACCCAATGGGAAGATAGAAATTTAATCAACCAAACCAATCAAAATCAACCAAACAACCAACTACAATCATAACTAGCCTAATATATACTAAAAGAAAATTTAAATTATACAGAGAGATCCCTCTTTGAATCTGGCAGGGCTAGATCCTAGCTTCTAAAGTGGTTTTGAGGTTTTCCTTTGTGTTTAATCTCCCAATATTTTAAATTACAGAACGATAACATAGTGGCAACTATACTAGGGAAAAATTTAAAAATATTGCAATTTCGTTCAAATTCAAACCTTGGTTAAAACATTGTATGATAGGAATACTTCAAGAAGATTCGTTTCCTTTTCATTTTTGTAAATAATAAGTGTGTGTGTGCATTAGATCATAAATATGGCTCCTAAATTAAATTACACTAGATCTTATCCTGATCCCAAGCCTGCAATTATTATTGATGACCCTGAGAAATTGATAAGAAGAAAAATCATAGCAGAGAGCCAAGGAAGTAACGATCCTCCTCATAGAGCATATTCACTCCCAAAATACTTTGTTACATTGCAAGAAATTGATTTTGAATTACCTTTTGAACACAATTTATTTAGAACTAAGTCAGCCAATTGGGTAGATCAAAAAATGGTAGATCAAGCTACTTTAAGACATCATTATGTTGAAGTACAATCTGCTCAACTTGGTATTGACCTTCAAGTTATCCAAGATTTTGATAAGTTACAAATTCTAGTCTCAGGTCTCGACCTTTCTGTTCATGAAGCTTATGTCCAACAACCTGTCCAAATCTCTTCCCTCACTTCATTTGCAGCTTCAACCACATCATCACACTCTGTGCATCCTAGATCATCTAGCCCTACTCCTTCTATAGTTTCCACTACTACTCCTATGTTTTCTCATCAGGCCACTCAAACCCCATATTCTCCTCAATCCTCAACCACAATTGAACCTTCATCCTCACCTAAACCCCAATTTTCAGTTCAACCTTTACCTGAGATCCAATAACCACCTGTGATTAATCCACAGTTTTTTCATCCTCATATCCCTATAATGGCAGCCATATAGGCTCCCCTTGTTCTTCAAGCTCCTTTGGCAAACATGCCACATGACTACCTGACTAAAATTCCAAAATTTGATGGAATTGGACCTATCACTGCCAAAAAGCATATAGATAGGATGAATGATAGCTTTGACCTCCAGGAAGTAGATGAGGAAAATGTAAAATTGAGGTTATTTCCACAAAGTCTCACTGGAGAAGTGAGAAAATGGTTTAAATCCTTAACTCCTACTAGTATAAATGATCTTCCTTCATTCCATCAGACATTCCTTAATAGATGGGAAGCCAAAAATAACCTGCTTCAGATTTTATCTGAGTATGAAGGCATTAGGAGGGCACCAGCGGAAAGTGTTCAGGACTATTGTACTAGATTTAACACTATATACAATGCAATTCCTACCAACATAACACCACCAGAAGGCTTGGCCTTGTTAAAATTCCCAAATGCCTTTGAGGCAGACATGTCTTACTAGCTTATAGAAAGAAATTCCTTAATATTAAAGGAAATGCAAAGAAATGTTGTAAGTGTAGAATCCAATTTGCTAGCAAAGAGGGCTAGGATGGGAATCGAAAGAAGAGTGACTATGAGAGAAGAAACTTAAACTTCTTCTGCTAATGCAAAAATTGATTCTTTAGTTGGAACCATGGAGAGGATGATGGAAAGGATAAATCTAACTGAAATGGATGCTCTTAGAGAAAATCAACCCGCACCTCAAATCATAACCACAATCCTAGAAGAAATCCTCCCCAAATCAAACTGAGATAACAAAGAGGCCCATATAAACAATTTAGACCTCCATTTCAGGAGAACTATGTTGATGAGGATGGGGAAATAGCAGAAGAAGTAGAGGATAACCAAATAAATTTAATGGGTATTAATGATGGTGAGAATTTTTTTCTCACCTAAGAAGAACATGAGCCTTTTCAACTCTCCCAAACTGAACTTGATTCAGAATAATCAGATGACTATAAGCAAGGATATGAAAATGCCATTATGGAAGTACATAAACAATGTAACCTTAGAAGTAAGAAGACTTCAGATGCCCCAAACAAAAAGAATCCTGACAATTTTGGTAAGAAAAATTCTGATACTGTTACAAAGAAAAACCTAGAAAATGTTGCCAAGAAAACTGCTGATAGTTTCGAAAAAAAGATAGTAGAAGTGCCTGCCAAAAAGATAGTTGAAAACAACTCTAAAACTACTCAAACTGATATCCCAACTACTAGTCAGCAAAAGGAACATACATCAAAAGAAATGGCTGATAAATATGACTTTTTGAACTTAAATAAGTTTCAAACATCATTTAATATTGAGAATAAATTAGCAAAATTGAAAATCCCTATCCCCTTAACTGAACTAATGAAAAAAAACATATACCGATCTCAGGTTATGAAAGCTTTAAACATAGGGGAAGACACTGACACTGTCAATTTGAATGATGATCAGCCTACATTATTGTTTGGTCTAGAGGTAGATGGTAAACCACATGAATGAGGAGTTCCTCCATTCTATGTCAGTCTCAACATTAATGATAATATTCTCCATAATGTAATGTTAGATTTAGGTGATCACACAATTTGATGCCAAAAGTTGTCATGGAGAAGCTTGGTCGTGACATTACTAGGCCTTATGAAGACTTATACTCATTTGATTCCAGCAAAGTTAGATGTCTAGGTCTCATTAAGGATCTATGTGTCACTTTAGCCCAAATCCCAGCTAGGAGTCTAGTAATGGGCATTGTAGTTGTTGATTTCCCCCCTAGGTATGGCACGTTGTTGTCATGCTCATGGGGAAAAAAATTACAAGGGACCCTACAAATGGACATGACTTATGCTACCATACTAGTGTTTGGTCAACAAACAAGACTATATAGGGAAAATTTAATGAAATACATGGTGAGTAGTCAGGAGAGACCACATAACTATCCCCTTTACTCTGTTCAATCTAATTTAGACTCCTTCATTCTTTACAATGATGGAGATATTGATGCTTGGGTCACCAATGTTGAAAATGACATTTGTGAAACACATGGAAATCAATCACAAATTATGCAACAAAGCACTAAACCTGAACCTTTCTGGAACATGATTTTTGATGGCTCTTGTAGCAGAGCAGGGTCAGGAGCAGGTGTGTGGATCTCAAATTCAGGAAATAATCATGCAGAAGGTCATTCATATAAACTGAATTTTCAATGTACCAACAACATAGTAGAATATGAAGCACTTCTTTTAGGCTTGCAATTATTACAGAAATTAGGTGCTAAAATAATTTGTGTTCATGGATATTCAGAATTAATTATAAAGCATATTAAAGGAGAATATGTTGCAAAACACCCCAGACTGAGAGCATATAGAAATGTTGTGCTTGATTTCCTACAAAATTTTGTAGAATATGACCTTGTTGTTATTCATAGGAATCAAAATGTCCTTGCTAATGGTCTGGATTTTTCAGCCAACACATGCAAAATGCCTCGTCCAAACAGGAAATATACAGTGGAAGTGAAACACCATCTAGTTGTACCAGATAATATGAGGTATTGGCATGTATTTGGAAATGATAAACAGATTGAAAACTTTTTTCTGTCAAAAGATGAGTATGAGGAAAGTAACATAGATTTAGATTCTGAAGTAGAAAATCAAGTAGTTGTGCATGTTAATATAGAAGAGAATTTAGATGATTCTGATGTAAATACTCATATAGGCACAGTTGTACATAAATTAGAATTGCATGATATTGATTCAGAAAAAGAAGATTTTAAGATACTTCAGCTTAAAGACAATATTTTGCCTAGAGGTCTAGTTCCCCTAAAATAAGTTTTTGATTTTAATGATGTAGCAAAAAAACAAAAATAGAGCCCATAGGCGCAGATGTAGAAGAATGTAATATAGGTAGTGAACTATATTCCATAGGGGTTGATGTTATTTATTTGCTCATTGTCTTCTTAACTATATTCTACCTCCTTTAGGAAACTTCCTTTTCTTCTTTCCTAAAGTGCATAGTTGTGATGACTCCTAGAATTATGATGCCTTTGCACAGAGATTCATCTAAGGATACTAATTTGTATTGGAATTCATAATCAAATAAGTACATGAAAATGTACAATGTGAATTCAAACCCTCGGTTGACAATATTGGATGGGTCATTGATATGGCAAGAATTTTAATTTCCATCATACAATTCCTACATCTCATTGTCATGAATATATTGACCATCATAAAAATACTTTGGCTCTTTGTTGTATTTTATTTGCAGCAAATAAGTTGTGTGCCATACTATATGACCAAACAACAAGAGATTAATGCCAAAATGAGAGTAGTCGTAATAAATTGGTTAATTGAGGTGAGTTTCCTACATGTGACTAAAGTTATAATCAATATTTTATAGTTAATTATTGTTTAAGCTGACTTTGGCCATTGAAATTGTAGGGAAATTATATATTTGGGTTGATTCCAGAGAATTTATATCTTACAGTAAATATTCTTGATAGATATCATTCTACTCAACTTTCATTTAGGAGAAACTATCAATTAGTGGGTGCCACTGCAATGCTTCTAGATTGAAAATATCAGGAAATTTGGTCTCCATAAGTGGGTATTTTATTGATGATTGGAGAATATAAGATCTATTTGGTAAATAAATGCATACTTTTCAACTTCATATTTCACAATCTTACTCACACTTTTTTTTTCTTTTTTTTTGGTGACAGATAAATGACTTTCTTGACATCTTAGAAAATAAAAATTTAGAAGAAACATGTACTGGTTATGGAGAAGAAAATTCTCAACAAATCAAAGTTCCATCTCACAATCCCAACTCCATATGTATTCCTTATCTGACTCCTCAAAGTTGCTGCCTCTGATGAAGAGGCAACACTCATCTAAAAAATATTTGAAGGATGAAATTGTAGACAAGCTTTGAAATAACATATTGTTGGTTAAAAACCTAAGAACCATGCTTGGTATACTATCACAAAAGCCCTAATGAGACTAATAATATAAATTCTAATCTGGCTCTCTCATTTTTTTCAATCTCTAAAACTACCCAATCATCATGCACATTGATTCTTTTTGTGTGTTGATGTTATTTCTTTGCTCATTGTCTTCATAACTATAGTCCACCTCCTATTAGCAAAATTCCCTTTCTACTTTCGTAACGTCCATAGTTGTGAAGAGTCTCAGACTTGTGATGTCTTCTCACTGAGATCCATCTTGGGATACTAAGTTGTATTGATATTTATAACCAAAGAAATACATGACAATGTACAATCTGAATTCAAACCCTTGGTTGACAATATTTTATGGGTCATTGATATGGCAAGAATTGTAATTTCCATCAAGTATCCCAGTCTATGGTTTCCCTTACCCCATGCATGTCTGGATCCTCAAGGACTATTCTCCAACCTTTGATAGTTAATGGAAAATGTTAAAAAATGGCTAGAGTATTCATCATCAAATCCACACATCAAAAATATTGAGGACATCTATAATCCCATTTTCTATAAGATTTTTGTGGTTCTAACTTTATGGTGTGCTAGGGCTCAAGAGCCAATAGAAGGTCACAGTTTTCAACAACACAAACCTTTTTCAGATATATATATATATATATATATATATATATATATATATATATATATATATATATATATATATATATAATTCTCTGTGAAATTATATTTGCAATTTTTTTTTGAATCTAATCCAAAAAGGAATAGTTACCTCTGTATATATTCAACTATAATTCTGAACATAAAGTTAATGCAAAAACCCATCTAATCAAGAGCCATCACTTTTTTCAAATTTTTAATCTTCCAATTGCATGAAGCCTTAACAATATGCACTCGATTTCTTGTGAGAAACCCTTCATCGGTGGTTGTAGTTGTTAAAATTTCTTGGCCTTTGGGGGGAAATATATGGTTTTATTATTTGTCTGGATCCAATAGGGAAAATGGTTTCCATCAATTGGGAATGAATGCTAGTTATTGATAAGTGGTTCCTTGTGATTCAACAAGCCCATGAATTGATCATGGGACCCATTTCACTATAGGTTCCACTGATGAGTCAAGTAGAAGCAAGTAATGAGGTGAGTGCACTGTTCAATCTGTGATCCAGTAAACTAGGCATAAAGTTATAGCTAATCGATGAATTTAACACAAAAAAATAAAATAAAATTGATTACCCTATATTTTCTTTTGGCACATAATATAATGGGTCAGTTATCCAATCAATTTGAATTATGTGGATGGATTTCAACACTTAGTAATTTGGGAAATTGGGATTGTTGTTGGTGTATTAGCAATGCCCACAAAGATAAACCCAACCAGTAAAAGGATTTTAGTGCTTTGGTAAGAAGGAATGAACTAGAAATGTTTTCATTTTATAACCATAATAGAACACTTAAGAAATTAAACACACAAGATATAAAACAAATAATAAGTTCCTCATAGAAAAAAATGATTTTTCCCTAGAAACCCGAATGGGAAAACTAGCATTTGATGGGTTTTGATTTTTTCTCAAGAAAAAATTACAAGGGGTGAGTTGTGTAATCTCAACAAATATTTTGTGCATTCTTAGAAACTATCAATAATTTCAGATGGCTTTGGTTCATAAAAACAATCTTATTTTCATGTGTGGACAAGTTCAACATCTCATTTGTCCTTTGATCTTGGATTATATTTCCTTCTTGAGTCCTCTTATATTGTTGCTTCAGGTCTTCTTCTGAACCTTCAATTCTCTTCCATGTCTCATAGTTTTTCACCTTCTTGAAGCCTTTATGACTTGAAATTCAAGTTGATTGCAGATTTTGGAGGAGTTACAATAGACTCATCACCTGGAAAAACTGTGTCTGAAATCCAAAATACACGATAATTTTATTCACTTATCCTCCTATCTAGGTAATGATCAAAGCATAGGATATGGTAGGTGACTTCACAAATAAAATGTTCCAACTACTACTGCACATCATCCCCCAACCCACCTAGCCCTAAGTTTATCTGGCAGAAGACTTCCACCTGATGTGAAAACCTTAATATCATTGAAAGAAACTTGGGTGATGGTTGCGGTATGCTCTACTTTTCCCTTGGGGAAACAATGTTCACCTTTCAATATAAAGAGTATACACTGTGTCATTTATCAGTGGATCTGGATGGACAAACATATTACTTATTTCAAGGACTGGTTCATACTATTGAATAATAAATATGACCTTAGAGAGAGTAATCTTCAATGAGTATAACATGTGGGGAAGGAATAGGAGGGAAATGTTGATCCAACCACCACACATAATCCTCTACTCCATCCATATTTTTGAGTTTATTTTTCTAAATGCCACTGCCTTATGGTTGTTTTTAGTTGATAATTTTAACACAACTGAAAGGATTTTGCGTGGTGGACATAGTCTACTATATTATTCCCACTTAATGAAACAATATACTGAAGAGTCTAGACCAAAGGGCCTCTATCTTCCCTTTTCACATTTTCCAAGTAATCATGTTAGTTAACTGTTCAAAACCATTGGTTCCTCCAATATAATATTATATAAATCCCCGAGCAAATGAATATTCAGTGACAATAATGCTCGAGGAGGGATAAGGTGGTGATTTATATATAAAATTTTCCATCAACCCTTTGGTGTGCACTCTTTAATGGATATTTAACCTCACAATATAAATCCATGGGGAAAAGTCCTCTAAGAAACCTTTTGCCATCAAAATGGTGTTGCAATTCCATCTAGGAATACTTAGGTACTGCTAAGTGGATTTGAGGGAAATGTTGATCACAATTTGGGCAAGTCATCTAACGCACCTTAATGGATGGAACAACAGGGAGACTAGAATTTGTTATGGATGTCTCTTCTTTAGTTTTCCCATGTCTTATCATGGTCATGGCACGATGTATTCATGGGAAAATTTCCTTTTTCTCCTCATAGGGTTGTTTACTCCCTATAATGTTCTTATAAATGGGTGTAAACCCCCGCTCTTTCTCTTCCATATACTAAGATTTCCCAATGAATTCATTAAAGTGGAAGGAAAAAATTTTTCCTCTACCACCATTCAGTCCTTATAAATCCTTTACCCAGATAGAGTCCCTTCATTCACTAGTAAATAAGCCTCCAGTTTTGTTTTTTTTGTAACTTGCATCATGCTAAATCATCAAAGGATTATATAGGCAGCATAATCCTCATCGTCCACACACAGAGTTGTCTTACTGAGACACTTTAAAGGGTGGATACAATCGGTAGAGAATCACACACATAATCAAACTTCTCTTTGTTAAACTTTTAGAAAATGAAAAGCCCCTAGAAGATAGTAGTGGTTCAAAAATTTTGTTTCTTTTCACCTATCATCACCAAGATAACTTATGGATGGAATTTCCAGATAGGTTGCAATTGGTGCCCTTGGAACCTGCAAGTTTTGTGTTCCTCTTAAACATTCTATCAAAGAGAAGTTCCTGAAGGGTATGGATAAAATGTCTTCTTGGAGGGACACACGAGATCCAAAATCACGGGGCTTTGGAGTCAATCTCACATTTTTAGGCTTCAGATTCCACAAAATTGTCTTTCCCCATTCAAAATTGGATTTTAAAAAAAAATCTCTAGAGGTACATGAAATACCAAAGGCCTGTGGCCATGGAGCCAATCATGCATTTGAAGTCTTTAGAGAATACAAACCTATCTCTTCCTTTTAAAATTATATTTTAACAACTCTCTTAGAAGGGAAAATTCTTGGGCTATTATTCTGTGAGCTGGTTCAATGTCATAAAAAATCAGTTTATTTCTAGCTTGTTAGGTTTTCCTTTGAGTAAAACTAGTCAACCATAATTCCAAGCCCATAAGAGAGTATTCATCATCAAATCCACATATCAAAAATATGAGGGACCTCTGTAATCCCATTTTATACAAGATTTTTGTGGTTCAAACATTTTGGTTTGCTAAGGCTCAAGAGAAAATAGAAGGTAACGGTTTTCAACAAGACAAAAATTTTGCATATATATATAGATTTCTCAGTACAATTATATTTGCAAACTTTCTTGGCATCTAATCCAAAAAGGAATAATGACCTCTGTATATATTGAACTATAATGTTGACCATTAAGGTAATGAAAAAACCCATCTAATTAGGAGGCATAACTTTGTTCAAATTTTTAATCTTTCAATTGCATGAAGCTTTAACAATATGCACTCGGTTTCTTGCAAGAAACCCTTCATCGATGGTTGTAGTTATTAAAATTTCATGGAATTTGAGGGTAGATATATGGTTGTCTTCTTTGTCTAGATCCAATAGGAAAAATGGTTTCCATCAACTACGAATGAATGTTAGAGATTGATAAGTGGTTCCCTGTGAGTCAACAAACCCATGAATTGAGCATGGGACCCATCTCACTGTAGGTTCCACTGATGATTCAAGTAGCAACAAGTAATGATGTGAGCTCATTGTTCAATTTGTGATCCAGTAAAATAGTCATAGTGTTGTAGTTAATCAATGAATTGAACACAAAAAATAAAATTGATTACCTTTTATGAATATTGTCTCCACATTCAAAATAAATACCCTAAAATCAAAATCTAGAAAATGAAGATAACATTTGGGATGATAAGGTTTACCTTAGGGTTAGGCAAGATAAATTCTGGATGGCTAATTTTTCTCCGAGGCGAAACATCGATACTCGAAACAACCTTTTAAAATCTGAAATGTTAAAGCTCCATCCAAATTAATAAAAAATTCTTGGAGGAAAATATCAAAAGAAAACTCATGATCACTAAAACAGGTAAAAATAGAGCCCGAAAAAATGTTGGAAAAAAGGATGGATTTCTTACTTCTTCACCAACACCAAATTTTAATAACTAAAAAGGACCATTTCCCTATGTTCAAGTTCAAATATTTATTTCACACTTATACACACTCATTTTCATTCTATGTATACTCATATATTCAATTGTGAAGAACTAAATTAGGGTGAAAATGTGTTTTAGATGATAGTGAAGAAACCCCCCCACCCCCCCACACACACACATGCACACACTTTATACAAGGATATTCACCATGTTAATGTGTTGAGATCAATCGTTTTATTAAAATCATGGGCCACTTCTATGTTGGTTTAGTAGCAATTTACCTTTTTTTTTTAAGATTTGAACATATGAACTTTTAAAGTTAATATTAGTCCATATGTTGAAGTTCAACTACAAAGTTAGGTTATCAAAATAATAATTGAAAAATAAATCACAATGTTTTTTATCAAGACAAAATGCACATATTTTAATCCAATTTTGATGGGAAAAATAAAATTTTAAGCTGGGTAGGCCTACATCTTCATAATCATGTCCAATACATTTCACCCTGATCAAGGCAGGGAATTGAACCAGTGACTTCACATCGAGTGCCTTAACAGAGAACCCAATCACCGTCTATCCAAGACCTTGTGGAAAAAATTGTAAGCTTTGATTAATCTAACATTTTTTGTATTTTTCTGAGGTTTTAAATATAATCAAATATCCTTAAACACTTTTAAGCATGATAGGGCCATAAGTGAAACTACGATCCAAATGTAATGATAATCCATCATTGAGTTCCATTCAAAATAATGGCTATAGATTGTTACATTTTGTGTGTTATTTAACATATGCCATAAATGTCTATGTTGAGGTATAAAAGGTGTCTTTTAAACACCTATTTATCCTACATTAATTATCAATCCAGGTACGGTTTTTTTATTTCAAGGGTGCACTCTGTCTGAGGCTGCAATTCAATCTAAGAGTAATGCCTTGCAATATGTAGTATAGTGTTGTAAATACAAGAGTAAACAGATGCTTGGAAATGAAATCTAAATACAATGACATGAAATTAAATGCTCTGAAATCTAATCATTCACTCTACAATCATCAGTCAAGGATGCAGTAATGATAACTCTTTCCTTTAGCAACTGATGTGATTGAAATCAAATGAAAACAAGATAATCAATATGAGAACGAAGGTAGCAATAACCAAATGTCCTTTACATTTGATGATCTCGCATTAAAATAATTAAATGGAAATGGAAATTGAACTAAATCACTAATGCTACTGATGAAAGTAAACTAGGCAAGCTCTCAAAAGAAAAACCAATTCTTTGTAGGAATGAAATAGACTGTAAACTGATTAATTGAAATGAACAGCAATCTGAAATTGAAAAAAAATAAAAAGGGACAGCAAACTCTAACTAATGGATTTGAACAACACTTCTATCTAATGTGATTGAACAACAAAACTCTATTGAACATCAAATCCTATTGAACAACAAACTGAAAGGAACAAAAAATGGATTGGAACAACGACTGCAATAGAACAACAACTACTGAACAACGTAGCTCTATTAAAGAATAACAAGATAGGTTATACAGAGATTAAGATTCTTGTTATATTAGAAACGAACAACAACGCAATTCACCAATATAACACACCAATATTATGAAGCAATTAAATAGTAAACTATTAAACTTGAAAGCTATAATGAAAACAAACGCAAACCGTCACACAATGATAATTGAAAGATAATAATACAAATAGCAGATGGATCCACCAGGGTCGGGCCCTTAGCCACCAGTGAAACACCGCTGAGTTACTCCAGAATCAAGAAATGGAATGGTAACTAGATCATGTATTAATCGGGAATAATAGCGTTACAACAATAGCTCTCTGATCACGAGAGTCAATGAGAAATTACAGAGTTACAAAAGGAGTTTTCAATAATAATCATTCTGTCCCCCAATTTCTACATGCACTTCCTTTTATAACAATTTGGCGGATAATAAAAGAAACAATGATAGAATTTGAATAGTGATCCCTCAAGATCGAAAGATCCTAATGTATTCGCTCCCTTTTCTTCTTTTAGCTAATTCTTGGTCTTCTTAGGTTGTAGCCACGTTGTTCCATGCCTTACTTTAGCTGTTCGTTCTGATTCCATCCTTTCTATCTGGATACAGCCCTTTGCTGGAGGAACAACAGTTACTCCTGTTTTAGCTTTGCCTTTCGAATGGTGGTTTCCTACTTCATTTGTTTCCTGTTGAGAATAAAAGACAATCTTTAGCCAATTTTCACAATAAACATTAATGTTTGCAATTCTATCATAATCCTTCAATATATCATCTTTCTAGAATAGAAAGAGTTATTTTCAAAGGAAAAAAGTAAATAAATACATGGTGAATTCATACCTTTTCCAATGCTTAACACACCCCCCTGCTTACCCTTTTTCATGTCCTCATGAAAACCATAGTTTACATGTAAAGCAGTTAGGGAATATGCTGGAGAGGGTTTTTCATTAAGAGGTCTAAAACCATGATTTGCAGCTAAAGCTTCAAAGATGTGCCCTGTCTGTCCTTCAGGTAATTCATATTTGGCTTTATATTCTGTTGCAGGATACCATATAATGGGACTTCGAAACCTACAACCTAGCCAGTATGTAATATTCCTAATTAGCAATGGCTAATTGGAATATTCAATTTTGCTCAATTTTGCCTTCTATAGTTTATTTATAAATAAAAAGTTGAGTAAGGGGGACATAACTCACTTTGGGAATAAAATTCACTCCCTAGTAGCACAACGTTGTAACCTAAAGGGAGCCAGGGGGGGGGCAAGGACCACATAGAGAGGGGGCCCACGTATACATTTGGAGGGACTGCGTAGATGGAGAGGAGTGTGTGGAAAAAGGGAGGCTACGTTGGAGGAGATGGGCCTTAGGGTTTTGAGAGAGGCCAAAATTATAAAAGAGAGAGGAGCCTCCTCATTTGGTCATTCAATTATTATGCATTTGAGCTAGTCACTTCGACTTCTTGAGCACGCTGACTGTTTAGCCCGTTTGTAGCACTATTTAGTGCACTGAGTGTCTTCGTTTGGAGATCTCACCCTTAGCCCCGGGGGACTTCGAGTGTCTGCTCAAGAAAGGTAGTTTCATCAGTATTTTGCAGGAGGATCGATTTGTGGGAGTTGCGGAGGAGCAGTGCATTTGGTGACTACGCAGTCTTGAGAGAGAGGACGCAGTATCTTTTGGTGGGAGCTCCAGATTGGGATTTTTTGGAGGATTTGAGCTTGGAGATTGAGCAAGGGACTAGCCCTTGCATATTGGAGGATTTTTGCAGAGTTTGGGGTGGATTTTTGGATTATTCTCTTCAGTGGCAGCACAAAGCCTTGAGGGATAGTGTAGATCCTCAAGGGGGTGATTTTCGGGGGTCGGCTATTTTCAAAAATCTTTCTGGGATTTTCTGGGTTTATTGAGTAGAGGATGATTCCAGAGTTTTAGCATTTTCTGAGGAAGGGATCAGCCCCAAATCCTCATTTTGATTCCATCAATAGTAGTAGCACAGCAGTTCTCCGGCAGCTTGGATGCAGTTCAGAGAGAGGCCATTTCCCTATCATTCTAAGTGTATTTATTCACTTGCCTTGTGCAAGTCGAGATGCCATCTTTCTGATCACCTCTTGTACTCTTTCCATTACTCAGTATAATAAAATGGCTTAGCATTTCTCTCTGTATTTCTTGAGTATTTGCTTATATTCCATGTATATGCTATTGTATGCTTGCACTACTGTTATCTTCTCTTTGAGCAACCCAACTACTATACCACTTGTGTGTGTGTTTTCCCCTATACTCTTAGACAGAGTCTATAAAGGGCCAGGTAGCCTCCAGATCTCAACCTCTTTTCAGAGGCGACATATCTGGTAAACGCCCTCCCAGTCCATCTCTAGTTGTATTTTTCTTGTGTTTGAGGGATATCCCTGAAAAGGGATATTACATAGTATGGGCCTTCCCTCAAGATGAGGTTACTATAGAGAATCAAGTAGCCAACAGCTAATCCAAAATTTCTATAATTAAATGGCTCTTTGTCTTGAACATTCCGATTGGAAATATTCCATCGGACTTTAGCTGCTATATAGGCCTGTTTTCTGATAGATAGAAAATATTCTACCCCATCCAAGACAATTTCTTTGTGGACGAGTCCTAATGTCTGGATCACACTTTCCTTTGTCGTTAGACTCTTCTTCCTAGCACATAGTTGTAATGGGTGTCTCGGTTCACTCCTAACCCAAAGGTCTAACTCATTTTCTTACCTCTGAAAAGTATTATAGGCCTTGAGCCATTTCAGCTGGTTGATAGAAAATGAAATAAATTCTTGAAATTGGATATTGCCCACAAAAGGGCTGGGATTTGTCTCCATTTCCCCAGCTAATATAAAATTGTGCAAATAGAACTCACAGAGCAGATGCTGGAATTTTACTCCATATAGTTTGCAGCAACTTATAAAATCATCTACAGTGTTTAATTCTATAGGTTTCTCTTCCCTAATAGCTTTAATTTTAACTGTAAATATCTTTCTACTAAAAACAAGGCATAATTTTTGGCAGGGCATCTACATGCTAGAACATCTGTGTATAAGGAGCATAGAGTATCCATTTGATTCCAAACCATTTTTAATCTACTCCTTACCTCTTCAACTTTCTCTTATGCCTTCTGAAACTTATCGTAGGCTTCAACCTCTGATGCACCGATGTCCTTTAATTGCTGTTGTAACTATTGATATTTCTTTTTGGGAACAATCTTTCCTTCAAGCTTTTCTCTAGCCTATTGAGCCTGTGTTAGCTCTTCTTGGAGTTTTGCTATAGTAGGGTCTATTAAAAAAATGTTTTTGTATTCAAAATCAACCTAGGTGTCCTTATTACAATGTCGAGTGCCTACAGTCTGTGTCTCTTTGTTTGCCATACTACTAGAGGACAGTGCCTTGGTTTGAACATATTTTTCACAGATATGTACATTCTCAGTTTGAGCAACTACATCCATAGCAACTGTCTGTTGTTCCTCGTTTTCATGAATGAGTGTGGGCTCAGTTTGAGTCTCCATGGCCCTTGTATTGTGGGGTTCTGTTTGGATTGCTGCATTCTTCATTTTCAAGGTTATTTTAGAGACTTTCCCCTATTTTAGCACCCTAATCCTCTGCCTAAGTTGTTTTACTAACTTTTGGAGCTTTTTCTGTTCCCTCCACAGCTTCCCAAGTTCATTTTTCTTCTTATTCTTCTTGGAAGGAACAGTTGTTCCTTTTTCTGTACTTGGTTGCTCGGCTAGGTTTTGTTCTCCAGTAGTCATGCCTTCGCCCAAGCTTGCTTCTATATTTTCTGTTTGGAACACTTCTTCAGTGTTCACATGCTCCTGGCCACATTCCTCAGGGGAAGTAACCCTAGTTGGTTCTGCTGTTCCCTGGGAGTTTTCTATTTGCAACACTTCTTCAGTGTTCACATTCTCTTAGCCGCATTTCTCATGGGAAGTAACCCTAGTTGGTTCTGCTGTTCCATGAGGGTTTTCTTCATCAGGCATTTCTTCGGCCGTATCTTTGTTGATAACAACTTGTTCCTGCAATTCATCTATCTCAATGTTGAGGTTAAGCGAACTATGAGGTTGTATATATTCACTCATATTGGCCAAAATTTGGGCCAATTGGTCCTCCTATAGTGGACTCTGTGGTGGGATTGCAATAGAGGTTTTGGGAGGTTCTGCTTCCTCTCCTTCATTTTCACTGGTGTGATTACTTTCTTCCTCTTCACCGGTGTGGTGACTTCTTTCTTCTTCATCAGTGTGATGACTTCCTTCTTCGAGTTTCAGGGGTTGTTCATCTTTCGAACTAGGAAATTCTAAGGGTTGGCTGCTGCTACTTTGAAGAATTCCTATCATTCCCATACTTATCCTAATCCTGGAGGATTGTCTACGCTTTAAAGGTTTTGTTGTTGTGCTAGTAACTCTTTTACGTTTTGGGGCAGGTAGAGTTGTTCCTCCGTCAATTGAGAATATCAATTCTTCCCAACTAGTCTGCTGCTGGGCAAGACTGTAACTCACTATCAATCAGATTAAACAGTGATGGCTTACCACCGTGACAATATGAAGAGACTTTCTTATGCTCTAGGAAGCATCATGCAATAAGAAATTTAAATATGCAGGAAGGTTTATAGTACATTTTTTCTTTAATATTACTAATAACTTAAGGTGGCGCAATCTTACCACATCTTTTCTTCCATCGCATGTGATGTAGCTTTGTACTACCTTCGCCAGTTCTGTCCATGGTTCTCCCAAAGTTTCTGGTTGAACTCCTTTTCCTTTGACGACCAAGGTCTACCCTTCGTCTCGAAAAAGGTTCATGGCTTCTTGAAGTTTCGCTTTTTTATGGGTCCATATGGGTCCTTCCACTGGCAAACCAGATACCTTGGCGATTATTGTGTCTGTTACTGTTATTTTCCTGCTTCTAACCATGGAATAGCCTTCCTGCAAGTTCTAAAAAAATTCAATGGCTACTGTTTCATGTGGTTTCTGCAATCATGTGAGGTAGGTAATTCATCCTACTCTCTCCAGAATTTCCCGTGCAGCATTGGAAACTTCTAGCACCTGTGGCTCACTACGTATTGCTCGTCCTCCCATTCTGTCTGCACACTGTTAATTCTTCACAAATATACAAAAATGTAATGGAATAGCACCTTGTGTATATCAGCACAATACTGTTAAAATCTTGCTATTTCCAAGAATTTGATGAACACAGGGATTCGACCCGCATGCAGGCATTAAAAGGTATATGCACCGCCCCTGAAAGATAATAGGTTTTCCTCGACCGTCAAAATAGAAGAGCAGTGTACTGCACAGCAATGGTACAACAGTGAAAGGCATACATACTTATGATATGATCAACAAATTATCACATTATTGAAATCGATGCATATTATTAAATTTTGAATATATATGGAAACGTTATGTAATGATTTCGAACATAAGGAAAAGGACAGCTGATGTGAAAAAAAGTACTTATGCGGTCATTATCCACATAAACTATTATGATCGATTTATGCATAATAGGTTCGAAACAAAGGGTTTAGGAGCATACTCTCATTTGATATTAGATAAATATATAAGAAAAGGGTTTAACATTACTATTGATTTGTGAAAAATATGACTTCAATGCCATCAGCAGAGCTCTATTGCCCACAGGCCTCTATAACCTTGACAAAGTTTCTTTCTCACCCTTGGAACCATTATCATTTATTTATGTCTAGGGAAGTGTTGTGTGATGTCATGATGGAGGCCATCGTGTTGGCTTAGAAACCAGATGAATCAAAATGCCATTCACCAGGAAGGAGTGAAAGGTGGACAGGCCGGCTCATGATGAGACCTCCTATTCCAAGGATTTTTTATTTTTTCTGAATTTTCCATTGAATCATATCCTTGGTGTGGTGGCCATAGTGGGAATGCCACTTCACTGCTTCCTTATGATCACGGTAGGCTAGCTCTTGATGAGACCCCCTATCCTCCATCTGCCATATAATAGTATTGTTAGTAATCATATATAGAGATTTTTCTTTTATTTCTTTTCTTATAGCACTTCCCTACTTATATATAGAGGATGGCTCAACACTCCTTAAGAGTAGGGATGGTGGAAGAATTTTGAACATCTCAATAGAGAAAATATGCCCTTATTCTTATTCAATAAATAAAAATAAAAAAGAGTTATGACGATTTAGGGAGGAACCAACACGATATAGGTGACCGATCATATTAATTTAGTGAAAATAAAGATAGCAAAGTGATATAGATGGTTGTGTCCTTTCCTTTTTTCTTATCATTACACAACAATTTCTTAAAAATAACAATTTCTCTTGATTTGCTGATTCTAGTAACCTCTAATTTGTGTGTTCTTATATAAGTTGTATGTCTTCCTTTTTAAAACAATCATGAAGAATTCACCAAAAATCCTCAAAATGTATCTAAAACAAGAAAAATGCACTCAAAAAGTGTTGTTCCTTAGATGTAACAACTGTTGTTCCTTAAAAGGGACAGTAAAAACAATCTGCGAAAATGTTGTTCCTTTCGAAAGGAACGACAAAAACAATCAGTGAAAATGTTGTTCCTTTGGAAAGGAACAACAAAAACAATTAACGGAAATGTTGTTCCTTTTGAAAGGAACAACAAAACAATCGACGAAAATTGTTGTTTCTTTGGAAAGGAACAACAAAAAGAAGTGGAAGAAATGTTGTTCCTTTGGAAAGGAATAGCAAAAACAGGCAACAAGACTGATGTCCCTTTAGAAAGGAACAACAAAAACAATCTGCGAAAAGTGTTGTTCCTTTGGAAAGGAACAACAAAAACAAGTGGGAAAAATGTTGTTCCTTTCAAAAGGAACAACAAAAAATAGGCGAAAAAACTGTTGTTCCTTTGGGAAGGAACAACAAAAACTAATGTTCCTTTGGAAAGGAACAACAAAAACATGTGGAAAAAACTGTTATTCCTTTGGAAAGGAACAACAAAACACTCGAGAAAAACTGATGTTCCTTTTTAAAGGAACAACAAATACACACGGCAAAGACTGTTATTCCTTTGGAAAGGAACAACAAATAGAAACATACAAACACATTTTTTCTTAAGAGGAACTGTTGCTATTCCTTAAAAGGAAGAGCTTGAGAAATAAACTCTATAGAAAAAAACAAGCAAAGTAGAAAGAAAATCTTATGTACAGGTTTCAAAATAAAAGAATATTTCAACGAATGGTTATTGAGGAGGAGTTATCTCGCTCAGCAAGAATCTGCATGGTAGAATCTTCCCGTAATTTCTGGTAAAAGGATTTTCGATTAGGCGGTTTATGGTAAAGTCATACTCGATGACCGTTTACTTTGAAAGAGTGTCCAGATCCATCAGTGGTAGTTAATGTGATAGTGCCATTGTCATGTACTTTTTGTATCTCATAGGGTCCAAGCCATCATCTCTAGAGTTTCCCTAGGAAATCATGAAACCTAGAGTCATATAGGAGTGCCCAATCTCCTTTGTGGAAGATTTTCTGTATAATGAGGGCGTCGTGCCATTTTTCTCTCTACTGTTGAATTAATGCAGTGTGCTGAAAAGATGAGAGCCTAATTTCATCTAAATAATTGATTTGTTGTAATATTCTGACCTGGGCTTCATTTAATTCTAAACCCACCTGTTGGGTTGTTCTTAATGTCTGAATTTCAAATTCTATTGGAAAGATGGGTTCTTTTCCAAATGCCAATTGATATGGTGAATACCCAGTGGTATTTCTCCATGTTGTTTAGTGCACCCACAAGGCTTCTGAAAATTTATAAGCCCAGTGACGTCTATGTGATGCAACTATTTTTGTAAGTATAGATTCTATCACTTTATTCATGCTCTCTACCTGGCCATTTTCCTGTGGGTGGTATGGGGTTGTGATTTTGTGTTGAATGTGGTAATTTTCTAATGTTGTAGTGATTTTGTTACCTACAAATTGTGGTCCTCCATCTATAATTACGTCCCTTGGGAGGCCATATCGAACAAATATGTGGAAAAGGAACTATATTACAGAGTCCTCTGTAGCTCTTGAAAGTGCTTCTACCTCAACCCATTTAGAAACATACTCTGTTGCAACTAGTATGTATGTTTTCTGATTTTATGGTAGGTTGATAGGACCAACAAAATCGAGCACCCAGCATTCGAAGGGCTCGATTACTAACTGTGGATTCAAAGGCATTTCGTCGGACTATCTAGGGCGACCTGCCCTTTGGCAACTATCACAAGCTTGTACAAAATTTTTAGCATATTTAAAAATTGTAGGCCAGTAATAGCCTATTTGTAAAACCTTGTGGCCGGTCCTGCGATCTGAAAAATGTTTTCCATAGGGCCCATCATGGCATGCTTTCAGAATATCAAATATTTTGTCCTCTTGGACGCATATTCCTGATGTGCATATCCGCTCCTGTATGAAACAGGTAGCCCCCAATCTAAGAGAATAGGGTACTACGATGTACTATTTTTTTTCGTTCATTGGGCGTTAGATGCTTAGGTAATTTATCTATTACTAAATAATTTGCAATATCAACACACCATGGGGTTATAGCAGTAACAGAGAACAAATTTTCATCTGGGAAGTGATCCTTGACTACTACTGCATTTGTTGGTTTTGGCATCTGTGACAGAAAATCAGCTACAAAGTTCTCTTTTCCAGGTCGATCCTTTAATGTGATATCGAACTCCTGCAATAGAATCAACCATCTTGTTACTCGACCATTTGTAACAAGTTTATTTGCTAATAATTTTATGGCAGAGTGATCTTTATATAAAACTACATGATACCCAGCTATATAATGTCTAAATTTATTTACAGCATGTATTACGGCTAAAAATTCTTTCCCAGTCACAGTATAGTTTAATTCAATAGGAGATAGATTTTTGCTAATATAATAAATTGAATATGGTTTTTTATCTTCTTCTTGCCCAAGGAATGCTCCAATAGTTGTGTCTGAGGCATCAGATTTGAAATGGAAAATCCCAATTTGGGCCCCTTAGCACTGGGGTTGTTGATAGAAGCTTTTTGATATCCTCAAAAGCATGGTCACATTTATCTGTCTAATTAAAATAAAAATTCCCTGTTAGTGCATATAAAGGTGCAACTAATCAAGAATAATGCTCTATAAATCTTCTATAATAACTAGAAAATTTGAGAAAACTACGTACCTCTGTTTGTGTGGTAGGAGTGGGTATTAACAAAATTATCTGAATTTTAGCTCGATCTACCTAAATTCCAGCTGCTGAGATATAATGACCTAAGATGAGTCCCTCGGTCATCATCATGTGACACTTTTCATGGCTTAAGCAGAGCCTGGTGTCAATACATCTTTGTAACACCTTTTCCAAACTTTCTAATGCTGGCTCAAAATCATCTCCGTAAGGTGTGAAATCATCCATATATACTTTGAGCCCTTCATTTATTAAATCTGAAAAGATGCTGAGAATGGCCCTCTGAAATGTAGCAGGGGCATTGCATAGGCAAAAGGGTAAGACTCTGTAAGCAAATATCCCCCAAGGACAGGTAAAAGTATTTTTGTCTTGGTCTTCGGGGGCAATCTGAATTTGAATGTATCCACTGAAGCCATCTAGGAAAGAAAATAATTTCTTTCCTGCTAATGTGTCTAGTACCTGGTCAATAAAAGGAAGGGGAAATTGGTCTTTCTGGGTTGCTTTGTTTAGTTCTCTATAGTCTACACATATCCTCCACTTTCTTTTCTTCTTTGGCACCACTACTAATGGAGAGACCCATTTACTATGAGATATTGGGTATATAAAGTTGACATCCAATATTTTTTGTAATTTAGCTTTCACAATATCTTTAAGATGAGGGTTTAATCTTCCTTGGGGTTGGCGAATGGGTCTAGCATATTTTTCTGTATAAATTTGGTGCATACATAACTGGGGGTCAATTCCTTTCATGTTGGATAATCCCATGCAAAAGCTCCCTTATATTTTTTTAGTAGTTGGACAGTCTTCTTTTCTTGTTCAGTAGTCAAGTTTTTGTTAATGTTTAAGGTTTTTTCTGGCTTAATTTCTATAATTTTTCTATTGTAAACAGAAGTGGTGGGTATTGATTGATAATGAATGTATTTCAGGGGATATTCTTCTTTTTTATTATCAAATGCTGCCTTGATCATGTGACATTGCAAATGGGATCTGATTTTTGGTTTATTGATGAAACTGTTAATAATGTCATCCTCTGTTTGCTCTTCAAAGTCGAGGGCATCTTCTATGGTTAATGGTGTTCTAATGTTTTCCATGAGGTATGATACAGGTTGTTTCCTTGTTTTTATTATTGATAGGCTTGGCTGGGCTGGGGGATATAAAGCTAAATTCTTGACATAGTTCCCTCTAGTTATAGTCATGTTGCCTTGTCGGCAGCCAATGTAAGCATCGGCAGTTGCCAGCCAAGGTCTACCTAGGATCAACGGGTGTCCATCTAGCCATTTTTTGGGGTTGATAATCAGGAATTTAGCAGGGTATTCCCAGGAGTCTACAGATACCATTACATCATGTAATGTACCTTCTGGCTTGACTACCGATTTGTCAGCCAATTCCAATAAGGTTTTTGTTGGATATAATGATGTAATGCCAATTTTTTGACAAGTGGTAGTTGTTAGAATATTAATTGCAGCTCCCAAATCAACTAGGGCATTTGGAAATGATTTTCTATTGATTTGCACCGTCACTATAGGATTTCCTGGGTCCTCATACTTTATAAGTGTTTCCATTCCTGATAATAAGTCAGATAGAGTGCCAACTACTTGGACAGTTGGGTTAGTTGTTGTTCTCATCTTGGGCTTCCTTATACATAGTTCTTTGATGGTTTTTGCATAAATAGGGATGTCTTGGATAGCTTGGAGGAGAGGGATTTTTATACACAAATTTTTCAATTCTCCCAAAAGATCAAAATCAGGATATTCTATTGGGCGAGGTATGATTAATCGTTTTGGGAATGGTGGAGAAGAAGTGGTTGCTTTCTCTTGAGTTTGTTGTTTAACCACATTCTCCTTGTGCACTGTTTGTTCTATGGGTAACGGGTCTTCAACTTGAACATTTTTGTCTCCCTCTGTTTCTATTATGTGCCGAGATCTCAGTTTAAGGTCATTTCACTCCCTTAATTTAGTTTCTAGTTCTGGTGGTTCCATTATTTGAATAGACTGAACCGGCCTATTATTAGGGTTTGGGTTGGGTTGGGCTAGGAGTTGCGGTCTCAAGTTGGTATGGGGGTTTTGTGGCAATATATAAGGTGCTGGCATTGTAGGTTGAGGGAAGGGGATTGTTCCAGCTGGATGATTTATTAGTATTTCCCAGTTCGACTGCCAGGTCTGACTCTACGAGGTGGAGGGGGACCATTGTGTTGGATAAGTATTATTTTTCCAAAATGGTGGACAGTAAGGAAAGTTTGGCCAATTGGTTTGATTTGTTTGATTTGGCCATGGTGATGTAGGAAATGGCTGTTGTGACCAATTGGGGAAAGGCAGCCGATTTTGTGACATTCCATTATATTGTTGAGCATTATACTAAGGAGACTGAAAAGAAGAGGATGGATCAATTGGCATACCTGTTTGTCGTGGGCATACCTGTTTGTTGTGGATACCATTTTCGGTGCTGATTGAGTAGGCATACCAATTCTGATTCTTATTCTGCCTCCTTGTAAACTGATTTCAATCCAGGGAGTGAGGGGAAACCTTCTGTGGAGTGATATTTTGTGCAGATAGCATAGAATTTGACTATATCCAACGGGTACTCTTTATGGCTATGTTTCTTACTGCATTTAGGGCAGAATATTGCCAAATTTTTTTCTGCTTCTGCTTGCTTTTGTTTGGCTTGCATAATATCGAACTTAGTTGTCAGAGTCCCTAGAATATCCATTTTAAAATCTTCTAGTAGATTTCCAATTTCTGCGTGGGTTATACTTTCACCAGAGATCTTACTATCCCTTGTGATCATATCACGTTCTGCTGACTTTAGCATTGTGCTGCCTCTAGAACTCCTAATACATAAATCAATAATGTCAGCAAAATTTTCCTAATATATATCACCTTTTCCCATGATGTTTAATGTTTCAACCCATTTTTCCTTCATCCCTTTAAGTAATGTAGTTTTTAACACATTATCAAGTACGGTTAAAGATGCATAAGGTGATCTCTGGAGGTTGTATTGAAAGCGTTCTACATATTACTCAAATGTTTCATTAGGTTTTGTTGTCATCTAAAATATTTCGTCTTTTAATTCCCTAGACCTACAATAATCCTGATATTTCTTTATAAATGCAGCTTTCATCTGATCCCAATCATTTATAACACCTCCACCTAACCCCATAAACCATAGTAAAGCTGCTCCTTTTAATGTGGAGGGAAATAATTTTAGCTTTTGGGGGTCGGTGGTATAGTCAGAAAGTATCTTCGGAATAATAAGACCAATTCAGTTTTAAATGCTACCAGATCTTCTGAGTGTTGGTCAAACCCAGTCGTAGGAATATGTCGTGAGGAATGGCCTTCAGTGTAATAATCATGTTGTCCACAATGGGATACTGCAGTGTGAAGCTCGTGGTTTGCTTGCTCCGGTTCGGGCCAGACTTGACCAACAGTGCCATCCTTCCGGGATTTCTAGGGAACTATTCTAGGCCGACTTGTAGAATAGGAACGACCTTGGACGCACTCCTTGATCTGAATACCAGAGTGTTCCTTGGTCGACCATTGTCCGAGGAGATTCGGTGTCCTTTAGCTTATTGAATGATGTTGGCGTACTCGTTATCTCGGGTCGCTCACCGTTCGGATTACTTCAAGAGTGATTTTTGGTTCTTTGTTTCACTCGTTTCTCCTCCTCTCGAAGTGAGGTTATAGAGTTCCTCTAGACACAAATCGAAGGAGAAATTCTCACTTTAAATCTTCCTCAATTCCTTCTGTTTGTCTATGTACCTCAGCAAAGGCTACAAATGGTGATTCAGTGGCCTGAAGGGAACTAGTAGGTTGTCTAGAAGTAACTTTTCTAGGTCCTACTGATGGCTGAGATTTGGCTTTCTTTAGGATTTCGTCGATGAAAGTTATTCGCCCAAGGGTCACTGGTCCCTTAGGTTTTTCAGGTTTAGGAGGAATTTTGTTCTGTTTAGGTTTTCTATTCATTCAAAAAAAACACAAGCATTCCTTCCTACCTAAAACTTTTTACTCAACTCTGTTGTGAAGAGGGCCAATGAAAAAGTATGTTCCTTTCTCGGTACGCAGGTTCTTACCTTTCATTTTTAATACCCAACTCTTCCCTAGCAGAAAAAAAATCTAATATGCATCACTCTTTCTAAATGGCATACACTCTCCCCGGCAACGGTGCCAAAATGTTGAGGTATAAAAGGTGTCTTTTAAATGCCTATTTATCCTACATTAATTATCAATCCAGGTACGATTTTTTTATTTCAAGAGTGTACTATGTCTGAGGCTGCAATTCAATCTAAGAGTAATGCCTTGCAATATGTAGTACAATGTTGTAAATACAAGAATAAACAGATGCTTGGAAATGAAATCTAAATACAATGACATGAAATTAAATGCTCTGAAATCCAATCATTCACTCTGCAATCATCATTCAAGGATGCAGTAATGATAACTCTTTCCTTTAGAAACTGATGTAATTGAAATCAAATGAAAATAAGATAATCAATATGAGAACAAAGGTAGCAATAACCAAATTTCCTTTACAGTTGATGATCTTGCATTAAAACAATTAAATGCAGATGGAAATTGAACTAAATCACTAATGCTACTGATGAAAGTAAACTAAGCAAGCTCTCAAAAGCAAAACTAATTCTTTGCAAGAATGAAATAGACTGTAAACTAATTAAATGAAATGAACAACAATCTGAAATTGAACAACAATAAAAAGGGACAGCAAACTATAACTACTGGATTTGAACAGCACTTCTATCTAATGGGATTGAACGACAAAACTCTATTGAACAACAAATCCTATTGAACATCAAACTGAACAGAAAAAAAAATGGATTGGAACAACGACTGCAATAGAACAACAACTGCTGAAAAACGTAGCTCTGTTAAAGCATAACAAGATAGGTTATACAGAGATTAATATTCTTGTTAAATTAGAAAGGAACAACAACGCAATTCACCAATATAACACACCAATATTATGAAGCAATTAAACAGTAAACTATTAAACTTGAAAGCTATAATGAAAACAAACGCAAACCGTCACACAGTTATAATTGAAAGATAATAATACAAACAGCAGATGGATCCAGTGGGGCCAGGCCCTTAGCCACCAGTGAAACACCGCTGGGTTACTCCAAAATCAAGAAATGGAACGGCAACTATATCATGTATTAATCGGGAATAATAGCGTTACAACAATCGCTCTCTGATCATGAGAGTCAATGAGAAATTACAGAGTTACAAAAGGAGTTTTCAATAATAATCATTCTATCCCTCGATTTCTACAGGCACTACCTTTTATAACAATTCGGCGGAAAATACAAGAAATAATGATAGACTTTGAACAACAATCCCTCAGGATTGAAAGATCCTGAGGGATTCGCTCCCTTTTCTTCTTTTAGCTAATGCTTGGTCTTCTTAGGCTGTAGCCGCACTGTTCCCTGCCTTACTTTAGCTGTCCGTTCCGATTCCATCCTTTCTATCTGGATACATCCCTTTGCTGGAGGAACAACAATTACTCCTGTTTGCCTTTCGAATGGTGGTTTCCTACTTCATTTGTTTCCTGTTGAGAATAAAATATAATCTTTAGCCAATTTTCACAATAAACATTAATATTTGCAATTCTATCATAATCCTTCAATATATCATCTTTCTAGAATATAAAGAGTTATGTTCAAAGGAAAAAAGTAAAGAAATACATGGTGAATTCATACCTTTTCCAATGCTCAACAGTCTAAAGTTCTAAATTTGATAGATATTAATTAATCAACTATTGTTTTTGTCATTTCTTAGTTTTGATATTGAGGAAGGTAATTAGAATAGTAATATGCATTAATACAATATAAAAACCCACTTTCACAATGAGGGGAGAGGTTTTCATGTTATGGTTTGGTAGCAAGTTGGAAATGTTATTATAATGATTTCCCAAGTTCAAATCACAACTTGAACAATTGTTCTACTATGTCGACCTATTCAACACTAGGTGGAAGTCCTAAAATAATTCGACAATGCATGGATAAGATGAATTTTTTAATCGTGGCTTAGTTGCAATGACCATTTTAGTGAAGATAAAACATGGGAGGGGGGAGAAATTTGAACCTTGCACCTCTCACTTGCAAGAGAAATTCCTTTGTGTTAGAAAAACATGGAATGCAAAAAAGATATGAAATATAAGCATGAGATTGCCTCTATTGTTCACAATGACACAGATTTATATTACATTGGAGTAACTCTTGGATTCCATATTCCAAGGTCTCTTGGACTCCCTTTGAATATTTGCCTTCTACACCAACCCTTATAGGATTAGTTTTCCAACATTCCCCCCCTTAATCCGAAGGGGCATGTATGAGTCCAAGAAGAAATTTGTAATACAAGACATCCAAAATATGCATGGAAGTAATAGGTTGAATATTCTCTCTGAAATATTGTCATAATGAGGTGTTTTAAGGATGAACACCAACACTGGAACACTTATTATATTTCTCAGAACTCTTCCAATTCTGGAAAGAAGTTGAGGTCTTATTCAAGAGGAAGAGTTCCTAATTCTTTGAGGAGGGAGACCTTCAACTTGGAAAAGGTATGTTTGTATCCTTCATAAAAAGGGAGAAACTCAACCTGAAAAGGGAGGTCTCATCTTGTAATGGTTTAAGGATGCCCACCAACTCTGGAACGTGTAATGAAATTCCTAGAAATATTCCAAAACTGGCAAGAAGTTGAAGTATTTTTCTAGAGGAAGTGTCCCCAATTCTTTAAAGAGGGAGAAGCTCAACCTCACATAGATGGTTTAAGGCTGACCACCAACCAGAGGCATGATCAAGGGAATCTCTGTCTCTGGATACAACTTTGAATCTTGAATGGAAAGTTGTGACTCAAGATCACTTGATGTGGCTTTGAATCTTGTAGATTACCATCACTTCCCCCCCTTTCAGATACAACATGAGATGATGGCAAAAACTCAACTGCAGGACCTTTTAATATTCTAGAAGAAAGTGTGACATATGGCTGAAACATCTTCTTGGTTGTTGATGCTCATTGCCAAGAAGTGATCCATCCAAGATGAATCTTTGTTATTGTAGGAGGCTTGTTTCTAACAAATTTGTGTGAATAATGAGTGGTTTTATGACAATTCTTACATGGGTGAATATCAAAACAATGATCTTTCATATGGCCAACTCAGTCACAATGTTGGAATTATCAATCTATTGTGGTTGTTGTGGAGGAGGAGCAGTATCTGGAATAGATGAAGGTGAATTGTCATATATAAATCCAACACTCTGAAACTGAATGCGATTGGAATAGTCTGGAATATGGAATGACACATCCTTTTCATATCCAAGGCCTATTACATTTCTATTTTTGATAATCTCTTCCCAAGGTCTGATGATTGGCTTCAGAAGTGAAGACTAAATTTTGAAACCTACATGTAAATCTTCTCTTGAAATGGGCATTTGATCTGAAACAACCTCAACTTTACTAACTTGATGACTTTTTGGTTGCTGATAAGATTTTGTTTCAAACTCAACTAGGGGATTTTCCTGAAAAAAAACAAGTTCAAAATCATGATTATGTTTTTGTAGCTCCTCTTGTTGTAGCAGAGACCCAAGCTGTAAAAAAATAATTTTCTCATGTGAATTTTGCAAACAAATATGAATTTATAAGAGAGAGTTTTTTCTAATTTGAATTGTGTCATCAGCAGTAGATTGTATCAAAGTTTTTAGAAACTAATAATTCATAAATTTGAGTCATTTTCAGCGAATCCACCTAAAAAAATAGTAAAACAATGAGGAACTTAACTCCAAACTCCAATAGAATGGAATAAATAGAAGATAACATGCATATATGTACAAACCAACTCACATGAATTACAATGCAACACAATAGAATCAACACACGACTCTTCACACAATTATATTCACTTCCTATTGCATCATGTTTCGGATGACCTCTGCATTAATTGGAAGCCATCAATGCTCCCTGAATCCAATCACTTGTGATCAAACAGAATATGACAACAATTTGTTCAATTTGTTGGATGATGAAATCAGCCTCGAAGTGACTATACTCAGTGTGACTCTCTTCTAGTGATGGATTAGCTTCACTTCTGATGGGAAGTCAGACTTCCAAACCACAAACAAACTACATGAATTTTTTTTGTCTCTGGAAGTATAAAAATGTTGTCTAGCAACCATACTATGGCTAGCATTTAACTCACATGGAAAATAATGTTACAGTCGACTCTATAATGCGAAAAATGCTCTACCAAATGGAGGAGTGGAGGATTCGATAACAAATCTCATATATAGTGGAGATGGAGGAATAAATTCACATTTATCCTTACACTTGTTGTAGAGCCAATCTCTAATTCTTGGCTCTAGTCCTCCCTCCTTGTGTTGTTATCACGGTAACCCAAAGCGAGGAAAATAGTTTATTTACATCCCTTTGTACCGATAAGCAGTTTTCTCACTACAATAACTTTTGCGCAAGGAAAGCTGCCCATTCCAATTGAAAATTATATACCATAAAATCTGTGGAAAAGTATAAAGGGTAATACATTTTTTTGTTATTAACTTCTAATGAACACCCTCTTTTGGGCCTATAACCTTTCTAGGGAGGGAAAATATAGGTTGGGATAAGTTCCCTGCCTATGGAGCAACATAGGATTAGGGAGGAGTAGTGTAAGGCTTTGCGTAAAAGAGTGCTTTGTGTAGAAGAGTCAAGAGCTGATGCGTATATGGAGGTTGATCACCACAATTCCGCTCCACATAGAGGTTGTGTATTCCAAGGATGTATGGCCACCGAAAAGCCATGGTGGGAAGTTGAGGGCGGAGCTAAGATTGCATTTGGAGAAGTGGGATTCAAGGGACTGCGTCAAGGAAGAGCGTGGACTATGGATTGTTGAGAGCGTATGTAGATTGGAGTGGAAGATTGAGCAATGTTGACTGTGCATGGAGGAGGAGATCAAAGTGTATTGATGTGAAGATTGCGTGTATGGGGTCGGTTGTCGAGAGCACCGGAGGAGGGAGGAGACGACCGAATGATAGCACCATGACTATAGAGGAGGCTGCATGAGTAGGAGCCAGTATGGTGATGAGGAGATAGTATACTGCAGACCAAAATGGACTCGTGTACATGGAGCTGACTATTTACCACACTACAGAAGCTGACTGTATATGGAGCTCTATTGAATTTATATGGAGTCGAGTATATTGAACTCTGTAAAATGTATATGGAGCTATGTCGATGGTATATGGAGCTCTGTCAACTGTATATGGAGTGGTATAGGAGCAAAGAGTTGAGACAATGTTGTAATGTTCAACATGGGTTTTTGAACGTTGCTTGGTATGGGATTTGCGTAGAGGGGTGCGGTACCCAGAGGTTGCGAGGAAACACAGGTGGGGAGTGAGTAGTGGACATAAAATCCTCAAATTCGTGCTTATAAATTCCCAAAAACTAGTGCATATGTGTTATCTGCAGAAATTATGAACAAAGGCAAGAGTATTGGCAGGAGAATAATATGCAGGAGGGAGTTACAAGGGCAGGGAAGCCAAAAATGGAGCTGGTTGAATCTGAAAAATGTCAAGGCCTCACATGCAGATCTGATACCATGTCAGACAAACATGGAATGCACACATGATATGAAAGATAAACATGATATTGCCTCTATTATTCACAATGATACATGTTTATATTACATTGGAGTGACCCTTGGATTCCATATTTCAAGGTCTCTCGGATTCCCTTTGAATTTTCACCTTCTACACCAACCCTTAGAGGATTAGGTGTCCAACACTTTGGAAGCACCCACTTAATATTGTGAGGGAATATTTGTTGAGTTGTGGTCTACATATAGGTTGGAGTTATTATCTTAATGATTACTTGGGTTCAAGTCTCAATCCCAAATTTCATGCTCTTTTCTGTCTTGGATGGAAATCCTAGCTAGAAGAAATTGATCACCCATGGATATGTCCATAACATTTTGAACACCAAATAATTATGGCCTTAGTCCTAGTAATCATTTCAATGTCGAAAAAACATGGGGGGGATATTTTAACTTTACACATCTCCCATGAAAGAATAATGGCATTAAAAATTTGTTATATGATAATCCTCCTTAATTTTGGTGAGCCTTAAGGATAGCATGTGTAGGCTTTAATCCATATTTCTATGAGCAGCCAATCATATGTGTGCCTCACACACTATTAGGGTACCCATGGCTACCTTAAGGTATTGAGTGAATATGTCATTTGGCAGATGTTAAGGAGACCATGGGTCAACATTGGTCCATATATATGTGGGAAAGGGTTGTGTTATGTGTGCATTCCACATTCAACCAATGCTTCTAAGTGTTTTCATTGTTGGATATGTTCATAATGTGCATTCAAACTAGATAAAAAACTTGGTATCCAAGTTAAAAACTATTATCTTAAGTTCAATGGATATGACATTGATAATAAAAAATGTAGATATGCATGAAAAGTTAAGTCTTCAACTAAAAGTAATGTTTCAACTACTAAATAACCAACACTTCACCTTGCAGGTATTCTTCATAATGTATTTGACCCAACTGTAAGCCCACTCCCATTTTCGATAATCTGTCAACCTTAAAATTTAATTCCCTGTGAATGTGATCAAAGGATATAACCCTGAAGATTCTAATATACTCCATAAATCTAATCATCCATTGATCCAATAAATACGTGTTTAAGGAAGTATAACCTTTCATCTAATCTATAACAAACTTTGAATCCCCTATCACTAGTAAGTTTATATTGTTAAAGTGACACAATTAAAATGACTAACAAAAACGATTGATTCATATTATTGTAGTAATTGTTAGGTAGTCTTTTCTCATAAACTAAATTAGTCATTAATGTTAGTCATTTTTAGTTGTATTACTCATTAGCTAGTCATATATTTTAACATGAGACTAAATTAGTTATTTATGTTAGTCATTTTTAGTTGAGTCACTTGTGATCGCTCATTTTTTGTAGTACTTCACTTAGAAAATTTATGGTGAATAAATTTTTTAGTCATGATTTGAATATGGGAAAACTTTTTATTGCTATGCAAGCTCCCTCATCCGAATTAAAAATGTGTTTAAGGATCGACTCATGTTAACCATTTGTGAAGGGGTTTATGTGTGTAGTTTCATTGTGTCTTTGATGATCAAATTATGAGTTAATTAACAATTAAAAACTCATAAAAATAAAATGAATTGCAGTAACATAACTAACAGAAATCACATAACACAATGGACGATGATGGAGTTCACCCCTCCTGGGCTACATCTCAATGGAATTGCTTTAACTAGCTAGGACCTCTTGGTAATATGAGTAAAATGTCTCATTAAAAGCACCAATATTACTCCAATGGTTTTCTTGACTATTCCATTGGCTTCAGAACACTCAAATACCCCAAAAATGACTGTTTAATCTTTGAATTTGGTTCACAACTCCTTTAGGCTTGAGCTCCAATCCCAGTGGCCATGGGCTTTTTTAATCTCCAAAGTGACAAAATCACCTTCATACACGCTCCAACACCTCTATAAACTATACCATTGTGTTCAAAGCATCAAATACATCAAAATTTGACTATTCATTCACTGAAATTGGCCTTTAGCTAATTTAGGCATGGCCATCCCTCCTGGTGGCCTTGGGCTTCAAAATTCTTCAAGTGACCAAAAAATCTTGTAGATGAGCTACTATGCCTCTGCAAGCTGTTCCAATGGATTCATAGCATGTCAATCTACTAAGAATGACTATTCTTGAGCCCAAATTGGTCAAACATTACTCAAGATAGGCCTCATTAAATTTTTCCCTAGATTCTACCTCTAAATCTGGAAAACTACCAGATAACCCCGACAAATCTGGAAGTGGCCCCGGATTTGGAGATATTTCCAAAAATCCCACCAAATTAAAACTGAAGTTAATTAATGGTTTGACTGTGATTAACATGCACTAAGTACAATTCACTCGATTCTTAAGGTTGGGACACATGTCGCGTTTTTATTAGGAGGAGGGTTGGCCCGCTCCATTCCCGCCATCTGAAACTGCAACCATTCAAATATATGTTCTGCGCTACCTTTAACAAAATTTGAATCGGTAGCATATTGGTGGAAGGGCTCAGTTTCGTAGGGGAGGTCATGGGATCGAACTCCGTACCATTGGAAATGTGCTTCGGACTATGTGCTATTTTAAAATATGCCTCCACCCACCATATTAATGCAAACATTTAATATACTTTGGTCAATTCAAAACATGTGCTATCAAACCTTTGTTATTACGCTTAATACACGCAACCCACTTTATGTGCTTCGGACCATGGGTTATATTAAAATATGCCTCCACCCACCATGTTAATGCCAACGTTTAATATACTTTGTTAAAATGTTTAAATGCCCACCATATGTGAAATTCGACTTTGGTTTAATAATAATGTGTGGAAATTTTAAAATATAATAAAGTTTGAAATTAATTTATATATATATATATATATATATATATATATATATTATTCCACCTTAATATATTAAAAGTAGTCCAGCACATGAAAATTAATGAAGCCACATCCAACTTTGGAGGACATTGAGCGATTTTTACCTTTATAAACCAAACTAGTGAATCTCGCAGTGACATTTGTCACAGTTACACTGGACAAAAACTGAAAAAGATTCTTTTCAAGCTGACTAGACTACCATGTCATCAACTATACCTATTCTGCAATTTTTTTTAAAAAATTTGCGTGTTCTAAACAATGATAAGTAGACCATAACTTCCTCATCTGAACTCGGTTTTCAACAAAATGAGTTGCATTGGATTTCTTGTGATGGGTTGTTCACTGTCGTTCTGGTTTGGTGAAATTCCAAGTACTTTCATTTTTTAGCTAATTTTTCCCCTAATCCAAATTATGATCAAGTCACCTAGTCCCTAATTTCTCATTTATGCTAGTGACCATTTTCCCAATTAGGAGTTTTTTATCAATTAGGAACTTGTTTTCAATTATTCTCAATTATGAAATAATTATTATCTCATAATTATAATATTTTGGAAAAATAATTATGAGAAATTGCTCAATTATGTAATTTCACCCATTTAACATGGAATAACCCCCACATAAATAAATTTAGAGGTGAAAAGAGGATGCATTCTAGCTAGAAACTGTGGTAAGTCAAACTTAGGTTTTTTTCACTATAATGGATTAAAAAATAGGGTTGTAATAATAATTGTACAAGTCAGACTATGCTCAGTGTCAGAAAACAAAATGTTCATGTGTGTTAATTTCCACTAGAAGCATCATGTAGCCCAAAAATCAAAGGTTTTCTAAAGGTCCATTTAAAAAAATCAAGCCGCAGAAGAGCACCAATTTTTTTTTTCACAAAACACATGTTTGTTTCTTCAATAAATGTGTGGATAAGCTAAAGTGACAACTCAACAACCTGTGGATCACATCACATTTAATGGGGAAAAATTATTTGATAAGTCAAGATCGATTGCATATTTTCAAGCCTCTCCAACCTTAATTGGGAAGTTATGGAGCCTCCAAAGAACTCCTTGTATCTCCTACCAATCCCCTATCACATTAATGGGTCAAGGAGTTGCCATAAGCCAATTTTCAATCTATAAATACGAGGAGAATGAGAGCCAAAAATAAGAATGCGTGAGAGAAAATTTATGCTAACAAAAATTGCTTGAGCAATTATCATCACCTTCCCTAGATATTTCACCATTTGAGAGTGATCTATAGCTTATTTGAGAGAGAGGTTATTTTCAATAGGATTGGAGTAATGAAAATCTTTGCTAAGAGTTAGAGAGCACCATTTCTCACCATAGCTCTTTTCAAGTATCTTCAAACTTATCTCTTGTATCTCTACCAACAACTGATAAAGGGAATAAGTTTCTATTATCTAGTTTTTTTTTTTTCTTCTTCTGATTTTCTTCATTGTTTAAGTTTGTATATGATGCTTTGTTTTCCCATTGATTACATTTCATTTTTTTATGTATAACTTCTAACAATTTTTTTTGTTGGCTTCCTTGTAAGTCAGAACCAAAATAAAAATAAATACTAGATTTAGGACACCCTTTCTATAAATTCTCTACTACAATTACTTTCATACATGGTTAATTAGGTAGTTTTATGAGTAACCTTTTATTGCAAGTTATATTAGAATTTGGTGATGATAGTTGCGATGGTTACATTAGTTGAATATTATTTTCACTTTACATTTTGTTAATTTCCTTTACTATTGTATATTTTTTGTTCATTGTGCATTGTTCATTGTTTTCTACATTACACTTTTAGAGTTATAGGAAATCCTACACCCTTGCATTTTTCTAGGTTAACCCCACAATAGGTTACTATGATACCTTTGACAAGTGTACATGGTCATATTTCAAGTTCTCCTTATCTTCCTTTCCCTCCAACCTCACATTTAGCATGTTCACCTATTTGTTGCACTATATCTTGTAGCAAATCATGAAGTTTTAAGCAATTTTCGGACTCGCCCAGATTTGCACTAAACTCATGGTTTGCCTTCCTTACTGTACTACAATGTTCATGGAACCCTGAGAATGGAAATTGGATATAGATAGACCTTATAGATGTCTTTATTTGGTTTCTTGTGAAAACTTGTGGTTTATTGTTTGTAATATTTCATTTCATTAGTGTGTTTTCTTTTCCTGCAAGATATAATAGGTGCATTTTCATTTCATTACAAATAGTGTATTGTGCATTCATTTATTACAATTTTAGTTTTCCTGTAGCATAGATTAGTCAAATTGGTCCATGTAGACCCTTAAGAGTTGCAACATTGTTGTTGTAATACTAATGACCATCATTACACTACACAACTTTCCCCATATACCCAACTATAAACAAAATTAAAATATATAAAATTTTAAAGGAAAATATTCAAGCATATTTCATAGCCCATTTTCTCATAATGAAAAAAATTCCTTATTTTTGCAATGCTATAATAAATCTAAATTTCATAAAATGTTTCAACCTAGGCAATGAAGTGGAATTTCAAGAGTAAACCAAGGAGCAATCACGTCTTAATATTTTGTCAAGGCATATAATATGGAAACAACTGGAATAGTACATGTACACTAATTTATCCCTAATATGTTATTAATGTCAAACAAGAGTATTCAACCCAGTGAGGTCTTGACATATCACCATGATGAGGTCAACAAAGTTTGAACACGTGAATTTACTTTGAGTGCCCCATGGTAATGAGATATTATAGGTACTTGAATCCTCTATATAAGTTATCAAATTTGTTTATGGAAACTAAAAGGCCACTAAATATTAGATCAACAATAGATCCTCCTTTGATCATCCTTTGTTGAGCAACTGGATGTGTAGGATTAGAAGCTTGAAGAGTATGTTTCAAAAGGGTTTCTTTTGAACATGTATACAAGGAATAAAATTTTGTTTTTTTGATCTTTCGAAGAAGGGTCTCACATTACATATGAGCGAGCAACTAGATGTGCATTATTAAAAGCTTAAAGAGTATGTTTCAAAAAAGTGTCTTTTGAACATATATACAAGTAACCATGTCTTATCATGGTCATGGAATGATGTAATCATGGGAAAAAATCTTTTTTATCCTCATAGGGTTGTTTTCTCCCTCGAATATTCTTATAAAGTGGTGTAAGCCCCCACTCTGTCTCTTCCATATACTAATATTTCCCAATGAATTCATTGAAGTGGAAGGATAAATTTTTGCCTCTACCACCATTCAGTCCTTATAAATCCTTGACCCAGATAGAGTCCCTTCATTCACTAGTAAATAAGCCTCCTTTTTTTTTTCGTAACTTGTTTTTGAGATTGAACAAGAAAATTTTAGAACCCACGTGTAGTGCATTAAGAACCTACACTAGGGTGGGGCCCACATTGCTATTTTTTGTGCATGTATATTTTTAGTTATCCCTTAATTAGAATGGACAATAAACTGTAATCTAAATCTGAAAATAACTTGTAACAGTTAACTCGGAGTGATACACTCAGTTAGCTAGTGGATTTCAAATTAGAGGTAGTTGGTGAGGCATGCAGAGTAATTCTAGTTGTAACAGAGTTTGAAGTGCAGTGGTGCATTAGTTAATGCAGGTTGTAATTAGTTTAACTCAGTTAAGTGAGTTAAAATCAAATGTGTTATTTATAACTAAAGATACACTAGTGGGAGATCAAGTGAATTAAATATGAATTAATTCACAATCAGTGATCTCACATGCAACTGAGGATTTACTATTATTAGTTGCATGCATGTTAGATCTAGTGGAGACCAAGTTGAGATCTAGCTGAAAGGGAAGTTGACTATAAGTTGTAAGATTATTTTGTTGTACACATGCAACCAAACACCCATTGGAGTTCCCATGATACTTGCACAATCAAGGAAGGCCATAATTCCTATCTTTCAGGGATTGCATCCATTAGGGATTGCACAAGCAAGGCAAGTTGTCTGGAGGCACGAAATTGGCTAAGTATTGGTTAGTTTTATGTATGACAGTGTGAGACAATTAGCTCAGTACTAGAGGGCTCTTGTGAGAAGAGTTTTGTATGTAATTGTTTCATGATCCATGCTAAATATACAATAGAAGATAGTGGGGTTTTAAGCAGCAAGATTTCCCCGGGAAATTATTTGTGTTGTGTGTGATTCGATTCTTCTTTACTTCATGTTATTAGAGATTGTGTTTTTAATTCCGCAAAAGATTTTTAGAAACAATTCAATATTTAACTTTAGTACATTTTTAGATTGGGTGAACCCAATATCTACGTGCTTGTTTTATAATTTCTACATGGTATTAGAGCACATGAAATTGCAGAAGTGAAGCAAGAGCTGAGTTTGTGACTAGATAGAATTCAAATTTGTAGGAAGACTTTCTTGGTGCTACAACTAATTCAAGATCGAAATGGTTTTCAATGGCTTGAGGTTGTAATATGCACTCATGGGTAGGTCAAACTATATTTCTTCGAAGGACAGGATGGAGGTAGTACTCAAAGACAATGGCTTGAAGGAATTCATTGACAATGATGTTCCTAAACCCACTGTGACAGATGCTGCAAATCTTGATGCATGGAAAAAGAAAGTGGCAAAGGAGAGGAGGATCCTATTGGAGGGAGTACGAGACCACATTGTCTCAAGCCTCCATGGGAAAGCCACACCATATGAAATGTGGAAGGATTTGACAAAGGGCGACATCATTCCAAAATATATAGCAAAGTTTTTCCAATGTCGGAATGAACTAGGACGCATTGGAATAATAGTCACTGATGATAATTTGTTGAGTTTGGATCTCCTATGACTTCCTAAGAGTTGGCACAATTATGAAGATTCGTTCAACAGATGGGAAAAATTGCCAGGTTGGGAATGACTATGGTTGGATTTGCTGCAAGAGGAGTTCAGACGGAACACCAGAGATGGATCTTCATCTAAGCATGAGGATGAAGAGGATTGTGCTTTGGATGCCAAGGCTAAGAAGGGGAAGGGGAGGAAATTCCATTCCAAATCTGAGTCCAAGAATGGCAAGAAGCAGGACATGTCCAAGGTGAAGTGTTTTCACTGTCACGAGCATGGGCATTTTGCTACTAACTGTCCACAAAAGAAGAAGAACAAGAAGGTTTTTGGATTTGCAGCTGGTGAGGCCCTTGCCTAGAAATTTGAGCTTGAATTCTCATTTTTCGCATGCATGGTGTCAAGCGCATTGGGATCGGTGTGGTATTTGGATAGTGGTTCTTCCTTTCACATGACGGGAGACAAGGAACTTTTCAGTGACTTGGAGGAGAAATATATCCAGATGCATATCAAAATGGGGGATGATGGACTGTGCAGTGATACTGGGATTGGTACTATTACATTTCAAAGACATTGAGGTAAGCCATTTCAATTAAAATATGTAATGCATGTACCAGATTTGAAGAAAAATTTAGTCTCAGTCACAATGTTGGAGGATAGAGGCTATGATGTTGTTTTTAGTGAAGGAAAATATTTCCTGCGACATAAAACAACGGGACAATCCAAGAGGATAGGGATTCGAGTTAATAATCTCTACAAGCTGGAGGTAGATGGCTGCGCAGAAATGATGGGCAAGGTAGACAAAGTGGTGAGCCGAGATTAGGGCAAATTATGGCAAAAAAGATTGGGGCATCTTCACCATGGAGCCTTGAAAGTCATGCATAAGATTTCTTTTGGACTTCCAATGGGAAAACTTGCTCAGTTAGATACATGCAAGGGTTGCACCATGGGGAAGTATGTAAAGGCCACCTTTCATGAGAAGGAGAACCGAGCTTCGAGGATCCTTGAGAGAGTTCACACAGACGTGTGTGGACCATACTTTGTTGCTTGGATAACAAAACATAAGTACTATGTACTATTTGTTGATGAATTTTCTCATAATTTTTGGATATTTTTCATGCTGAAGAAATATCATACATTCTATAAGTTTGTTGAGTTTAAGGTACTGGTGGAGAAAGGGTTGAGGAAGAAATTGAAGGCTCTTAGGAGCGATAATGGTGGATAATACATCTCTAAAATATTCAAGCACTTCTGCAGAAAAGAAGGAATTCGAAGAGAACTCAGAGTGCCTCATAACCCACTTGAGATGGGGTCGCAGAGACAAAGAACATAACTATCGTGGGTGTAGCATGAGCGATTTTTCATGATCAAGTCCCATCGATGCATTTGTGGGTGGAGGCATGCAACACAATAGTACATGTGCAGAACCATTGTCCTCATAGGATACTTGGCATGAGTACACCCGAAGAGGCTTTCACTGGTAAGAAACCTGATGTTTCACACTTTAATACTTTTGGCTCATCTATTTATGTGCATGTGACCAAAGACGTTAGGAAGAAGCTGGAACCGACAGCTGAGATCGAAATTTTTGTAGGGTACACTGAAACACCCCATAATTATCGTGTGTATTTTCCAAACAATAAAATGATTGTTGTGCGATGGGATATAAAATTTGATTAGGAGAAAACCATGTGGTTGTCCCTTGAGAGGGAGCTAGACTTGCATGTCGAGGAGGAACTGTTGGTTCCCAAGGATGAGCCTCAAGGAGTGGATCAGCCATATGCAGAGGATCGTAGAGTGGAGGAAAATACTCATGCAGAGCCATCCATCAGAAATGACAGAAGGCGCACCACAGAAGCTAATAGATTGAGACTTGATGCTGCAGAGAATGTAGGAGCCCCTACTTCACAACGCAGATAGAGACAGTCTCCTGGCCGATTTACTGGATACATGGCTCTTATGAGAGAATGTAGTATGACTGAACCATCTTCCTTTCAGGAAGCAGTGCAACAACCAACTTAGGTTGATGCAATGGTGGAGGCGTATGACTCCATTGTCAAGAAAAGTGCATGGGAGATAGTCCAAAGACCAGTCGACAAATCAGTGGTTGGATCGAGATGGATTTACAAGGTAAAGCAAGCTACTAATGGGAGTGTGGAGAAATAAAAGGACAGATTTGTGGCCTAGGGATTATCATGGATCGAGGGGATCGATTATGATGATACTTTTGCACTTTTTGCAAGGTACTCTTCTACAAGATCCATCTTTGCACTCTCAGCATAGATGGGCTGGAAAATTCATCAGATGGATGTGAAAACTATGTTTCTCAATGGGATAATTGAGGAAGAGGTGTACATAGAGAAGCCTAAAGGTTTGAGATCTTCAATAGTGAGTCACATGTGTGCCAACTCAAAAAAGCATTGTATGGGCTGGAGCAAGCACCCCGTGCTTGGTACACTCGAATAGAAAACTATTTCACTGGACTGGGCTTCCCCAAAGGCGAAACAGATGAAAACTTGTACTAGATTGTGGTTTAGGGTAATCAATTGATCATTTTTCTTTATGTTGATGATTTAATTTTGACTAGTGATGAGAAGTAGATACACTCATGCAAGGAGGATCTTGCAAGGGAGTTTGAAATGAAGGACATGGGACTCCTTCATTATTTCCTTGGATTGGAAATATGGTAGCAGGATGGCGAAATTCTTGTATCTCAAGGAAAGTATGAAAAAGAGATACTGGATAAGTTTAACATGGAGAGCTGAAAACCCATGGATACTCCTCCTCCAGGAAGTTGGAGGAAAGAGGATGCTACTTCTGGAGAGGTAGTGGATGCTACTGTCTACAGACAGTTAGTGGGTTCACTAATGTATTTGGTGAACACGACACCAAACATTTGCTATGCATTTAACCAGTTGAGTCAAGCTATGGTTAAGCCTACCAAGCTCTTTTGGAAGGTGGGGAAGCATGTCCTAAGATACTTGAGGGGCACATCAGAGTATGGTCTATGGTACAGACAGACAGAGGGAGTGAAGCTTCAAGGATTCACGGATGCATATTCAGCTGCTAGTCCATCAGACATAAAGGGCACATCAAGAGGGATATTTAGCATAGGCTCGACAGTAGTTTCTTGGTACAACAGGAAGCAACGATCCATAGCACTTAGTTCAGCGGAAGCATAATACATGATAGAAATTCAAGCTGCATGTGAGGTTATCTGGATGAGAAATATCTTGTTTGGTTTTTGTGGTTCTTAGATGGATCCGACAGTGATTCATTGTGATAATCAGAGCTGCATTAAACTCTCGATTAATCTTGTGTTTCATGATAGGTCCAAGAATATAGATATCTGGTACCATCATCTCAAAGATTGTATGCAGACAAGAATAATGTTTCTTTAGTACATTCCCATGGAAGATTAGGATGTAGATATTATGACGAAGGTGCTCACGAGGAGAAAATTCGAATACCATAGAGACGGGATCAGGGTGAAGGATAATCCCTTTATTGTTGAGAGGGAGTGTTGAGATTCAACAAGAAAATTTCAGCACCCACGCCTAGTGCATTAAACACCTACTGTAGGGTGGGGCCCACAGTGCTATTTTTGGTGCATGTTTATTTTTAGTTATCCCTTAATTAAAATGGAAAATAATCTATAATCTAAATCTAAAAATAACTTGTAACATTTAACTGAGAGTGATAAACTCAATTAGCTATTGGATTTCGAGTTAGAGGTAGTTGGTGAGGTATGCAGAGTAATTCTAGTTGTAACAGAGTTCGAAGTGCAGTGGTGCATTAATTAATGGAAATTGTAATCAGTTTAACTCAGTTAAGTGAGTTAAACTCAGTTTTTCTAGTTGTAACTAAAGATACACTAGTAGGAGTTCAAGTGAATTAAATATTGATTAATTCACAATCAGTGATCTCACATGCAATTGAGGATTTACTATTATTAGTTGCATGCATGTTAGATCCAGTGGAGACCCAGTTGAGATCAAGGGGAAAGGGAAGTTGACTTTCATTGTAAGATTATTGGGTTGCACACATGCAACCAAACACCCATTGGGTTGCCCATGATAATTGCGCAGTCAAGGAAGGCCATAATTCCTATCTTTCAAGGATTGCATCCATTAGGGATTGTGTAAGCAAGGCAGGCTGTATGGAGGCAAGAAATTGGCTAAGTATTGGTTAGTTTTATGGATGACAGTGTGATACAATTAGCTGAGTACCAAAGGGCTCTTATGAGAATATTTTTGTATTAATTGTTTCATGATCCATGCTGAATATATAATAGAAGATAGTGGGGTTTTGAGCAGCAAGCTTCCTAGGGAAATTATTTGTGTTGTGTGTAATTTGATTCTTCTTTACTTCATGTGATTAGCGATTGTGTTTTTAATTCCCAAAATATTTGTAGAAGCGATTCAGTATTTAACTTTAGTACATTGTTAGATTGGGTGAATCCAAGATATACATGCTTGTTGTATAAATTCTACACTTTCATCATGCTAAACCATCAAAGGATTATAAAAGAAATATAATCCTCATCTTCCACACATAGAGTTGTCTTACTGAGACACTTTAAAGGGTGGATACAATCGGTAGAGAATCACACACATAATTAATATTTTTTTCGTTAAACTTTTAGAAAATTACAAGCCCTTATAAGATAGAAGTATGTTCAGAAATTTTGTCTGTCGTCCTCTATCATCCTCAAGATAACTTATGGATGGAATTTACAGATAGATTTCAATTGGTGCCCCTGGCACCTGCAGGTCTTATGTTCCCCTTATACGTTCTATCAAAGAGAAGTTCCTGAAGGTTATGGATAAAATTAATTCTTGGAGGGACATGAGAGATCCAAAGTCATAGGGATTTGGATTCAATCTCACATTTTCTGGCTTAAGATTCCACAAACTTGTCTTTCCCCATTAAAAATTGGATTTCAAAAAAATTCTATAGAGGTACATGGAATACCCCAAGGCCTGTGGCCTTGGAGCCATTCATGCATTTGAAGTCTTTAGTGAATACATACCTATCTCTTCCTTTTAAAATTACATTTTAGCAACTCTCTTAGAAGGGAAACTACTTGGGCTATGATTCTGTGAGGTGGTTCAATGTCATCAAAAATCAGTTTATTTCTAGCTTGTTAGGTTTTCCTTTGAGTAAAACTAGTCAACCGTAATTCCAAGCCCATAAGAGAGTATTCCAGACCGTGGTTTCCCTTACCTCATGCATGTATGGATTCTCAAGAACTGTTCTCCAAGCTTGATAGTTAACGGAAAATTTTAAAAAATGGCTAGAGTATTCATCATCAAATCCACACATCAAAAATATTAAGGACCTCTGTAATCCCCTTTTATACAAGATTTTTGTGGTTCAAACTTTCTGGTTTGCTAAGGTTCGAGAGCCAATATAAGGTCACAGTCTTCAACAACGCAAACCTTTTGCAGACACACACACACACAAAGACACACAGATATATATATATATATATATATATATATATATATATATATATATATATATATATATTTCTCGATGCAATTCTATTTGCAAAATTTCTTGAAATCTAATCCAAAAAGGAATAGTGACCTATGTATATATTGAACTATAATTCTAACCATTAAGGTAATGTAAAAACCCATATAATTAGGAGGCATCACTTTGTTCAAATTTGTAATCTTCCAATTGCATGAAGCTTTAACAATATGCACTTAATTTCTTTCGAGAAACCCTTAATTAGTGGTTGTAGTTATTAAAATTGCATGGCATTTGAGGGAAGATATATGGTTGTCTTCTTTGTCTAGATCCAATAGGGAAAATGGTTTCCATCAACTATGAATGAATGCTAGTGATTGGTAAGTGTTTCCATGTGATTCAAAAAGCCCGGGAATTGAGCATGGGACCCATTTCACTGTAGGTCCCACTGATGAGTCGAGTAGAAACAAGTAATGATGTGAGTTCACTATTCAATCTATGATCCAATAAACTAGTCATGGAGTTGTAGCTAATCAATGAATTGAACAAATAAAATAAAATTGATTACCTTTTATGAATATTGTCTCCACATTCAAAATAAATACCCTAGAATCAAAATATAGTAAATGCAGTTAACATTTGGGAAAATAATATTTCCTTAGGTTCAGGAAAGATAAAGTATGGATGGCTACCTTTTCTCCAAGGAGAAACATTGATAGTCGAAATAACCTTTTAAAATATGAAATGTTAAAGCTCCAGAAAAATTAATAAAAAAATAAAACTAATAAAAAATTCTTAGAGGGAAATATCAAAAGAACACTCATGATCACTAAAACATGTAAAATAGAGCTCGATAAAATGCAGGAAAACAAGGAGAGATTTATTACTTCTTCACCAACACCAAATGTTAATAACTAAAAAGGACCATTTCCCTATGTTCAAGTTCAAATATTTATTGCACATTTATACACAATCCTTTTCATTCTATGTATACTCATATATTCAATTGTGAAGAACTAAATTAAGGTGAAAATGTGTTCATGGTGATAGTGAAGAACCCCACACACACACACACATATATTAGACAAGGATATTCACCATCATTAATGTGTTGATATTAATATTTTTATTAAAATGATGGGCCACTTCTATGTTGGTTTAGTAGTGTTTTACTTCTTTTTTTTAAGATTTGAACATATGACATTTTAAAGTTAATATAAGTTAATATTATTCCATATGTTGAAGCTCAACTGAAAATTTAGGTTATCAAAATAATAATTGAAAAATAAATCGCAATGTTGTTTATTAAGACAAAATGCACATATTTTAATACAATTTTGCTGGGAAAAATAGAATTGTAAGAAATTTTTTTTCTAAGCTAGGTAGGACTACATCTTCATCATCATGTCCAATACATATCACCCCGATCGGGGCAGGGAATTGAACCAGTGACTTCGCATCAAGGAGTGCCTTAAAAGAGCACCTGATCACCGTCTATCCAAGACATCGTGGACAAAATTGTAGGATTTGATTAATTTAACATTGTTTATATTTTTCTGAGGTTTTAAATCTAATCAAAGATCCTTAAACACTTTTAATAATGATAGGGCCATACAAGAAACTATGATTCAAATGTAACGATAATCCATCATTGAATTCCATTCAAAATAAATGTTATAGATTGTTACATTTTGTGTGTTATTTAACATATGTCATAAATGGAGAAAGTTCTAAAATTGATAGACATTAAGTAATCAATTATTTTTTTAATCATTACTTTGGTTTGATCTCTAAGAAGGTAATTAGAAAATTAATCTACATTAATACAATATAAAAAACCACTTTAACATTGGGGGAAGAGGTTTTTCATGTTATGGTTTGGTAGCAAGTTGGAAAACTTATTATAATTATTTTCCAAGTTCAAATCACAACTTGAACAATTGTTCTACTATGTCGACATATTCAACACTAGGTGGAAGTCCTAAAATAACTTGACAATGCATGGATACAATGAATTTTTTTTATCATGGTTTAGTTGCAATGACTATTTTAGTGAAGAGAAAACATGGGAAGGGGGAAGAAATTTGAACCTTGCACCTCTCACTTGCAAGATAAATTAATTTGTGCCAGAAAAACATGGACTGAAAACACAATATGAAAGATAAGCATGAGATTGCCTCTATTATTCAAAATGTTACATATTTATATTACATTGGAGTGACTCTTGGATTCCATATTCCAAGGTCTCTTGGACTCCCTTTGACTATTCTCCTTCTACACCAACCCTTAGAGGATTAGGTGCCCAAAATTCCCCCCCTTAATTCGAAGGGGTATGTATGAGTCCAAGAAGAAAGTTGTAACACAAGACGTGCAAAATATGCATGGAAGCACTAGGTTGAATGTGCTCTCTAAAATGTTGGAATAAGGAGGTGGCTTAAGGATGACCACCAACACTGGAACACTTAGTGCAATTATCGGAACTCTTCCAATTCTGAAAAGAAGTTGAGGTCTTATTCTAGAGGAATTTCTCCTAATGCTTTGAATAGGGAGACCTTCAACTTAGAAAAGGGATGTCTATAACCTACATAAAAAGGGAGAAACTCAACCTGAAAAGGGAGGTCTCATCCCGCGGTAGTTTAAGGATTCCCACCAACTCTGGAATGCATAATGAAATTCTTGGAAATATTCCAAAACTGGCAAGAAGTTGAAGTATTTTTCTAGAGGAAGTGTCCCCAATTCTTTGAAGAGGGAGAAGCTCAACCTCACATAGATGGTTTAAGGATGACCACCAACCAAAGGCATGATCATGGGAATCTATGTCTCTGGCTACAAATCTGAATCTAGAATGGCAAGTTGTGGCTTAGGCTTACTTGATGTGACTTCGAAGCTTGTAGATGACCATCACTCCCCCCCTGTCAAATACAAGGTGAGATGATGGCGAAAACTCAACTGCAAGAACTTTTATTATTCTAGAAGAAAGTCTGACATATGGTTGAAACATCTTCTTGGCTATTGATGCTCATTTCCAAGAAGCGATCCATCCAAGATGAATCTTTGTTCTTATAGGAGGTTTGTTTTTGAAGCATTTGTGTGAAGAATGAGTGGTTTTATGACAATTCTTACATGGGTGAATATAAAAAAAGTTATCTTTCATATGGCCAACTTGGTCAATACAATGTTTGCATTTATAAATATGTTGTGGCTGTTGTGGAAGAGGAGAAGTATCTAGAACAACTGAAGGTGAATTGTCATAAAGAGATCTAGCACTCTGAAACTGAATGGGCTTGGAATAGTCTAGAATATAAAAGTACACATACTTGTCATATCCAAGACCTGTTATCTTTTTGTTGTTGATAAGAGCTTCCCAAGGTCTAATTATTGGCTTGGGAAGTGTAGACTAAATTTTGATACCTGCATTCAAATCAGCTCTTAAAATGGGAACTTGATCTAAAACAACCTTAACTTTACTGACTTGATGATTTTCTGGTTGCTCATAGGATTTTGTTTCAAAGTCAACTAGGGGAGTGTTCTAAAAAAAATAAGTTCAGAATCATGAGTACGTTGTTGTAGGTTCTCTTGCTGTAGCAAAGACTCAAGTTGCAAAAAAAAAAAAATTCTCATGTGCATTTTGCAGACAAGTATGAATTTATGAGAGAGATGTTTTGCTGATTTTAATTGTGTCATCGGTAGTAGATTGTTTCAAAGTTTTCAAAAACTTTAATACTTAATAAATTTGATTCATTTTCAGTGAATCAACCTAAAAAATAGTAAAACAATGAGGAACTTAACGCCAAACTCCAAACTCCAATATAATACAATCAATAACAGATAACATGCATATATGTACAAACCAACTCACATGCATTACAATGCAAAACATTAGAATTAACACACAACTCTTCACACAATTATATTCACTCCCTATTGCATCATGTTTCGGTAGACCTCTGCATTAATTGTCAACCACCAATGCTCCGTGAATCCAATCACTTGTGCTCAAACAAAATATGACATCGAGTTGTTGAAGTTTTTGGATGATGAACTCAGTCTCAAAGTGCTTATACTCAATGTTCCTCTCTTCTAGTGATGGATTAGCCTCACTTCTGATGGAAAGTTAGACCTCCAAACCACAAACAAACTGCAAGAATTTTTCTTGTATATGAAAGTATAACAACGTTTTCTAGCAACATAATATAGCTAGCGTTTAATTCACATGGCAAGTAATATTATAGTAGACTTTATAATGGGAAAAAGGCTCTACTAAATGGAGTTGATACCAAATGAAGGAGTGGATGAGTCGATAATAAATCCCGTATATAGTGGAGATGGAGGAATAACTTCGGATTTCTCCTTACACTTGCTGCAGAGCCAGTCTCTACTTCTTGGCTCCAATACTCCCTCCCTGTTTTTTTTCCATGATAACCCAAAGCGAGAAAAATAGTTTATGCACAACCCTTTGTACTAATAAGAAATTTTCTCAGTCCAGTAATGGATTTATCACTACAGTAACATCTGCTCAAGGAAAATTTCCCATCCCAATTGAAAATTATATACCATAAAATCCATGGAAAAGTATAATGGGTAATACATTTTTTTCTTATTAACTTCTAATGAACGCCCTTTTTTGGGCCCATAACCTTTATGGGGAGGTAAAATATGGATTGGGAGAAGTTCTCTACGTATGGAGCAGCGTAAGGCTGGGGAGGAGTAGCGTAAGGCTCTGTGTAAAAGAGTGCTCTGTGTAGATGAGTCAAGGGCCGGTGCGTATATGGAGATTTGTCACCACGATTCTGATGCACATAGAGGTTATGTATGACCAGGGTGTAGGGGCATCGAAAAGCCATGGTGGGAAGTTGAGGGCAGAGCTGAGACTACGTATGGAGTAGTGGGATTCAAGGGACTGCGTCGAAGAAGAGCGTGGACCTTTGAGAGATTATGGAGACTGAGAAGTGTTGACTGCACTTGGAGGAGGAGAGCAGAGTGTATAGATTTGAATACTGCGTGTCGAGAGTGCTAGAGGAGAGAGGAGACGACTGGACGGTAGGACCGTGAGCGTAGAGGAGGATGCATGAGTGGGAGTCAGTATGGTGATGAGGAGAGAGTATACGACAGACCAAAAGGGAATCATGTATATGGATCCGACTGTATACTGCACTACATAAGATGACTATATATGGACCCGAGTATGTTGAGCTTTTTCGAATGTATATGGAGCTCTGTCGGCTTTATATGGAGTGGTATAGGAGCATAGAGTTGAGACAATGCTGTAATGTTCAACACGAGTTTTGAATGATGCCTAGTATGGGATTTGTGTAGAGGAGTTCAGTACCTGTAGGCTATGAGGAAATGCAGGTGGGGAGTGAGGATTGGACATCAAATCCTCAAATTCATGCTTAGAAATTCCAAAAAACTAGTCGATATGTGTTAGTATGCAAAAATTTTGAACAAAGGTAGGAGTATTGGCAGGAGCAGAATATGTAGGAGAAGAATATGAAGGATGGAGTTACAAGGGTAGGGAAGCCACAAATGGAGTTGGTTGAATCTGAAAATTTCAAGGCCTCCCCTGCAGCTCTGATACCATGTCAACAAACATGGAATGCACACACGATATGAAAGATAAGAATGATATTGCCTCTATTATTCACAATGATACATATTTATATTACATTTGAGTGACCCTTGGATTCCATATTCCAAGGTCTCTTGGACTCCCTCTAACTGTTCGCTTTCTACACCAACACTTATAGGATTAGGTGTCCAATACTTTGGAAGAACCCACTTAATATGGGGAGGGGATATTTGTAATGTTCCAAAATTTGCACATAGCAATTTGGAACATTATATTTTTCTACTTTCACTTAGAAGAGGAATAAATGGGTAAGGAGGCCCATGAATAATAAAATTATGAATAAATTCCACCTTAGTAAGGAAGGAAATAATCTTAGGAGTTGGTTTTACACTTCCAAGTGTGAACAAGGACAAATTGGATGAGGACATAGCCAAGTTTGACTAAGTCAACATGCATTCTTGATGAGGAAGAAAACACCCAAGTAAACTAGCTTAATGTGAACAAGGATCAACCTAAACACATATATGAGAACTAGATTGAAGATCTTTAGTGTGAAAGAGGCATTGGAGGTGGATTAGTTGACCAAGTTAACAACACAGCCACAAGAGGAGGGAAGCAAGCTAGGGTAGTGCAGTTTTGAAAGAGGAAGCTTCATGAAGAAGTCATCTCAACTTTGTGTGGGGTCCGGGGTGAGGAGGCTCACCAAAGATAAAAGGAAGGCATAGCATTAAAAGATATTCATTCATGTATTCAGCTATTTTGGTCTTGAGACCATTTTCACGCTTCAGTTGTTTAGTCGTAGTTGCTGCAATGCTTAGTGCAAAGAATTCCCGTGCGGGAATTCCATCCTCTCTTTAGATCATCTTGCTTAAGGGATCAAGAGGGAAGGATTAGAGCTTCATTTATGTATTTGGCTTGAGGCCATTCATCTACATTCAGCTACAGTGCAGTCATCTTCAGAAAACTGCGTCCTTGATGTAGGGGAAGCAACAACAAAACTGAACCCTTTGATTTTGTGCTAGTTTTTGAAGAGGAGGTGCTTATTTCCCTCCGGGAGCTCCAATAAGAAGGCCTAAGGCCATTCTCTGTATTATTCAGCATTTATATGTCATATTCAGTCATGTTTAATATAGTGTTGCAGTAAACTGCATTATTTTCTGCAGTGTTGCTTTGTACATGCATTTTGCCGGAAATCTTGCCGAGAGCCTTGTTTCCACTGTATAAGTGATTAAACCTCTATTTATTTGCTATGTGATTAATATAAGTTTTATATCAGACCTCTTTCTTCATTTTATGTAGAAACCCTCATGGGAATTACGCTCTCACTGTATTCAGAAATTCCTGTTTAGTAAAGTCATGGGAAATCAGTGTTTTCTAGCCTAGTCGAGAAAGGAGGAGTTGTTTAATATAGTTAGAAGCATTATTTTGAGCTGAAATTCAGAGAATAGGTCCCTCTTGATCTAAGCTATCATATCCAACCATTTCCCCTACTTATTTTTATGCTCATTTCTGAAAATGATCTTTTTAGGGCATAAAATCCCCTTTTTCCCCACTTTCCGGATCATGAAATGAAATCCAAGTTGCTGATGTAACTAAAAATGATTTCTATGTGTTTCTTATGCATATTTTAAGCTTATTCATCATAACAGGGCTGTTATACATCTTATTCATTGCAGAGTTTCAAATTTGGAACATTACAGTGGTATCAAAGCATGATCTTTGGCTCAACCTGTGGCTTCAAGCCAAAGTGCTGAATCCATGAAGAAGGAATGTTTGAAACTCTATAGACAAAGTCTGAAAATGTTCAGGTAGCCTCTGGATCTCATCCTTTTCTCAAAGGTGACATATCCAGTAAATGCCCCTGCAGTCAATCTCTGGAATAGAATTTTGATATTCCTGAGAAGGGAAATTTACAGTGCTCAGCTTGTGAGTTAGATTTCAGAAGGAGAATATGAAGAGGATGATATTACTCTCATCCATTTTCAGATCCAAGAAGAGAGAAGAAGAGAAATGCACTGAAACTCCAAAAGGTTTTCAAGGAGGAGAGATTTGCAGAGAAAACCCTAGAGGATTTCAAGAAGCAGAAACAGATGCATGCACTTCTTGTTCTTGTAGAGGGAGTGAAGAACAAGGAGACAACTTAGAGCATGAAATTTTGAGTGGATATTTGGCAGATTACAAGTGCCAACCTAGGGCTTTCAGAAAGACCCTAGATTTTCCTCAGTTATTCAACTGAGAGAAGAGAAAAGACCCTGTAGCCAAAGGGAGATTAAAGGCAATAGATTCCTATTTTCCAAATTTGATGGGTCAACTACAACAAAAACCTAGGCAAGAAAGCTTGAGGCATTCTTCCTACTTCATCCAGTGGTAGAGAGGGAGGCAGCAGAAGTTGCAGCGCTACACCTGGAGGGTGAAGCCAATACTTGGTGGTGCAGTCACTTAAGCCATACAAGAGTGACTTCTTTTTCTGAGTTCACTCAAGAGATGATCAGAACCTTTGATGGAGAAAGATCAGAGGAGAGTAGGCCCAAACCACCATGGGAGGAGGCAAGTACCAGCGCTGCCATGGCCTTGAGAGAGAAACCTTCTACACCAGCAGTTGGATCAGCCAACACATTGAAGAGAGGACCTCTTGCAGCCATAGAAGATGTCCCAAAGGCTCATAAAGGTATGCATAAGTTTCCATGTCTTAACATTTCAGAAAATTTTATTGAAAGGATTGGAGATTTGGTTGCATATGGCCCAGGATCAAATGGTATTGCTAAGATGGAGTAGCAGGATTGCACTGTGTTGTGCAAGCTTGGAGGATTAAAGGGATATTTGAGCCCTCAACTTCATGTATCACTGATAAGTTACACACAACCCTTGAGGTTGGAGTGTGAATTCTTGGAGGATGGAGTGAACCTTGCTCCAAAAAAATTCATGCAGAACCAAATGTTCATCCGGGAGTTGATGCATGAGATAGCCAAAACACCCTAGAGGTGGGTTACAGTGTTGTCAAGAGATAGTAGTAAGGAGGTTTTGCCTTCTTTACATTCATATCCTTATGGATTCAAGATGGTTGTGGACATGAGATATTCTCTAATAGATATCCAAGGATATGCCTTTCAGCACTTCATGACAGGCAAAGAAAAGAAACTGGTTGTGGAGGATGGTAGATCTCATTGGAGAAATACCAAGATGCAAAATGATTAGAAGCATCCACAAGGAGTTGAGTGGATGTGTATGGGAGGCAAGAGGCTTGTAAACCACTTGCAAGTATATGACACTGGGTAGCAAGAGGCAATGCTGCGTTGGCTACTCTTGAGAGAGTTTGGTCAACCTATGACATGTCCTTTTCCATGGGGTGAGAAGAGGAAGGAAGATTGGCAGGATACTTTCATCATGGGGTAGCAAGGAGTGTGAATGTGTTATGATGGTATGATCATTTTGTTTTCACTGCATCAGTTGTATGATGGAGGTATGATGAGGCAGAAAAAAAAATTGTTGCTTTGGAGGATTGAGAGAGAGCAAGGGAAGAGTTGCTCTCACATTTTGCATAATGTTGCAATGGGAGGAGATGGCAACATTATGGGGAAACTATTTGACATTGTGCATGTCAGAGAATGGACTTATGAGTTGGCAGGAGCCTATTTGCATAGGCCAACAGTGCTGTCACTTTGAAGCATGAGCATATTGGTGGAGTGTTCCCAGGATCACTTCATATTTGATGCACTTGATGGGCATAGAGGAGGTGAGATTGATAGAGTGGTCGATGGACTCATTGGTTATTGTGGTATGTTCTCCTTGACCTCGATTTCCAAGCATGGGAAGGAGAATTTTCATGCAGCATGTGGTTCATTCCTCTTCATATGGGTATGTCATGCCACTATGGAGGATTCATCTATGGATCTTGTCACCATATTGTCTTCCTTACATGGTAAGATTTTTGTTTTGGCATTAATTGATTGTTCAACACAATTTTTGTATACTCTTACCATTTCCTTGAAGTGCATTGCTCTACAAAGGGGCAAGTTTTTCTTTGGGCTCCATGGTCCATCTTTGGCCATCTATTATGATGGAGACAACCGTCCAATGTATGATCCGAGGAAATTATATGGTTGCTTCTTGTGTGCTCAATTGACATATTCAGCCATCTACTATTTTCTAGTAGGTGTGATGAATTATACACCAAGCCATTTGTCAAGAGACAACTTGCCATGCTATTTTCTGAAGCTGCAGTGGGGAAGACTGTGCTGTGACCACTTGGGAGATTGTTGGTACTCTCCAGCACTACATAGAACCTTCATTCATTCCATCATTATGATGATGATCATGATCCTATGTGCTAATTTTATTCTTGCCTATATGAGGAGCATGATTGGAGGAGGAACACATGGAGTGGGTGTGTTCTTGGGGGAGGAGCATCCCCACACTTTATGCATTACATGCTCTAAGGGGAGCATGGGAAGAGACATGGCCTCTACAGAAAAATATTTTTCACTTTATGAGGAGGACCATGAGATGGATGGAGTGCCATATGGTGAGGGTTTCTTATCCATCATGTATGAGATGGGTTGGGCCAGCTTGATGCACAGCGCTGGGAAACGGAATTTTGGAGGTCTAGCTTCCTTCTTTCCATTTAAGGGCAACATGATGGCAGCCCAAGATCAGAAAATCCTATATAATTATCTTAAGTGGAGAGGAAGAAAACGTGGGGTAGGCTACTATGTCTACCATGTCCAAAATTTCAGCCCACCTACCTTGCCGGAGCTTCAGGTGGAGGATGATTTGCATGAGTTACCATTTTGGAGGGTGGCTCATTTTTCTTGGTTGATAGCTTGGGGAGGAGAGATTCAAATGGGGATAATGAGTCCCAACCTATATCAGCCCTCATGCTTCAAGAGGATCTTCAAATAGCCCATTTTTTCTTCCATGGATGTTCTACTGTCACATAATGTCAGCTCTTTAGATAGCTTACACACTTGGGAGAGGCAACTTGGAGATATATTGATGATGCAACACCTTGATCCTTGGAGGATTTCATCTTATGAGGTTGTTGTAGGGGAGAAGAGGGTGCTCTTTAGTCCTATCCTTGCAGTTGCTTGAGGACAAGCAACATTTGGGAGGGGAGGACTGTAATGTTCTAAAATTTGCACATAGCAATTTGGAACATTAGATTTTGCTACTTTCACTTAGAAGAGGAATAAATGGGTAAGGAGGCCCATGAATAATAAAATTATGAATAAATTCCACCTTATTAAGGAAGGAAATAATCTTAGGAGCTGATTTTACACTTCCAAGTGTGAACAAGGACAAATTGCATGAGGACATAGCCAAGTTTGACTAAGTCAACATGCATTCTTGAGGAGGAAGAAAACACTCAAGTAAACTAGCTTAATGTGAACAAGGATCAGCCTAAACACATATATGAGAACTACATTGAATATCCTTAGTGTGAAAGAGGAATTGGAGGTGGATTAGTTGACCAAGTCAACAATGCAGCCACAAGAGGAGGGAAGCAAGCTAGGGAAACACAGTTTTGAAAGAGGAAGCTTCATGAAGAAGTCACCTCAACTTTGTGTGGGGTCCGGGGTGAGGAGGCTCACCAAAGATAAAAGGAAGGCATAGCATCAAAGGATATTCATTCATGTATTCAACTATTTTGGTCTTGAGACCATTTTCATGCTTCAGCTATTTAGCCAGAGTTGCTGCACTGCTTAGTGCAAATAATTCCCGTGTGGAAATTCCATCCTCTCTTTAGATCAGATTGCTTAAGGGATCAAGAGGGAAGGATTAGAGCTTCATTTATATATTTGTCTTGAGGCCATCCATCTACATTCAGCTACAGTAAAGTCATCTTCAGAGAAATGCATCCTTGATGCAGGGGCAGCAGCAGCAAAACTGCACCCTTTGATTTTGTGCTAGTTTTTGAGGAGGAGGTGGTTATTTCCCTCCGAGAGCTCCAATAAGAAGGCCTAAGGCCATTCTCTATATTATTCAGCATTTATATGTCATATTAAGTCATGTTTAATATATTTTTGTAGTAAACTGTGTTATTTTCTGCAGTGTTGCTTTGTACATGCATTTTGCCAGAAATCTTGCCGGGAGCCTTGTTTCTACTATATAAGTGATTAAACCTCCATTTCTTTGCTGTGTGATTAATATAAGTTGTATATCAGACCTCTTTCTTAATTTTCTGTAGAAACCCTCATGGGAATTACGCTCTCACTGTATTTAGAAATTCCTGTTTAGTAAAGTTATGGGAAATCAGTGTTTTCTAGCCTAGTCGGGAAAGGAGGAGTTGTTTAATATAGCTATAAGCATTATTGTGAGCTGAAATTCGGAGAATAGGTCCCTCTTGACCTAAGATATCATATCCAACCATTTCCCCTGCTTATTTTTACGCTCATTTCTGAAAATGACCTTTTTAGGGCATAAAATCCCCTTTTTCCCCACTTTTTGGATCATGAAATGAAATCCAAGTTGTTGTTGTAACTAAAAATGATTTCTATGTGTTTCTTATGCATATTTTAAGCTTATTCATCGTAACAGGTCCGTTAAACAACTTATTCATTGCAGAGTTTCAGATTTGGAACATTACAATATTTGTCGAGTTGTGGTCTACATATAGGTTGGAGTTAATATATTAATGATTGCTTGGGTTCAAGTCTCAATTCCAAAGTGCATGCTCTTGTATATCTTGGATGGAAGTCCTAGCTAGAATAGATTGATTTCCCATGGATGTGGCCATAATATTTCTAACAAAAAATAATTATGGCCATGGTCCTAGTAATCATTTCAATGTATAAAAAACATGTGGGGGGGTATTTGAACTTTACACATCTCCCATGCAAGAATAATGGAATTACCAATTGGTTATATGATAATCCTCCTTAATTTTGGTGAGACTTAAGGATAACATGTGTAGGATTTAATCCAGATTTCTATGTGCAGTTAATCATATGTGTGCCTCACACACTATTTGGGTACTGATGGCTACCTTAAGGTATTGAGAGAATATGTCATTTGGAAGATGTTGAGGAGACCATGGGTCAAAATTGGTTCATATATATGTGGGGAAGGGTTGTGTTATGTGTGAATTCCAAATTCAAGCAATACCTATAAATGTTTGCATTGTTGGATATGTTCACAATGTGCATTCAAATTAGATAAAAAACTTGGTATCCGTGTTAAAAACTAGAATCTTATGCTCAATGGATATGACCCCGATAATAAAAAATGCAGATATGCATGAAACGTTAAGTCTTCAAATAAAATAAACGTTTCAACTATTAAATAACCAACACTTCACCTTGCAGGTATTCTTCATAATGTATTTGTCCCAACCATAAGACCACTCCCATTTTCGATATTTTTTCAACCTTCAAATTTAATTCCCTGTGAATATGATCAAAGGATATAACCCTTAAGATTCTAATAAAACCCACAACTCTAATCATCCATTGATCCAATAAACAAGTGTTTAAGGAAGTATAACCTTTCATCCAATCTATAACAACCTGTTATCACTTAGCCAGATTCCCAAGGATGAAGAAGGAATCCCAACAGAGGTAACCACAGACCAACCTTTTAAATTGGTAGCTAGCCCTACCAAGCCATAGAGGGCTCTCTCCAAAAGTGTCACAACCAGGAGGGTTGGAGAAATTAAGGATTTTTAGGCTAGTTAATGAGTGCAGGGGTTGTTTTTATTTGATTTTGGTTAGGTTATCATTGGATGAAGAAATTAGGTCAAGGGATCTAGGTCAGGGAAAATGAGATAGTGTTGCAAGGATCAATGGGGCAAGGTATGCACAAGGATTATCACTTAAAGATGATAGTGATGGAATGGTTTTCAGACTGAAAAGAAGCAAGGAAGAGCATGGGAGATATATTCTTCTTAGACAGAGAAAAATGGACAAACTATGATCAATTCCCCAAAACAGAGCATGAGCAAGCATGTGTTCTGATTATCAAACTTGAAAGATATCATACCATAGAAATGAAGTGAACATGAATACAATACTTTCTAATATATGAGACTGAAGAAAAGAAAATAATAAGAATCATACCACAAGTATCCCATTAAATAGCTACAACTCCTCTTTATTAGCTGGCCAAACTGAGTACAATAGTTCCTTGATCAATAAACAAACATATAAAATGATTCCAAACCTTGCTTAGTGTGAATAAAGGGGCTAAATAGACATAAAAAAAGCTTCAATCCTCCTCAGGGGTCAAATCCATGAGGTGAGGAAGAGATCCACTAATTTCTGAACTGAAAACTGAAGTGTAGGATTGTCCAAGTGACTCACTCCTCATTACACTCAAACTGATTCATCTTGACTAAAGGATAGCTTTACCTAATAAATCTACCCCTAAGTAACTTATCCTTTACATAATTGCATTTACCATGATGAATTACATAGGTAAAAAGATCATTTCTTGAGATGAAATCAAAATTTACAGTGAAAAACCAAAAACTCATCAAACTGTCATATGCACCATTTTCCTGTCATATGCGCCCTCGCTTAAGGCTGTGCACCCTCCATGTTCAAGGTGACTTTTGACTGACCTAGAGGTGTCCAAATATGGCCCAATATGGCTTTTTTGAAAGCTCTACCTGTCCTCTTTCTGAATATGACTCAATTTTTGAAAATGATGTTGATTTTACCTCTAAAAATTGTAATCTCACAAGACTACTATGTGTGCAGTGCTTAGGCAAAAATATGCGCAAAAAAATGATTTTTAGGGTGTTTTTTGCCCTTTTCACTGACCATATTGACTCAAAAACCTTAGAAAATGTAAAGAGTACATGTCTTCATCATTCTGAACCCAATGGTGGTGACATTTTGCCCAAAAAGTCTCCCTATCATTTTCACAACGCCTAGGGCACTATGCATATGACAAATTTTCTGCTAAATCCTTATTCAGAAAAACACAGTCAAACTCAGAATTTGAAAAAAAAAAATTAAATGCCTCAAAATTTTCAAAATAGTTGATGGTGATTTGTCTAGGATTGGAGGGAAGCCTCGGCAAGAATTTCCAACTTTTTCTTTTCCTCCATGGTCAACTCTTCAATTTTTTCATTGGAACTTTTAAGCTTGGCCAATGTAATTTTCTCCTTCAGGGCATAGTGTTTGACCTTTCTCCTCAACAGGTCATTATCCTTATTTTCTTAGGCTAGTAGCTTCCCCAATTTTTTATTGGCTCTATCAAACCATGGCTTTGCGTTCTCACCGATAACTATGGAAAGTTGCTCATTTAAGGTTAGCTCATCAGCAAGCTCAGCTTCCCTTTGTCTCTCTAAAGCTAAAACTCTTTTCAGCCCTCTAGTTCTAGGTCTCTGTCTTGGTAGCTATTCTTATTCATCATCAAGCAATCCATACCTTTAAAGTTTTTCATCTAGCATGACTTTTTCCTTTTCAGTAGTGAAATACTTAACCTCATCAATGAATTGTTTGGTTTTAAATTGGTCATTTTATTGCTCAAGGAAGTGTATTACATATCTATCCCTGTCAAGATGAGTTTGAAGCTCCTTAATCTGGAAATCCTTACCTTTGATGGTAGGATTAATTATTTTTTCATTTTCATCCTCATTTAGGTCAACAAGCTGAAATTCCTACTCTCTTTCATGAGTGTCCTCCTCATCATGAATGATTGCCTCACTAACCTTTTCTTTGCCTTTGTCCACCTGTTGTGTTATTGTAGAAGGCATGCATGGCCCCTTCCATTCCATGTGGAGTAAACACATGCATGTATCCTCTCTGGTACATTTTTTGCAATGGTTTAACCTCAACCATACTAGCCCAATTAGGGTCAATATCCTCCATCCTACTAGGTGATCTAATGTCATGATGAGATGTGTTGGAACGAGGTCTCCTAACAAGCTGCGAAACCGGTCTATTTTGAATATTTTTTATTATATTTAGCCTAGCGTAGGGGTTTTGGGGTGGGTAAAAGCCCCGAACATATTGTAATGGGTCAAAAGGTAAACTAGGGGTTCGAAAACCATGGGTTGCAGACCATAGGAAAGTCGAGGCTAGATTGTTATAAATAGAGATGCATTTTGTATTGTAAAGGATATGATATGATGAGCTATTGATGCAAATTGCGATTTAAGATATATTTTTGGGTTTTGGGGAACAGACTCCTGCTAGCTGTGTGCGCGGAGATCCAAGTCCAGCTGTGTGCGGACCCTGCTGCTGTGTGCGCAGGTTGGGAGGGGAATTGGAATTGTAAGGAAGAACTGATGAATGAATGTGAAAGGTTGTTAGAGAACTAAATCTGAATCTGTGAGTACTTTCATGTGAATTACTAATAATTGTTGTATTATGTGTTTTCTGTCCTTAAGCTGCGAAAGATCTGTATACTGCGTTCTTAGATCTAGATCTATTATGTTTTGTTTATGTACTATTTTTTTGATGTTATAACAAGCATATAACTATATATCTAGTGCACGTGGATGCAAATAGAAGCATAATTAGCCCTACACAAAACAAGGTAATATGGGAACTACAGAAACAGGACGCAGCTCTGCTTGCCTTACCCATCCTTTCTCAGGGTGCGGAAACCTGGTTCCAGCACCCACCCATACTACTCCGGGTGAGACTTTGACCTGAGTAAGCAGGTCACTGCCGAAAGGGCCAGTAGTATAGGGGTTTATTGGCAAACCTTGCTTACCGAACTTGGGTCAGGACCCCTCGAGCCAACAAATGATTCCGTTGCTGGGACAAGAAGAAGTCTGAGAGAGGAATCGGGTAATGACAAGAGAACAAATGGTTCCGTTGCCAGGACAAGAAGAAGTTTGAGAGAGGAATTGGGTAACGACAAGAGAATATTGGAAGCCTAAAAGAAAAGAGATCAAAGACTGGTTCGAAAGACAGATCTAGGAGTTCGCAGTAAAAGAAAACCGAAGTGAGAAATTAATGGCGAAAAGGTGGAAAAATAGGTACATTCTTACTGAAAGCTACGAAATATTCTTTGTAACCTTTACGATTGAGCTCCAGGAGTGGTTGGCTAGGCTTGTGGAATTCCAGAAGTGCTGGAAGGATGAGCGAGTCACTCAGTGGACCCCAGAGCTGCTTGAGCAGCTAGAAAAAACTGATAATACTATCACACGCATGGTGGATCATTGGGTGGATAGTGTGCTGGGAGGATTTGTGATGGAATTTGCCATTGATCAGTTTGTATCATACTCTGAGGCTGAATGAAGATTCTTCAAAGGATTTCGGGGCAAATTTCTGAGGACGTTATCGTTGCTGATCAAGAAATTACTGTGCGAAAAGAGTATTTTATGCAGTCATACTGACTGAATGACCTCCGATCTAGACCGGAGCACAACACGCAGTGGTAAATACTATCGGACCAACCTTGACAGAGGGAGATCTACCTACAATCGGTTGCAAGAACCAGCTGAGCAAGATCCCCAGCTACATTGCCACCTAGGCTGTGCAATGGTAAGAATTTGCCTAGACCGCCACCCTCCCTAGACAGTGATATGGTCGCACATTTGAAACTACCCACCTTCAAGGGGGTAGGAGATGAGGATATGGACCGATTTTGGTTCATTGCAAAATCTGTATGGACTACGCAGAGTGTGGTGAGTGATATGGTAAAAAGGGCGCAGCTGTCTTTGGCCTTCGAGGATAGGGCCCTGGATTGGTATATGTGGTATATTGCCCAGAATGGGGGTGCATCTATTCAAGATATCAAGGACACTTTGAAGCACCAATTCAGGAAGCCAAAATATTATTCCCAGTTGGTAGCAGAAGTAAAAGACTTCAAACAAGGTGCGTTTGAGTCAGTATGGGAGGTTGATCAACGATTGAAGAAAGCAATTAGGGAAGGAGGATTTGAATATGATGATAGACAACATATGGAATGGTTCATTTCTATGTTGTTACCTCACCTGCGCATGCCAATAAGTCATTAGACCTTCGAGTCGCAGGAGAAGGCTGTGAAAGTCAATATGAAACTAGAGGCTGCCCCCCGAGAGGATACATCAGCAGGGGCACAAAAAATCTAGGAAAAACTTGGGGCTATGCATATGGAGATACAAAACCTGCGAAAAGAGTGAGGAAAGGATGTTTGCACAGATCTCTAGTGCATATGATGTTGGGTGTCTGGCCATACGAAGGATCAGTGCCCTTTGTTGACAGATTACATGCAAGCAGGAGGACCTAGTACGGTACGCCTAGGGCAAAAGTAGGGAATGCGTCCTATTACGACCAGGTTCAAGCAGACCTGCACTATGGTGTGATGATTGTCGAGTAGCAGGATTGCATGAAGCGAACCACTGCCCTCGACTAGGTGTGTATGTCCCAGAACTAAAGTAACAATGGTGTTGATTCTGCCGACCAGTGGGACATGATGAACAGAACTGTCGTACTTATGACTTAATTATGGATTGTGGGAACTTATATAGGGTACAATCGGACCCTGCGTCACCAAGAATTTCTGTGCACTTTGGAGGATCACTGGCCCAAGGCAGAGGAGGGCGGGGAGGAAGCGCAGGATGAGGACGTGGGCAACTAGTCTATTATAACTGTGGGGAAATAGGGCACTTTTCTAGAGAATACCAAAATCCCACCAGGCCATCATGAAAATATTGTAGGCAGTTGGACCATGAGGTAGAAGACTGCCTAATTTTAATAGCTAAGATGCAGGAAAAGCAGCCCACCCCTACGCAGAATGTACAAAAAGTTAAATCCGAGCTAAGAAAGGTGGATCCTTGTGTAAAAGTCATGACATGCAGCGGGCTGGTCACCCAGGGAGAAAAAGAGGAGATTTCCTCCCAAGAAGGAGTGCCTGTGAAAGAACAAACAATACCGACAGTCCCCACGCCAACGCACCCTCAGATAGAGGAAGGGGTTGAGCCCTTTTTAAAGGCATGTCTGAAGCTGCTGCGAAATCCGCAGGCTATAGGAAATCTCCAAGCACTACTGAATACCTATGTGATTCAGACTAATTTGATCCCTGAAACCAAGGATGTACACAAACTATATAGCTATAATAAGCACACCGGAAGAGAGATGTGATTGACTGCGCAGATTGGTGACTACGAAATGGATTAGGTTATCTTAGATTTGGGGTCAGATGCGAATGTATTGCCAAAGCAGACATGGCAACGAATGGGGGAACCTAAATTATAATGGTCCACCATCCAGCTGCGAAAGGCCAATCAACAAAAATAATCCCTTTAGGAAGATTACCAAAAGTCATGGTTGACATCCTAGGGGTAAGGGTCCTAGCTGACTTTGAAGTCATAGAAATTGTGGAAGATGTAGATCCCTACCATGCTCTCCTTGGATTGGACTAGGCAATTGATGTGGGATGTGTCATCAATCTCAAGAAGTATATCATGGTGTTTGAAAGCAAAGTGTTACACAGCAATTTGTCACTGTCCCTGCAATTCCCCATCCTGCACAATTGGAGGGCTCATTCCATGACCTGTGAGCAGTGACATGACTTGAAACCACTTTCATGACATCCCTATGAACATGAGCTTTCATTGCCCTGAAGACAACTCCTTGTGAAAAACCCTAAAAACACCCCTTTTTGCATTGGCGCGGGAAGCCAGTTCATTACCCGCACCAATGGGGGAAATCCTTCAAAGAGGGCGCGCAAATTGGCACTCTGTCTCAGAGTCGCACTCGCGCCAGCCATTTTAAGGAGTGTTTTTTAAAAATAAATGGCAGAAGTTTCGTCCTAACTCATCCATAAATTGGTATCTAATTTGAGTTGGGAGGTTTGGCTCCGGATCTCCATGTAGAGGAAGTAGTTTGCCACCTCTCATGGAAGCTTCCTTGAGGATAGGGCCAATCCCATGATTATAGGAATCCAAACTCCCCTTCCTCCATCTATAAAATCTTGCTCATCTCCTTTGCAAGCTAGTCTCCAAGTTCCCAAGAGCCATCAGAGCTTTATGCTGCAAGAGCCTTGATTCATTCCCTTAAGGCCAAATCCAAGCAAGGAGATTATCATCGAGACCTCCGAAGAGAGAGGTTTGTCCTATCCCCGACAGGATTTTTCGAGATGTGTTCTGCTGGCGACCCTCCGAAGGAGAATTTAGCATCAGATCCTGGTTGTATCCTCCTTTGATTGATTAATGATAAGCAACTATTGGTTATGGCTCCACTCCTATTGTTGATTATGATGATGAGTTATGTTTTCTTTGATTGACATATAGTTGCATATACTGGATTTTACGCTTGCGTTTGTTGTGTTTCTTGTGTGTGCAGGTGTCCGGTCACAGAGATCGTGAGGATCGTGATCTGCCAGAGCTAAGGAATGGGAGCTCTACTTTCTCTACAAGCGAAAACGTTGGATTCCAGGTAAGCCTTCATCACTAGTTGGTTTATTTGCAATTAGGAACCTGCACTATAGCGTGTGACGATTGTTGCTAGACCCGGTCTGGGCTAGTAGGGATTGCCTCTATCCGCAAAGGGGATTTACCTCCACAACAATTTGGCGACTCCACTGGGGACGTCTAGCTTGTTCTTGTTTTGCTTTGTAAGCTACAGACGAAGCCTGAAGTTAGCCAGATAGCCTTCGAAACGCTATTGCTTTGCATTAGCGGATTAGATCAAAGCTGCTTCAGTCAATCTCCAGTTTAGTTTATGAACTGAACCCTTGGAGTATTGTCTTGTCTTTTCGGTTGTTTATCGATTCTGCTTTCTTTTTCGGCTCTTTTGGCTTGCTCTTTTTGTGATTTTGGCTTTTGGTTAGCTTGATCATCACTGGTCTGCTTGTTGGATTGTCTATTTTTTTTTTTTCCTTAGCAAACTCGACTGGCGTGCTTTACAGCCTAACAGTCGCGCCTATTGGTGCAGGTTGTTAGTGTATTACCCGCGCCAATTCGTTTCTGGCGCTATTTTCAGCCTCACAGTCGTGCCAATCCTGTGAGGTACTAAGGTTTTCTCTGTTATAACCTTCCTGAGCTTGATCAGTGTGTTTGGTCTTGTTTTTTCGACTTCTTGAGTGTTATGGAGCCTTTTTTGACTGACTGTGACCTCCATCCCTTGGTTGTTTGTCCATTTCTATCGATTTTGCATTCTAGCCCTAGGGCATCTAAGTGCTATTGTGTGTCGAGCCTCCCTTGGGAGTTTTTGGTTTTTATCGGTTCAGTCGACCTTGTGATTGCTTCTTTACATTTGTTTGGTGGTTGTCTATCGTTTCATTGGATTGTTTGAGTGATTGATTTCTTCTTCATTCGAATTTCGCTTTGTCTCGCTTTGGGCCTAGATTACATGGTCCATTTGAGTCTTTGGGATTCTTTTGGTTTTGAGGGACTATTTTGTCAATTTGAGGTTTGATTGCGTGTTTGTCATTGAGTGAATTTTCTTATCTTTGCTCTTTTACTATCGCATCTCAAATTGCTCTTTATTAGTTTTCATTTTGTTTAGTGCACGTTGCTCTTAAACATTGAAAATACAAAAAAAATATCTTTTTCTTTTGAATAGTTAGTGCAAATTAAAATCTTTTCGGTGTTATTAGTGATTAGTGACTTTGAGAGAAAAGTTTTTGGTTTCCATTAGCTGCATTAGAGACCATATTGGTTGTTTTCTGATCATTTTGTTTGTGTGAAAAGCTCTCAACTCTTGTAATTAGCTTTCATCAAATGAAATGATATACTGTGGCATATAGTGTGCATTTAGGAGATTTTGAGACATCACACTCGCTAGGGCCTGAAAACTGAAACGTAATTGAAGATAAACATTAAAATTTATTCAATTTACACTAAGGCAACATTGAAACATTAACGCAACATTTAGAGGTCTAGGCTAGAGACGTGTTCTGACGTCTTTAAACCTAGTAGTTGTCGTTCGCCTCTTGGCTTTAGATAGCACTAGTACGGACTTATGCTCCCCGTACCGTCATGTATATAAAGGGAGACCCCAGTAGGTTGCCATCCTTTATCCATAGGAAGCCGAGTTTTCCGCCCTATACCCATGATACACCGGACACAGCATTCGGGGAGATTGCCTGCACATACGTCAAGTCCTTGGTTGATTTCTCCTTCATTTTGAAACCAAGGTGTATATTGCAGTTCACGGTTATTTGGTACACCCTTTGCCTAGTATTTCTGAGTAGTCATTTGATCTTTTCTGACTCTTTAAATTTGAAAGGATCACCAAGTGCTTGTCCTTTCACGCTTGCTTCAAAACTAAAAGAGATAGAGTCACCTTTCATCTGTTTCTCGACTCTTAAAACATGAAACGGTGAAGTTTCTAAGTTTCAATGTGGTAAAATAAATCACCCGCGATCACACGCCCTTTTAGATTTTTCTTGTTGGCCATTTGATTGTGTGTCTTGATCCTTTTTCAGCCCGTGTGTGTTATGCTTGATCTTTTGTCATTATTGTCACAGTGGCGGAACCTTTCGTTTCATCTACTGGTAGTCCATATACAAACGATTCATCAGAGGTTTCTCAATCCTTTGCTGAACCTCAGTAGCCCATCATTTCCAAGTTTCCTGACGGGGGACCGGTTCTATCTGAGCTTCCCTTTGGAGGACCAGTTGAGTTCAATTGGCCCTTTTCCGACCCTTGGTCTGGATTAGAAGTAGGGGAGCATTTCTCTCCTCTTACATCGGGTTCACCTTTTTTAGCTGCTATTATTCCTCCTAGTCCTCACCGTCTGTTACGAGATCTAGCGGCAGGTTCAAATATGAATGATTCTCCTAGCGAGGAAATCCCCACGTCTGGTGAAGATTACCAGTTATTCCCTCGACAGTTATTTCCAGAAGACAACCCTGAACCATCTGTTATGTCATCACCCGGTCCCTCATTACCAGTAGGGTATAGATCCTTGGGTCAGATTATTGTTGCCGCTGCCTCTATGGGGGTATCAGCTCCTTCTACGAGGCCAGTTGTTCCTTCATTGGGGATGTCTCCACGGACACCCATTACGTCATCCCCTCAGGTCACTTCTGTACCTGTCAGGCCCACTATCTGTGTGGCTGCATCTGCACCTGCTGTTACCACTCAGTCCGTAAGGACCACATCATTTCCCGAAGATGTCTATATAGCATCTGCTATGCCGGAGAAAATATCTTCGGAGGAGTATCGATTGTCCCTTCAACAATCGAACCCCGAGGTTGGACAACCCCCTCAAGATCCCAACCGCTCGTATTTTTCGCATTATGCATAGGATGGTACACCCATGTACGTATTTCCATATCAGTACGACGAGCATGGGAACCCTTTACATTTACCCGCTCCTGAGGCTCAACTTCATGCTCAGGGTTTACCGTATAACCAGGCTGGATAGCCCTACAACCCACAAGGACAACCTTTTCAAGGCCAACCTTCGGGCCAGCTTGGCTATCCTTATGACCCGCAAGGACAGCCCATACAGGGCTACCCTCAGGGTCAGCAAGGGCCATTATACAGTCCGCAAGGACAATATTATAACCCTTCAAGTCAACTCGTATAGCCTCTCCCTGGAGTCCCACCTAGGCAACCTCAAGGACTCACAGGTCAACCGGGGTACCAACCGGAACCGGTGTATGGTCCTGGGGGGCAAGTCCAACCTTTTCAACCCATGCAACCTCAATATCCTCTTGGTCCCAACGTTGCACATCAGCCAGGACCATCTTATGGTCATGTTGCGGGTCAAACCGGTTATCAGCAACCACCTGGCTCCATTCTGCTACCAGGCCAACCGACCCATCCAGCACAACCTGGTATCCCGCCACCAGGCCAACCGGCCAATCCGGCAAAACCTGGTGTCCCTCCACCAGGCCAACTGGCCCATCTGGCACAACCTGGTGCTCCTCAGTAGCCAGGTCACCCTGCACAACTGGCACAACCTGTTTATCCGGGTCAACTTGTTCAACTAGGGCAGCCCGCTCAGCCAGGTCAGCCTGTTCAGCCAAGCTAGCCTGCACATCCTATCAACCCTGCCCAACAGCTGACTTATTCAATGCCGCAGCCAAATCAACCATTGCACCCTAATTATTAGGCTCAGTAGGGTCCCACTTATCAGCAGCCCACTCAACCTCAAGGAGGTTACTATTCTCATGGTCAATACTGACCGAATTATAGCCAGCCCCAAGGTTCTAACTATTACTCTCAACAACCCGGCTATACCTATACTCAGCAGCCAAATCCACAGACTGCTCAAATGGGGCTGAATTACAATCAGGGTCCATACTCTGGTTATCAAGCCCCGTACACTGGTTACCAGCAACCGAATCAGGCTGGTTATACACCCTATACCCCCTACGGTCAGAATCCTGCTGGACAGAACCCCTGGGAGCAAGGATATTCTCAACCAGCGTGGAGTACAGGTACTAGTCCTTATCGAGGCCCAGGCATGCCATCCAATCCGCCATTTCCGTTCCTGGCTACCTTGGAATTACCGGATGTTTCGAAATTAACTAATGATCCAATTCTGCACAATCCTTATTGGCCTCTGGTTCCTACCAAGGTACCCAATGATTGCCCCAAGTTTGAGGGTAAAGCTGGGGAGGACCCCCAAGCTCATGTGATGATTTACCATCTCTGGTGTTCTTCCAACTCTTGGGTGGATGATTCAATTCGTCTACGCCTATTCCAGCGCACTTTGACTGGTGCTGCCGCTAAGTGGTATATTGAATTATCCCGTGGCATCTTTCAAGATTTCAATATGTTAGCCATGGCTTTTCTGACTCACTTTCAGTTACCGGTTCGCTATGAAGCCGAGACACACCTCCTGAATTCTTTGAAGTAGGACAAATCCACCCACATTTCTGATCATATTCATGAGTGGTGACGTCGTCATAGACTGATCAAGTTCCATATACTTGATCAGATACTAACTCATTGGTTCACCACCTCCTTCGTTAACAAAATCGCCCAAGATATTGCTATGGGAGCGTGTGTGACTGAAGAACAAGCCATAGTGCGTGCCCAATATCTGGATCTGGTATACTCTCAATCCGGCACGCTTTATGATATTTTTCCTGATGCTCCACAGTCTGGAACCTCTAAAGCTCCACCTACCCCGGCGGTGGATGGTGTTATTGGTTCCGTGTCTCAGAATTCGAAAAAATCTTCAAATGGGAAGCAGAAGTCCAACTCATCCCATAATTTTGATCCTCCCACCCCTCCCGATTCTGGAAAAACTGTGGAGGTTAACGTCGTTCAGGCGAATCCTACGGAAAAAGCCTCCAAAGGGAAAAATAAGGGCAAAGGAAAATCTAAATCCGACACCCCAAAGCCAGAGTCCAAACCTCGTACTGAGGACGGTTCCCAACGTAAATCGAAATATCCCTGCCTTATCTGTGAAGGAGATCATTACACCAAGGATTGTCCATGACGATCTGAGGTTAGTCAAATTCTAAAAGGCTCCAAAGGGACTCCGGTAGTTCTTAAAGAACCGTTCCCGTCTCAGCAGACCCAGATGGTTGAACAGCCTTCACCATCTACACCATTTGGGTCCCAGGTCTTTATAATGAATGGTGCTGCACCTATCTCTATTGCTACGTGTTCAAAGGATTACAACGAATCACGGCAGGCGGCAGGGAAGGCAGTTGTGGACGGTCCACCTCCCCCACCTGTCTTCGGTCCATTGGAGATTGAGAAGCCTACTGCTGAACCTGTTGTGAGGCCACCTCCTAAAGGTGTTCTACAAGGATCTTCCTACAACCCAAAAGCCTGAGCCGCTCAGCACTACAGTATTGTTGAGGATCTGGCACAGGCGCCTTCTGCCATGTCTGCATTGGAAGTTCTTCAAAGTTTCCCATCACAACGGAAAGATTTGTTGTCTGAAATCGGTGGGATCGATCCAACTGATTCTAATCTTCTCACCTTCGACTTAGAGAAATTTACCCCCCGACTTCCACATCAGATCGCTCTTGTTATTCAAGTTGGGATCAACGGTCTTAACATCCATAGGGCCGTTGTGGATAAAGGTGCCTCTACCTGTGTCATGTCGTCCGCTTGCTGGAAGGCCATTGGCTCTCCGGCCCTTTCATCGTCTCCTAATGCCCTAGAGGCATTCGATGATTGGGAATCAAAACCCTTGGGTGTTCTCGAGAGTTTAGCGATTACCTTACAGGGGAAGACAGTCAACGTAGAAGTAGAAGTAGTTGACGCCAAGCTTAACTACAATATACTTCTCGGCCACAGTTGGAATCACGCCATGTTATGCATGCCGTCCACCCTCTTTCGACTTCTTAAGTTCCCTCATGAGGGAAAAATCGTTACTGTGGATCAGTTGTCTTTCTTCACCTCCACCTCTGAGAACAACTTTCCTTACGTGGATCAGATTCCAAATCCCCCTGACAGTGTAGGACCTAGTCTCTTCAAGGACCCCGTCCTCATGGGTATCTTTCCCGCACCACCACCGCACACCACTCAAGTTAATATGATCTCTAGGTCTGATGACCCATGACTCATCCCTTCGCCTGAGCAGGTGACTGAGTTCAGAGAATCGATGCCCTTAACTCCAGTAGAGATTACCTATTGTGAAATCATCGCCGCATTTGATCCTCCCCCTCCTCATCATGCTCCTTCGAGCATGGCTTTAGATGTCTACTTTCAATCCCCTTGGCTCGGCGAGATCGACTCACCTGATCCTCTTAAAGAGACTTTTCCTTCTGACGAAGCCATTGTTGAAACCATGTCTCTTGAGGAGCTGCCTTGGAGCGATGGACATCACCGTTCCTCCTTCATGCCTAGCTTAGGGGCAATGTCTGATTGTCTAGAGCATTTTGCATCTCAGGTTCCCACTCCACCTCTCCAGACGCCCATATTGACACATGAGGTGCTTTCAGAGGGAAACCTGAGAAACATTACTCAAACCATTCCGATCGACATCTCCGTTAAACCAGGGATAGTTGAGAACATAAACGTGGGAGTGACTTGTTCTCCTGATGAGATACGAGTTTATACTGATCTTTTTCGAGAATTCAGAGACGTGTTCACCTGGTCCTATGAGAAAATGCCCGGGATTGATCCCAGCATAGTAGTGCATGAGATTCCTACCTATCCTGGTGCGAAACCCGTGTGCCAACGCCTACGCCCGATGCATCCTTGCAAAGCTGCTGCCATTAAAGTAAAAGTTGAAAAACTTCTGAACACAGGCTTCATTTACCCGATTCCCCTCACAGAATGGGTCTCCAACATAGTCCTTGTAGATAAGAAACAGGGTACCGTAAGGGTCTGTGTTGATTACCATGATATTAATCACGCCTGTCCTAAGGAAAACTATCCCACTCCCTTCATAGATCAAATCATTGACGAATGTGCTGGGAGTGAGATCTATTCCCTGATGGACGACTTTTCCGGGTATAATCAGATAAATATTTTACCTGCCGATCAACACAAGACTGCATTCATCTGTCCGTGGGGTACCTTCGCTTATAAAAAGCTCCCATTCGGCTTGAATAACGCTGGAGCTACTTTCCAGCATGCTATGTCTTATGCATTCCATGACATACGCCATATCGTTCAGCCTTATCTGGATGATTTTCTAGCTCACTCAGCTCAGTGAGAGGACCACCCAGAACACCTCCACCAGATTTTCCTTCGCTTTCAACGCTATAATATCCGGCTTAACCCTCATAAATGCGTCTTTTGCGTGGATTCTGGCCGTCTTTTGGGGTTAATAGTCTCCAAGGACAGGATTTGCCTCAATCCCCTAAAGGTCGAGGCCATTGTCAATCTCCCATCACCATCTTCGTTATATCAATTGCAGAGTCTGCAGGGGAAGGATAACTTCCTATGGCGCTTTATACCGAACTACGTGGAAGTGGCAAAAGGATTCACATGTCTTTTAAAGCAGAACGTTCCCTTTCATTGGGATGGCATTGCTCAACAATCCTTTGAGAAGCTGAAGACGTTACTTGTTAATGCTCCGTTGCTTCGGCCTCCAAACTATCACCATGATTTCACTCTATACTTGGCTGCCACCTTTAGCACCATAGCTATGGTTCTGGTGCAGGATGACGATAATGGAAACGAACACGTTGTTTACTATCTATCACGGAATCTTATCGACACGGAAACGCGTTACGCTCACGTCGAGAAGCTAGCTTTAGCAGTTGTACAAGCTGTGCAACGTTTCCGCCACTACATCCTGCTACGTACCGTTACCATGTTTTCGGATTGCAACCCCATGACATATATTCTTTCTCGACAACTACTGGGGGGAAAATACTCCAAATGGATCATTATCCTTCAGGAGTTTGACCTAGAGTTTACTACTGCTAAGTTGACCAAATCACTGGTTTTCGCGGATCTTATTTGCTCCCTCCCGACAGACTCCCCCCCATCTCATTCTGAAGAACATATTCCAAACGAAACCATCTTCCTTATCAGCACCCATGACCCATGGTATGGTGATATTATTTTGTATCTTCAGATGTCAACCTTCCGCTCTGAGTTGACCAAAGATGCCCGACGTCATATTCGGCATCAGTCTCAACCCTACCGCATTGTAGGAGATACATTATACCGGGTTGGAGTAGATTCGGTGCTCCGTCAGTGTTTGACTCTGGAAGAGGCCGAAAGAGTCTTAAATGACTGTCACAGTGGCGCCTGTGGCGGTCACATGTCTGGATATGCCACCACCCAGAAGATTCTGCGTGCGGGTTACTTCTGGCCGTCAATCTTTAAAGACTGCATTGTTGCAGTCCGAAAATGTCATGCGTGTCAGGTTTTTCAGCGCAAGATGCACGTGCTGCCTCTCCCTCTTCACCCTGTAATTACCGTCGGCCCTTTCGCAAAATGGGGAGTAGATTTCATGACGTGTAACCCTCATTCGACCGGGGGGCATGCATATATAATCATCGTTGTCGACTACTTTACTAAGTGGGCTGAAGCGATGCCTACACTAGCCGCCGATGGTAAGACAGCTGCCCAGTTCATCTTCAACCATATTATTGCATTTTTCGGGGTCCCTCGGGCCATTTTTACCTATCATGGTACTCACTTTCGAGATTACATGATGGCCGAGCTGACATCAAGATTGGGCTTATGACATGATAGCTCAATGCCATATTACCCCCAGGCAAATGGCCAGGTTGAGGCTGTGAACAAGGTTTTGGTCACAATGCTTCAACGAACAGTTGGAATTCATAAGTCCAATTGGCACCTCCAATTGTTCTCAGCTCTATGGGCATATCAGACGTCAGCAAAGAGTGCAACCGGATTCACACCATTCCAATTGGTGTATGGTCTGGAAGCAACTCTTCCGGTTGAGTGTGAAATTCCTTCCTTAAATTTGGCTGTGGAACTTTTGCCCGGTACTTCTCTCGAAGAAGAGCATCTCTTGTATTTGAAACGGTTGGATGAAACCCGCCACTTGGCTGCCTTAGTCATTGAGGCAAAGAAAAAGCAGGTCAAAGCGCACTTTGATCAATCAGTCTCTCCACGTTCCTTTGTCGAAGGGGACCTTGTCCTCCTATACGACCAAGTGCACGATAAAATCGGGGCAGGAAAGCTCCAACCCATGTGGCATGGGCCCTACATAGTAAAATGAGTATTGAAGAATGGGGCTTATGAGCTCATTGATTATGAAGGAGTTCCGTTGGCGCAGCCTAGAAATGGGCTGTACCTTAAGAAATACTACGCTTGAAGTCATTTTTGGTGTGGTGTGTGTACATAGGTGTGTATATTCATTTGTGTGCATGTGTGGTGTGGTGTGCATATAAGCATATTTCTGCTGATCGGGTCTTCCTAATTGTGCAGATGTCTATTACTTCGTTTGTGAGTTTCGCAGATGGTGCCTCCCGCAATACCAGGAATCTGTCTTTGGCAGCCTGGGTAATCTATGATCCTGCTGGTGAATTGGTTAACCTGCAAGGTGTGTGTCTGGCATAGTCTGGAATCCCCCAGGAAATCCCCTCAAGGTCCTGGATCAACTCTCCCCCCTCGGCACCCTCCACCTAAGGGTTAGCTGCAGGCTGAGTTCTCCGTGCAATGGGAGACATACCGGCAGGTCTCTCTGGGCCGACATTTGCATACATATAAAATTGGTGTCAAAATGGACATGTATTACCAAAAAAATCATAAAACATAAAAATAAAAAAGAGAGGTCATACCCAACTCCTCGTCCCAGTCATCCCCCTCCGGAAGTGGGAGATCCGGGTCTCCAGTGAAATCGATCCCGGCATAGGGCCAATCCTCGACCACGATCAACTGACGCCGTAACCATCCAAAAAACTCTGGCCTCCAAGACATCTGTTGGCCTCCTCCTGACCTGGGCATAAGCGCTGCCCAAAGAGCCATCCTCGGCTCTCGTGGTACCGACTCAGCAACAATGGCCCCTTGGCCCTGGAAGATAGATAGTCGTTCCAGGATGAATGATACCAAAATGGAACCATAGCCAAACTACTTCAGTTTGACTTGCTTGCACTTTGTGAGCTGCCTCTTGATATTTTTTGTCACTGCAGTAGCCCAATCAAATAGTGTTGGACTCATACACTCAGTGGCTAGCAGGAGTTGGGCCTTGGTTGCCTCGTGTGGAGCTTGCGATCCCGTAGCTCGTGTGATGGTGTGTAGCACTACTCTCAGTGCTAGATCCTGGACAATGTGGATGTCCACCTTCCCGCTTCCTGATCCGGTTCGTGCCCCTGGGCACACCCTCGCCATTACCTGCTCCATATTTTCCCCAGATGGTCTGCTGCCTGTCAGGATGGGCACCGGACCTCTACGTGATAGTCCAGTTATGAAATATACGTCGGAAACCTCGAGTTCCAGCACTTGGTCCCGAAGTTTAAATACTTCTTCATTTTCGTCCCATATGCTGACCAAGTACTGTAGTAGCTCTGGCTGAGCTCATAAATAGGCGTGAGGAAGAATTTTTTAAGACCACAGTTCTTGAGTGCAGTCATACAGGCCTCATTCTCCATAGCCATTTCATCTTCCTCTCCATGTTCCCTTTCCTTCCATTCAATAACCATTTTTTCCTTTATATCTGCATCAACACAATCAAAAATACATTTTTATATCTCTGGTACATTTGAAAATCCACATAGATAGCTGACATTTTCAAAATTTTGAGTGGAAAATTGTGTTGCGCCATTGGCGCGACCTTTTTGTGAGGAAATGTCCATTGGCGCGGGTCCGTGCCCGATACCCGCGCCAATGGAGCGAGCCCTAAAAATTCAAAATGGTTCGCCCAGAAATCTAATACATAATAAAAACATATAAAAAATGGATTGGAATGGAGCTTAAGGAAACACCTCTTACCTAGAACAAATGAGGATCTGGATGGTAGCCCAGATTTGTCGCAATCACCGTCGGAAGACCGCACACAAAATGGACCACTGTTGCTCTCCAATGAGGTAAATAGTAAAAGTAATTTTGTTTTTACCATTTGAGACTTATTTATAACTTTTTGAAATCGAATTAGGTTTTAAAAGTCATTTTTTATTAATATTTTGATATATTTTATCGAAAATGGATTTTACACTTGCCTTTATGTGCAGCAATAGGTTTTCATGAAACTTAAATGGTGACACGAGTTGTATTTTATACTTTTTCGGACTCGGTAAATACATGAAAAAGTCATTTTAGAGTCATCTTTCAGCTCTTTTCTGACTCTCTAAATATGAAAAGATTGCCGAGGCCCTTGTCGTTTCGATCTCGTTAAAGTGGCCACGAAACGACATCTACCCAGTATACGTTTACCCCTCTTTCGGGCTGGGATAGATTACTTACGAAAAAGGAATACCCTAGCCTATCACGACTAGGAGGTTTTCTTAGACAAAGTTTTCTACCTTTTAGGATCTGAGGAACTATTTACGAAAAGGGACCATTGGAGTTTACTTTTCCGCTGTCTTTTCAAACTCTCTAAACATGAAAAGACGCTGAGTTCTTCCTTTGTCAGACTCGTTAAACCCTGATGACATTGGATTCAGTCGAAATGACGATATCCAAGTTCCTCCTTCCTAGGGCTCGTTAAATTTATTAGGATGGACTTATACGGCAAGCATATGGTATCCTCTTCAAGCTTGTGTAAAAATAAAGGGGTACTCGCCAGAAATGGTGGGGAAAATGGAACCAACATCATTATCGTGTCGGCAGTATGTCGCTCTTGAACATGGCACTTCTCTGCATTCGTCTCGGGTTGGGGATATCTCATCTCGTTTGTTCACTTGCCTCCGTGGGTTTGGGTAATCCCTTTTGACCTCTCGTCTGCTCTTTGCCTCGTCATCATGACCCTTGATCTTTTGATGTCAAATACTGCCAAATCCACTGTCGTGTCATCATATGTTCAAGAGAAGTTGACCTCTGCAAATTTCAACCTTCCTCTGATTCTCATCTGATCCTGATCCACAAAGACATTATGTTCCTCTGTCTCGTGTCGATGATGTGGGAAACACTATGGCCCACCTTCGATCAAGGTCACTTCCTGTCGACTTCAGCTCATTATCCAGGAAGCTGATCTAGAGACTCCCTTCTGGCACCTTGGAGCCTGCATGCCTCAATGGCAGGTTCTTCGCGTTCGACGTGAGGTTTTCATTATTGGCCTCTAATCGAGTGATTCTATGGGTGTTCGACGCCAGCTCATTGATTCACATGCTGTAGACTGTACCGGTAGTACCTTGAGGACCATTGTCATTATTGGTGGTACCTCTCGTGTCTGTTGATAACTTTCATCATTGGCTGGTAATCAGGCGATGTTCTTGCATGTTCGACTTCAGCTCATATATTCGCATGCTTGAACTTGTACTTTTTTCGGGTCGAGATGGAGTGCAAGGCCCTAGATTTTGTCTGTTGGAATCCAGGCTGCGATTTTGTGGATTATTATGATTGGTTACATGACTCATTCACTGGATGGCTGCGACCATTCCTGAGTCTATTTATCGATTCTCACTGGATGGCTGCGTCCATGCCCTGGATCTGGATTATTGTATACTCTGTTATGGATGGCTGCGCCCATACCACATATATATCATGTATATGAGATATCAGTTGTACTTCTATACGCAGGTTTTCCGATGGCGGTGTTTTCAGTTGGACACGTTCTCATAAAGCATTTCACCCCTCTCTCTCTTTCGGGCCTCATGCTTTAAGGGGCATATGTTACACAACAATTTGTCACCGTCCCTGCAATTACCCATCCCACACAATTGGAGGGCTCATTCCATGACCTGCGAGTAGTGACATGACTTGAAACCACTTTCATGACATCCCTCTGAACATGAGCTTTCATTTCCCTGAAGACAACTCCTTGTGAAAAACCCTAAAAACACCCCTTTTTGCATTGGCGCGGGAAGCCAATTCATTACCTGTGCCAATGGGGGAAATCCTTCAAAGAGGGCGCACCAATTGGCATTCTGTCTCAGAGTCACACTCGCACCAGCCATTTTAAGGAGTGTTTTTAAAAAATAAATGGTGGAATTTTCGTCCTAACTGATCCATAAACTGGTATCTAATTTGAGTTGAGAGGTTTGGCTCCGGATCTCCATGTAGAGGAAGTATTTTGCCACCTCTCATGGAAGCTTGCTTGAGGATAGGGCCAATCCCATGATTATAGGGATCCCAACTCCCCTTCCTCCATCTATAAAAGCTTGCTCATCTCCTTTGCAAGCTAGTCTCCAAGTTCCCAAGAACCATCAGAGCCTTATGCTGCAAGAGCCTTGATTCATTCCCTTAAGGCCAAATCCAAGCAAGGAGATTATCTTCGAGACATCCGAAGAGAGAGGTTTGTCCTATCCCCAATAGGCTTTTTCGAGACGTGTTCCGCTGACGACCCTCTGAAGGAGAATTCAGCGTCAGAGCTAGGTTGTATCCTCCTTTGATTGATTAATGATAAGCGACTAATGGTTATGGTTCTACTCCTGTTGTTGATTATGATGATGAGTTATGTCTTCTCTGACTGACATATAGTTGCATATACTGTATTTTATGTTTGCGTTTGTTGTGTTTCTTGCATGTGCAGGTGTCCGATCATGGAGATCATGAGGATCGTGATCTGCCAGAGCTAAGGAACAGGAGCGCTACTTTCTCTACAAGCGACAACGTTGGATTCCAGGTAAGCCTTCATCGCTAGTTGGTTTATTTGCAATTAGGAACCTACACTATAGCGTGTGATGATTGTTGCTAGACCTGGTATGGGCTAGTAGGGATCGCCTCTGTTCGCAGAGGGGATTTACCTCCACAACACAAAGGTACGTGTGTCATAGTACCACTAGATCCAGTAGAAGGTGCACGGTATACAGAGCCAGCCTATGAGGAGGAGGAATTAGATCACATTTCTAAATTAACTGTGCAGGATGAAGATCAGGTTAACCCCACGGATGAAGGAATTCTCTGCTGGGAAAAGGACAGTGAATGTTTTTCTGACTCTAATGAGGAACTGGAAAATTGGCAAGGCTGATTGCACAATGTTTCAGTGCTCCAATGTCTTCATACCGTCAGGAATTTTCGGCGCATCTCTACCACGGAAAGGAACCTGCCCTTCCAGGAGGACGCAGATGATAATCATGAGATGGTTGAACCTAATATTCCCATAGAACGCAGGCTCGGAGCACTATCACTAACATTGTGCGGAACACTTGCGCAAGGACCGATATTCTTCACTCAGGAGAAGTATTGGAGAAGGGTGATCCTACACATAGGGACCCCGGTTTCCAGATGGACTCCGAGGTCAGTCGACTTATGCAGACACTTGCTGAGATACCACACTCAAGGGTGCGATTGAGCCTTGCACAGACAGGCTTGTCGGGGTACCACTAACCTAGGCATGCGTCGGGTTACGGACCTGCCCAGAGCCACATGTAATTTGAAAAATTTGTGAATGCCTCAAGCAATAAATGGCACGAGGATGCATGATGTAGCCCACTGGTGCAAAGACATTCCAACCAAGGACGAGGCACATGGCTTGAATAGACTGATGGCCAACTAGCAGACACACCTCACGTCGACCTTCATTCAGGGTACGCGAACGACATACAGGTGTCATTTGTGGTCTGACATTCCATGGATATGACCTCAAGCACGCAGGATGACCATCAACACATCCCGATTTAATAAAAAAAGGATCTTACAAGTATGCACAATCGGCGGCAGATCATCAATGTAGCCATTTATGGGAAGATTTATCTACCTGATCGATGGTCAGTCTCATGAATGGGCTACTACCCCATTAAATAGCTCCGAACGGTGTGCGGCTGGCTGGATAATTACACACCAGGCTATTTATTCACCCTAAAACATGCTCCTACTATCTGTGTACTGGGTTTTTGCGCTCCTTAACATTCTCTATGTTGCCTGCTTTCGTGTTGCTAGGATGGACCCAACTAGAGAGCCTGGGAATGCTGAGTGCAGTCACAGGGGTGAACATTGGCTCCTGACAGAAAATATTGTTCGCGAGGCATGCACAGAAGGAACGTCGCGATACAGGGAAATGCTGCGGCTTCTCTGCAGCTCCAGAACACCACCCAACTGAAGCAATGTGTGTTCCCTCCCTCAAATTTCCCTCCTCAATGCTCCTGATCCAACCACGAAGGACATCCAAATTGATTTAGCACAACTATTTCGCACAGAGCTACAAGGACTGCACACCAGAGTGTTGCGCAAAGTTCACCACCATGACCGAGCTAGGCAGCAGCAGTATAATTTACCTCAGGAAGTACGATACCAGCGGATTGCAGTGGTCACAGAAGCAACATAGATTATTCAAAAACAACTGACATAAGGTGCACAATTGGTCGAAACAAGTACATAATTATGGATGGCAGTGCAGCACCATTCCACGCTTCAGCATATCCAGACTAAATTACAGTAGGCGGAAGCTGCTGTGGACCAAGTCAGAGCCTCCTCACCCTCCACCATCTCCTTGCAGCGTCTAGCCATCTTGAAAAGGATTGAGCACCTTCACCACAACAAGCATGTCATTCAAAAACGGTTGAAACCATGGACTGCCACCGCACTTTAGCTCACCGAAGATGCTTAATCTACCATTGTGTGCCTCCACCGGCTGATGGAACGGGTCACCGTGGCTCCATATGGCCCTATCTCCCTGACACTGGTCAACATTGCGCAACGATCTGTGACCCAGAGTAAGGAAGTGCTCCCACTGCTCCTTCTCACTCTGGCTACCTTGCACACGCAAATTGAAGCCGCACCACTGTAGTGACTCGAGACGAGTCACAAGATTGTGTTGGGGGACTATTGGAACGGGGTCTCCTAACAAGCTATGAAACCGGTCCATTTTGAATATTTTTTATTATATTTAGCCTAGCAAGGGGTTTTGGGGTGGGTCAAAGCCCCAAACGTATTGTAATGGGTCAAAAGGTAAACTAGGGGTTCGAAAACCATGGGTTGCAGACCATAGGAAAGTCGAGGCTAGATTGTTATAAATAGAGATGCATTTTGTATTGTAAAGGATAGGATATGATGAGATATTAATGCGAATTGCATTTTAAGCTATTTGTTTGGGTTTTGGGGAACAGACTCCTGCTGGCTATGTGCACGAAGATCCAATTCTAGCTATGTGCGGACCCTGCTGCTGTGTGCGCAGGTTGGGAGGGGAATTGGAATCGTAAGGAAGAATTGGTGAATGAATGTGAAAGGTTGTTAGAGAACTGGATCTGAATCTGTGAGTACTTTTATGTGAGTTACAGATAATTGTTGTATTATGTGTTTTCTATCCTTAAGCTGTGAAATATCTGTATACTGTGTTCTTGGATCTAGATCTGTTATGTTCTGTTTATGTACTATTGTGTTGATGTTATAAAAGGCATATAACTATATATCTAGTGCATGTGGATGCAAATAGAAGCATAATTAACCCTGCGCAGAACAAGGTAATCTGGGAATTACAGAAACATGATGCATCTCTACTTGCCTTACCGATCCTTTCTCAGGGTGTGGAAACCTGGTTCCAGCACCCACCCATACTACTTCGGGTGATAATTTTACCTACGCAAGCAGGTCACTGCCGAAAGGGCCAGTAGTATTGGGGTTTGTTGGAAAACCTTGCTTACCAAACCTGGGTCAGGACCCCTCGAGCCAACAAGATGGAGATGAAGGAGTTGAAGTGGACTGATTGGATGATGATGAATGAGCTATGGGCTGAGATGGAGGAATGGAAGTGGATGGATGGGATGATGAAGGCACATTTTTTGCATGCTGAGTAGGAGGATCTCTGAATATATTATGGGCTATGAAGGTGTCCCATGAATTTTTAGTTAATTAAGATGGTGGAGGACTGTGACCTTAATGAGAGAATGATGGAATAGAATTTTCATTTGATGTTCATATTTCCTTTTCTGGACAATGAATGCCATCTTATTAATGCTTCGGAAAAGGTAGTAGGGTATGTTCAACATCTTTACCCTAGTGAAATTCATCAAGAGGTGGATGTGATAAGTATAGAGCCTTGAAAATATATCCTCACATGAAAATTATTTCATGATTATATTCATCATCGATGCATATCTGTCCTGAAGGTGAGAAAAAGGAAAGAACCTCTTTCTCGCATTCTTATACCTTGGTTTCAGGAAAGGATCAAAGTATTTTTCCTCCAAATCAATCTTTTTGAACCACTTCTCCCCAACATTTGGGATCCCAGTGGCAGCTGAAATGGTGGCAATTGAGATAGTAAAGGTGACCCCATCTAAAGTGACTTGGTTTTTGTAGAGGTTGGATATGAAGAGCCTGGTCAACCTGGCATGGTACTGAACCCTCTGAACTTGTTCAAAAAAATCATAACAACCAACATATTTGAAACATGTTACTGTCATTGGAGAGGCTAAAAGTTCACTAGTGTTATCAAGTTTAGGTTTGAGCAGTATTCCATCTCTATGTGGCCTCCTCACCTTTGTTTCCTCTCCTTCACTAAACATTATGTTTCCTTCCTCTTTTGCCATGGATTTTTTGTCAAAACCCTAGGGATTAGGAATGATAATGTGTGTAAGATGACTTTTTTTGGGGGGATAGGAAATGGGGAAAGGGAAACTTGTGGGAAATAATTTTAGGGATATAAGAAATGGGGGAAGGGAAAAGGAGTGATAGTGTGATGAGAATTGGGATGGGGAATTGGGAGCCTAAGTAAAAAGAAGCACCCAGGAATTAGGGGTTTAGGTTTAAAATCCTAGGGAGAGGGAATGTACTAATGAGAGATTTGGGAATGAGTATTTGCAATATGGGAAGGGTATGAGAGTGCAAGGGAAATGGGTTTTAGGAGTTGTGAGTGTTAGGGAGGAAAATTAGGGTTTTGAGTGGTTAAAACACCAAATTATCAATAAAATTACACAAAACCAAAAAAATAAACTTGAAGGAGGTAAATGATGATGGAAGACACCTTTACTTTCTTCTTGAAGGCTCAAATAGCTTTTGCAAAAGTTCTAGAGGTGATTTGGCGAATTTTGGATGATTTCTTGGCTTGTTGGACACATGCACAATGCCTTAAGGTTGTGCGCCCTCTCTTCAGAAAATGCAAAATGCCTTAAGGATATGCACCCTCTCTTCACACTATGCACAACGCCTTAAGGATATGCACCCTCTGCTCAAATTTTCTCCAATTTTTCCCAGAAAATTGAAAAATCACTCTCTTGAAGTGTTTACTCAATGACATAGGAGGCAAATGAATTTGAAAATGTTGTCTAGGAGATTTTAATTCTTGAGTATATTTAGGTTTAAATCAAAAACCCACTTTTCCATTGTTTCCTTTCACCTTTTTGACACATTTTGCTAATTACCCTTTTCTTTTGATTTTTCTTCTTTGCAGGATCAAGTTGGTGGAGTTTGGCACTTTTCACTTTCAGATGGTGATCTTTAGTTTGGAATATATGATTTGAGTTTGCAGCTACGGATATAACTTATTACATATTATAAGCATAAATTACATAAAAAATTTAAAAATAAATTACATCTATGTTTTCATATCAAAATTACTATTTTGATATGAAAATAAAACTTTAAAATCAAAATTATAAGTTTAAAAATATCATATTTACATGCTGATAATCTTCTGCAGATGATAATGAAATTTTTATTGAGTCACTCCCACACCCTTTTCTGACCTTATTGAGATGAAATGGTGCATTTTTGGACCTTGAACAATAAAACCTAATGACATAATGGGACCTTGAATGACCTGACTCCATGGTTGACATAAGATAGTTAAATGAGCTTTTGAAAAGTGTATTTATGCTCAAGAAGACATGAAGGTGGGCCAACAAATGTGAAATTTTGAGGGAGAGTGAGGTGTTATGACTTGGACTACCATCAGTGAATCAATTTTTTCCATGACCTATTGGAATGATAAAAAATTTCATAGTGGGGCCCCTAAAATGAGTATAAAAAGAATAATTTTGATCAATGATGGTATAATGCATATTATAACATTAACATCGGCCTTAATGGGGATGGCGGCTCCTTGGAGGTGTCAAGAAAACCATAGACCAAGTGCCTAACCATTGGGCCAATACGGTAAAAAAAACTTCAAACTGAAATGCATGACTAAATACTAACAACTCAATGACACAAACTGACTTTGAAATTGACTGAAATTGACTTTGAACAATGAATCGAAACTTAACTTACTTTTCTGAAAACTTAACTTGAAGTAGTAAAAACTCAATGAAGCTCCATGGCCTTCACTTTGGGCTCCGAACTCCATTTATTTTCCACTTCACACTTGCAAGAATATCAAACTGATATATACAATGAGGATTAATTTTTTTTCACAATTTCCGATCAAAAAATATAGTGCTTCAGGAACCTACCATTAACTGGCCCTCCTAAGCAACTTTTCCCATCCATTTCTTCCAAGAGATATGCATTTTGTCCATGAGAAGCTGCAATCTTAAAGGGTCCTTTCCATAATTATCTAACTTCCCGTCCTTACCATTGTCTTCATTCCTGGCATCCCAACAGAGTACTACATCACCGATCTTGAAATCATCTTGCTTGGTTTTCTTGTCATAGATTTGCTTGATCTTATCATGGAGCTTGGAAGTGTTCTGAAACACTTCTTCTCTTATATGTTACAAGTGAATCATTTGGTTTATTCTGTGTTGTATGTCATTTTCTTCGCTTCTTGCTTCTTGTAAAAGTTTCATGATTGGGATAGCCAATGAACAAGGGAAAACTATATCCACACCGTAAACTACCTAAAATGGAGACATGCTAATGGATTTCTTGTTGCTTACCCAATTTTCCCATAGTGCATTAGTTAGCTTCTTGTCTAAATTATTTTTGTTTGCCTCCAACATATTTTTGATTATGCTGATCAAAGACTTGTTGGAGGACTCTGCCAATCCATTTCCCTGAGGATAATATGTTGTAGAATGACCCAAATTAATTTTATACCTATCACAAAAAAATTTCATCTTATTTTCTTTGAAAACTATGGAGTTATTTGTGATGATCTTTCTAGGACAACCAAACCGAGAAAAGATGTTAGCTTCTAAAAACTGAATTATAACTGAGTCTGTAGCTTGCCTGGATGGGATCACTTCGATCCACTTTGTGAAATAGTCTATGGCGATAAGTATCCATCATTGTTGAGTGGATGAGGTTGGATATATTTCACCAATGAAATATAAGCCCCATTGCTAGAAAGGAGCTTCAATTGAAATGGGTTGTAACGATAAAGGAATAAGCTTACGTTTACCTTGGAAAAGTTGGCATTCATGGCATCTCATAATTGTGTATATACAAATCTGCAAACAATGTTAGCCAATAGTAACCCACTCTTAGTACTTTATTGGTTGTGGTCTTCCAGTATAAGTTACCTCCACAATCTCCCTTGTGGAAATCCTTCATCACTTCTTTGGACTCATCTTCAACCAAGCAATTGAATAACACACCTCAAGGATCTTTCTAGTAGAGTGCACTATCTAGTATGCAATATTTTGAAGCCTTAAGCTTCAAGGACTTGCTATTACTCTTTGACATGCCCGGAGGAGGGTTTAAATGTTGTAAAACATAAATGATATTAGCATACTATGGAGATGATGAAAATAGATTTGATACTTGAATAAGACTTACACCTTCATCGTCATCGAAAAGTGCTGATATAAGATTTATGTCAAGTGCTTGTAGATTAGACTCAGCCATGAGCTTGGCTAAGCCTTGGCCTTTGATCAGCCAGTTGGGCTGGTAAGACGAGGAGGGAAAATCTTGCCATAATTCCTGCTGAATGGAATACTAGATTGACAACAGGAGGGATGGGATGAATAGGTAAACGAGCTGAAGTTATTGGTAATGAAGTGGCAGGTATGTATGATGAAGTCGAAGGTGCATATAAATATACTATAATTGACTCATTTTGAGATTCAGATGAAACAAAAAATTCTTCCAAATGGTAGAATTGGATCCACTCCTTAATGTTAAGGTCAGACTCGGGCTTAATTTCTTCGAAAAACCAATCTTTCAAAGAATTTAAGTCTAATTCAAACAAATATTTTATCTCAGATAATATTAGAGGATTGAATACTATATCAGAAAAAGAAGTTTCGGGTTTGGATTTAAATAAAGACAATTCAAACTTCAGGTCGTAAGGTATATCTTCTAGAGAAAGTAACTTAGCAGGTAGAGAAACTGATCTTACCAACGGAATTGGTCCTCATTGAATATGTGCAGTTTGATATCGATGTCTTCGAAAGAGCTTCTCTGGATCATCAACTGAATCGACTAGATTAGGGTTTTGAATCACTCTGGTATATATTGTAGAAGCCAAATTTGCTATGAGGCACTCCAATTATGAAATCATCCTTATCAAACTCGATCCTATCATCCAAAGGATCGGTTTCTGTTAAATTTTTGTCGTACACCTAGGGAGGATTTGTATTTTCACTCCCCAACAATGGTGCCAAAATTTTATCACTTCGCCAGATTCCTAAGGCTGAAGAAGGAATCCCAACAGAGGTAACCACAGACTAACCTTTTAAGTTGGTAGATAGCCCTACCAGGCTAGAGAGGGCTCTCTCCAAAAGGTTCATAGCTAGGAGAGTTGGAGAAGTTAGGGTTTTTAGGCTAGGTAATGAGTGGAGGGGTTGTTTTGATTTTATTTTGGTTGGGCTCTCACTGGATGAAGAAATTAGGTCAAGGGATCTAGGTTAGGGAAGATGAGATAGGGTTGCAGGGATCAATGGGGCAAGGTAGGCACAAGTCTTATCACTTAAATATGATAGTGATGGAATTTTTTTGAGACTAAAAAGAATATACGAAGAGCATGGGAGATGTATTCTTCTTAGACAAAGGAAAATGGAAAAACAATGATCAATTCCCCAAAATAGAGCATGAGCAAGCATGTGTTCTGATTATCAAACTTCAAAGAGATAATACTATAGAAATAAAGTGAACATGAATACAATACATTCTAACATATGAGACTAAAGAAAATACAATGATAAGCATCATACCACAAGTATCCCATAAAATAGCCGCAACTCCACTTTATTAGCTGGCCAAACTGAGTACAATAGTTCCTTGATCAATAAGAAAACATACAAACTGATTCCAACCCTTGATTAGTGTGAATAAAGGGGATAAATAGACATGAAACAAGCTTCAATCCTCCTCAGGGGTCGAATCCATGAGGTGAGGAAGAGATCCACTAATTTCTGAACTGAAAACTGAAGTTTAGGATGGTCCAAGTGACTCACTCCTCATTACACTCAAAATGATTCATCTTGACTAAAGGATAACTTTACCTAATGAACCTACCACTAGGTAACTTATCCTTGATATAATTACATTTACCATGATGAATTACATAGGTAAAAAGATCATTTCTTGAGATAAAATCAAAACTTACAGTGAAAAACCAAAAACCTCAGAAAAATGTCATATGCGCCATTTTCCTGTCATATGTGCCCTCGCTTAAGGCTATGCACCCTCCATGTTCAGGGTGGCATTTGACTAACCTACATGTGTCCAAATCTGGCCCTAGATGGCTTGTTCGAAATCTCTTCCTATCCTCTTTCTGAATATGCCTCAAGTTCTGAAAATAATGTTGATTTGACCCCTCAAATTATAATCTCCAAAAACTATTTTGTGCGCAGCGCCTAGGCAAAAATATGGGTAGAAACATGAATTTTAGAGTGTTTTTTGCCCTTTTCACTGACCATATTGACTCAAAAACCTTAGAAAATGTACAGGGTGCATGTCTTCATCATTCTGAACCCAATGGTGGTGACCTTTTCCCAAAAAGTTTCCCTATCATTTGCACAACGCCTAGGGCGTTGCACATATGACAAATTTTCTACTATATCCTTCTTCAAAATAACAGAGTCAAACTCAGAATTTTCAAAAAAGTGTGTAAATGCCTAAATTTTTTTAAAATAGCTTATGATGATGTGTATAGGCTTGGAGGGAAGCCTCAACAAGAATTTCCAAATTTTTCTTTTCCTCCATGGTCAACTCTTCAATTTTTGCATTGGCACTTTTGAGCTTGGCCAATGCAATTTTCTCCTTCAAGGCATAGTGTTTTACCTTTCTCCTCAATAGGTCATTATCCTTATTTTATTTGGCTAGCATATTATCCAAATTTTGATTGGCTCTATCAATCCATGGCTCCCTATTCTCACTGATCACTATGGAAAGCTGCTCATTTAGGGTTAGATGGTTAGCAAGCTTAGCTTCCCTTTTCCTCTCTAGAGTTAGAGCTCTTTTCAACCCTCTATTTCTAGGTCTCTATCTTTTTACATGTTCTTCTTCATCATCAACTAAGCCATACCTTTCAAGTGTTTCATCTAGCATGACTTTTGCCTTTTGAGCCTCCCTTTGATCATCAATGACTTGTTTGGTTTTCAATTGGTCATTTTCTTGTTGAGGGAAGTTTATGCCATATATAGCCTTGTCAAGATTAGTTTTAAGCTCCCTAATTTTAAAATCCTTACCTTTGATGGAAAAATTAGTGATTTTTTCATTGTCATCCTAATCTAGGTCAACAATATGAAATTCTTGCTTTGTTTGATGTGTCCTCCTCATCATGAATGATTGCCTCATTGAAATTCTCTTTGCCTTTGTCCACCTGTTGTGTTGTTGTAGAAGGCATTTCCTCTTCCACTCCATGTGGAGAAAACACATGCCTGTAGCCTCTCTAGTAGGTTTTTGGCAATGGCTCATCCTCAACCATACTATCCCACTTAGGTTCAATATCCTCCATCTTGCTGGGCGATCCAATGTCATGATGAGATGGAGATGAAGGAGGTGAAGTGGACTGATCAGATGATGATGAATGAGCTATGGGCTGAGATGGAGGAATGGGCATGGATGGTTGGGATGATGACAACACATTTTGTGCATGCTAAGTAGGAGTATCTCTGAATATATTATGGGCTATGAAGGTGTCCCATGAAATTTTCAGTTGATTAAGATGGTGGAGGACTATGATCTTAATGATGGAATAGAATTTTCATTTGATGTTAATATTTCCTTTTCTAGACAATGAATTCCATCTTATCTATGCTTCGAAAAAGTTAGTAGGGTATGTTCGGCATCTTTACCTTAGTGAAATACATCAAGAGGCGGATGTGATAAGTATAGAGCCTTGAAAATATACCCTCACATGAAAAGTATTACATGATTATCTTCATCATCAGTGCATATCTCTCCTGAAGGTGGGAAAAAGGAAAGAACCTCTTTCTCTCATTCTTATACCTTGGTTTCAGGAAAGGCTCAAAGTATTTTTCCTCCAAACCACTCTTTTTTAACCACTTCTCCCCAACATTTGGGATCCCGATGGCACCTGAAATGGTGGTAGTTGAGATAGTAAAGGTGACCCCAGCTAAAGTGACTTGGTTTTTGTGGAGGTTGGATATGAAGAGCCTTCTCAACCTGACATGGTGCTGAACCCTCTGATCTTGTTCACAAAAATCATAACAACCAACATATTTGAAACATGTTACTGTCATTGGAGAGGCTAAAAGTTTGCTAGTGTTAGAAGTTTCAAGTCTGAGCACTCTTCCACCTATATGTGGCCTTCTCTCCTCTGTTTCCTCTACTTCACTAAAAATTATGTTTCCTTCCTCTTCTGCCATGGTGTTTTTGTCAAAACCCTAGGGATTAGGAATGATAATGTTTGTAAGTTGAATTTTTTTTTGGGATAGGAAATGAAGAAAGGGAAATTTGTGGGAAATAATTTTAGGGGTATGAGAAATGGGGGAAGGGAAAATGAGTGATAGTGTGATGGGAATTGGGATCCTAGGTAAAAAGAAGCACTTAGGGATTAGGGTTTTAGGTTTAAGAACTTAGGGATAGGGAATGTACTAATGAAAGATTTGGGAATGAGTATTTGCAATATGGGAAGGGTATGAGAGTGCAAGGGAAATGGGTTTTAGGAGTTAAGAGTGTTAGGGAGGAAAAATAGGGTTTTGAGTGGTTAAAACACCAAATTATCAAGAAAATTACACAACACCAAAAAAATAAACTTGAAGTAGGTAAATGGTGATGGAAGACACCTTTATGCACTTGTTGAAGGCTCAAATAGATTTTGCAGAAGCTCTGGAGGTGATTTGGTGAATTTTGGTGATTTGTTGGCTTGCTGGACATATGCACAAGGCCTTAAGTCTGTGTGCCCTCTCTTCATACTATGGGCAACGCCTTAAGTATATGCACCCTCTCTTCAGATTGTGCACAACACCTTAAGGATATGCGCCCTCTGCTCAAATTTTCTCCAATTTTGCCCAGAAAATCGAAAAATTGCACTCTTCAAGTGTTTGCTTGATGGAATAGGAGGCAAATAAATTTGAAATTGATGTCTAGGAGTCTTTAATGCTTGATTGAATTTATATTTAAATAAAAAAACCCACGTTTCCATTGTTTCTTTTCACTTTTTTGAGACATTTTTCTAATTACCCTTTTTCTTTTGACTTTTCTTCTTTGCAGGATGAATTTGGTGGAGTTTGGAACTTTTCACTTTCAATTGGTGACCTTTAGTTTGGCATATATGATTTGAGTTGGCATCTAGGGATAGAACTTATTACATATTATAAGCATAAAATTACATTAAAAAATTAAAAATAAATTACATCTCTGTTTTCATATCAAAATTACAATTTTTATATGAAAATCAAACTTTAAAATAAAAATTACAACTTTAAAAATATCATATTTACATGCTGATAATCTTTAGCATATGATAATTAAATGTTTATTGAGTCACTCTCACACCTTTTTCTAGCCTTATTGAGATGAAATGGTGCATTTTTGGACCTTGAACAATAAAACCTAATGACCTAATTGGACCTTGAATGAACTAACTCCATGGTGGACATAAGACATAGTGAAATGAGCTTTTGAAAAGTGTATTTATGCTCAGCAAGGCATGAAGGTGGGCTAGAAAATGTGAAATTTTGAGGGAGAGTGAGGTGTTATGACTTGGACTACTATCAGTGAATCAATTTTTTGCATGACCTAATGGAAAGATAAAAAAAATCAGAGTGGGACCCCTAAAATGTGTATAAAAAGAGTAATTTTGATCAGTGATGGTAGAATGCACATTCTGACACTAACACAACCTTTGAATCGTCTATCACTTGTAAGTTTAGATTGTTAAAGTGACATAATTAAAATGACTAACAAAAACAATTGATTCATATTCTTATAGTAATTCTTAGGTACTCGTATTTTTGCTCATAAACTAAATTAGTCATTCATGTTAGTCATTTTTAGTTGTATTACTCATTAGGTAGTCGTATATTTTAACACGAGACTAAATTAGTTATTTATGTTAGTCAGTTTTAGTTGGGTCACTTGAGATTTCTCATTTTTTTGTATTATTTCACTTGGAAAATTTGTGGTGACTAACTTTTTTAGTCACATAGTCACTAATTTCTAATTTTTTGCTAGTGACCATTTTCCCAATTAGGAGATTTTTCTCAAATAGGAACATCTTTTCAATTATTCTCAATTAGGAACTTGTTTTCTATAGCTTCTTTGAGATAGAGGTGCTTTGCAATAGGATTGGATAAATGAAACTCTTTTCTAAGATTTAGAGAGCACCATTTCTCACCATAGCTCTTTTCAAGTGTCTTCAAACTTATCTATTGTATATCTACCAACAAATAATAAAGGGAATGTGTTTCTATTATCTTGTGTTCAATTTTTTTTTCTTATTGTCTTCATTGTGTAATTTTGTATCTCATGCTTTATTTTCCAATTTATTACATTTAATTTTTGTTTTTATGTATAACATCTAATGATTTTGTTTGTGATATTCATTTTGGCATATATGATTTGATTTGGAAGCTAGGGATAGAACTTATTACATATTATAAGCATAAAATTACATAAAAGATTAAAAATAAATTACATCTCTATTTTAAGATCAAAATTACAATTATGATATGAAAATCAAACTTTAAAATCAAAATTACAACTTTAAAAATATCATATTTACATGCTGATAATATTTTGTAGATGATAATGAAATGTTTACTGAGTCACTCTCACACCTTTTTATGACCTTATTGAGATGAAATGGTGCATTTTTGGACCTTGAACAATAAAACCTAATGACATAATGGGACCTTGAATGACTTGGGTCCATGGTTGACATAAGACATAGTGAAATGAGCTTTTGAAAAGTGTATTTATGCTCAGCAAGACATGAAGGTGGGCTAGCAGATGTGAACTTTTCAGGGAGAGTGAGGTGTTATGACTTGGACTACCATAAGTGAATAAATTTTTTGCATGACCTAATGGAATGATAAAAAATTTTAGAATGGGACCCCTAAAATGAGTATAAAAGAGTAATTTTGATCACTGATGGAAGAATCCATATTCTGACACTAACATTGGCCTTATTGGGCATGGAAGCTCCTTGGAGGTGTCAAGAACACCATAGACCAAGTGCCTAACCATTGGGCCAATACGGTAAGAAAAATTCAAACTGAAATGCATGACTAAATACTGACAACTCAATGACACAAACTCACTTTGAAACTGACTAAAATTGACTTCGAACAATAACTCAAAACTTTACTTTTATAAAAACTTAACTTGAAATGGTAGAAAATCAATGAAGCTCTATGGCCTTCACTTCGGTCTCCAAACTCCATTGATTTTCCACTTCACACTTGGAGGAATATCAAACTGATATATACAATTAGGATGAATTTTTTTTCACGATTTTAGTTAAATAAAGATATTGCTTCAGGAGCCTACCATTAACTGGCCCTCCTATGAAACTTTTCCAATCCATTTCTTCCAAGAGATATGCATTTTTTCCACGAGAAGTTGCAATATTAAAGGGTCCTTTCCATAAATTATTGAACTTCCCGTGCTTACCCTTGATTTCATTCTTGGCATTCCAATGGAGTACTACATCACTGATCTTGAAATCATCTTGCTTGGTTTTCTTGTCATATATTTTCTTGATCTTATCATGGAGCTTGGAAGTGTTCTAAAACACTTCTTCTCTTGTATGTTTCAAGTGAATCGTTTGGTTTATTCTACGTTGTATTTCATTTTATTCACTTCTCTCTTCTTGTAAAAATTTCATGACTGGGATAGCCAATGAACAAGGGAAAACTGTATTCACACTGTAAACTACCTAAAATGGAGACATGCCAATGGATTTCTTGCTGCTTACCCGATCTTCCCACAATTCATTAATTAACTTCTTGTGTCAATTCTTTTTGTTCGCCTCTAACATATTTTTGATTATGCTGATCAAAGACTTGTTGGAGGACTCCGCCAATCCCTTGCACTGAGGATGATATGTTGTAGAATGACCCAAATTAATGTTATACCTATCATCTTATTTGATTTGAAATCTGCGGCATTATCCGTGATGATCTTTCTAGGACAACCAAACTGGGACACGATGTTATCTTCTAAAAACTAAATTGAAACTGAGTCTGTAGCTTGCCTGGATGGGATCACTTCGATCCACTTTGTGAAATAGTCTGTGGCAGTAAGTATCCATCTGTGTTGAGCGGATGAAGGTGGATGTATTTCACCAATAAAATCTAAGCCCCATTGTTGGAAAGGAGCTTCAACTGAAATGGGTTGTAACGATAAAGGAATAAGCTTACATTTATCTTGGAAAAGTTGGCATTCATGGCATCTCATAACTGTCTTATACAAATCTGCAAACAATGTCAGCCAATAGTAACCCTCTCTCAGTACTTTATTGGCCGTGGTCTTCTAGTATAAGTGACCTCCACAATCTCCCTTGTCAAAATCCTTCATCACTTCTTTGGACTCATCTTCAACCAAGAAATTGAGTAACACACGTCCAGGATCTTTCCAGTAGAGTGCACTATCTAGTATGCAATATTTTGAAGCCTTAAGCTTCAAGGACCTGCTCTTACTCTTTGACATGCCCGAAGGAGGGTTAAAATATTTTTGTAAAACATAAATGATATCAGCATACCGTGGAGATGATTAAAAAAAATATGATACCTGAATAAGACTTACACCTTCTTCGTCATCAGAAAGTGCTAATATGAGATTGATGTCAAGTGCATGTAGATTAGACTCAGCCATGAGCTTGTCTAAGCCTTGAACTTTGGTCGACATGGTTGGCTTGATCTCAAGGTCATACTCTAAGAGCACTAGTATCCACCTAGCTCTGCTTCCTTCTGGATATGTTTGCATGAGTAATTTTTTTAACCACTGCATTTGGAACATATGCCAAAATATGTGAGTGAAAAATATAAACACGGAAGTCCTTGAGTGATTTAAAAAAATCCAAGGCCTGTTTCTCTATTATGTTGTATCGGAGGGCTACATCCCTTATTGTGAGACTCCGGAATGCTATTGGCAGCTCTGTCCCATATTTTTTCTACATAAGCACTGCTGCCAAAGTATGCTCATAAGTAAAAGAAAATATAACGAAATATAGAGAATAATCAGGCCTTTTCAAAACTAGAGTAGTGGTCAAAGAAATTCTCATCGAGTTGAATGACTTACGAGCATTTTCATTCCATTTTTCATCATTCATCTTCTTCAGCATGTTAGTTAACTCTCTAAGATGTTCTGCTAAGTTGGGAATGAACCTACGTAGGAAATTTATCCTACCATTGAATGCTTGGACTTCGTTCTTGTTACGAGGGAAATCAATATTCTGTATCGATTCAAATCTTGAAGGATCTATCCGGATCCCATATTTTGAAATGATGTGACCCAATAGTTTTCCTTCTTCCATAGCAAATAGGCACTTTTTAGGATTTAGGGAAATCCCAAATTTTCTACATCGTTGGAACACAACTCTCAAATGGTGTAAATGCTTATCATCTGAATTTGAATAAATAAATAGATCATCTAAATAAACAACAAGGAAGACATCTTTATCATTACCAAAAGCTATGTACATGGCACACTAGAAAGTGGCCCCGACATTCTTCAAAGAAAATGACATCTTAGCATATGTGAAGGTACCCCATGGTGTAGTGAACATTGTCTTATCCTGATCATCTTCAAGCACAAGGATCTAATTGTACCCTGAGTGACCATCCAACAATGACATCCTGCTGGCTCCTACAACTCGTTGAAGTATGTGGTCCATTTTGGGCAACGGTTAATTGTCTTTCAACGACACTTTGTTTAGATTTCTGAAATCTATACATAGTCGGATTTCACCAATCATCTTTTGCACTAGAACCAAATTGGAGATCCAATTAGAAAATCCGATTGGGACAATAATTCATGCATTATAGAGCTTGTTTACCTCCTTCTCAATGGATGGCAACAACTTTGGGTTTATTCTCCTGAGCTTTTTCCTAAAAGGCTTTTGGTTTGGCTTTATCGGGATAATGTGTTGAATGATATATTTATCGTACACCTTTAGATCTAAGTAATACCAAGAAAACACGTCAGAAAACTCAGTAAAACACTCAAAATATTTAGGCTTTGCCTCTGGATGCAAATACTTTGAAAGCTTGATGAACTTTTGCTGCTCCGTTGTTCCAATATTAACATCTTCTACACCTTTTTCTATGGGGACCAAAGTAGGTTTTCTTGCCACGTCATCTTGATAAAATAACTCTTCCAAAGGTATGAGACCTTTGGGAATTTTATTGTCCTTGAGCTGAAGTATGTCAATCTGATCTGCCTCAATGACTTGGTCATCCTTGTCATACACTTCGTCCATAGAACAGTTCTCAAACTCGCCTTCACTTTGAAGGAATTTTTCACTTGTTTATTGTCCTAGAATACTTGCCAAAATTTAAAGTTATCCGGAATGGAAGGTCTGTGCTTTATATGAATCTCAAAATTTTTATTTGAAAACATTGTAGATATGAAATTACTTGCAGCAGTGGCTAATGAATCATCCATCAAGTTTTGTAACCTTGGCACTACTTTAAGTGTATATTCTGAAAACATTCTCAAAATTTCAAGTGTTGCATTTCTATATTGCCTCATCCTTGGGTGATTAGCTTGATACTCACCTTTGATTTTTTTAATTACTAGCTCTGAATCACTGTAGACTATAATTCTTCTAGCTCCCAATTTTTTCAAAATTTTTAGACCGTTAATGAGCGCCTCATATTCAGCCTCATTGTTCGTACAGTCAAATGCTAATTTGTAGGAACACAACCTAATATTATTAGGGACTTTATTTTAATGTTGAAATGGGTTGCCGATCCATAAAAAAATGTCAGCCTCGTATTTTCCAACAGAACCATCAAATTCCATGCTCCAAAGACCATATTCTTCCTCAAGGTGCTAAAACTCTTGACTCTGATTTGACACAATTTTTTGATCTGATTCTTTATGTTGTTCTCAACTTTCATCTACCTTCTCTGATGACTACTCTGATATAGTAGGAAATTTTTCTTTCTCTTTTTCTAACACTGTTCTATTGCAATATGAAACTTCAAGAACATCCTCTATTTCTACTAATTGATAATCTACATCATTTAATCTAGAATCATTGTACAAAATGAAGGACTCTAAGTCTGTATGTAGAATGTTTATACAATGATTATTAGGTCTTTCCTTGTTTGTGATCATGTATTTCATATTAGTCTCATGGTACAGTTTTCTCATTTGAACAAAGATAGGAATTGTTGCGTAGGAAAAGTCCAACTGTAGTGTACCTCTCAATTTATCCCCCAAGGATCTTGATAACAACATACCGAAACATGGTGGAATATCAGAAACTGCCAAGTCCATAAGGAAATTTTTGGTTGGGATTTGCTCTAAGGGGACAACTAGATATTTAATTAGACCCAAACAACAGACATGACCAGAATCGAAAGACTATAAATCATGATATGGGTGGGTTATTTCAAGGCCAAGATTCTCCATGGTGGCTTTAGGCATGAGGTTGTGGGAGGCCCTAGAGTCTAACATAGTGTTATGAAGGATGAATTGGTGAACTTTGAGACTCATGTAAAATGGTGGGACCTCATTATCTTCAGATTGACCATCAATTGTGGGACCAAATATTAACTCGCATTGATCATCCTCTATATTAACCATGTAGGATAAAGGGCCAAATTTCAAGGTTTTGACTACATGGGATTTGTATTTATCAACTTTTACCAATTTATTAAGTGGAATAGACACATTTAATTTTAAAATTTCTGACTCTAAAGTAAAAGGTATAGTTTCATCTACCTCTTTTATGACAATATCCCTTTTCTCAACATGATCTCTCGGTGCAACTTCTTTCCTCTGAATATCTCTTTCTTTGACAAGTGCACTTGTAGAAGGTCGATTACTTATATTTTTATTTGGAGCTGCAATATCTCTACCCTTATTTTTATTATCTTGAGAAACTTACTTTTTTGGTGCTTCTTTTTGTTGAACTGTCTTATTCGGAGGTGGATTGATTGGAAAATCACGGTCTCTCAAGGTATACTACCTTTGGTGGGAACTTAATGCATTCAGGTAACCTCTCTGATAATCATCAGGTTCTACTTCTAACTCATGATCATTTTCCATTATGTAGTCTTTATCATTAGGTGAACTTGTTTTTTCCACATATTCCTCATCCTCAGTTAGAAAAATGGGTTGACCATCGGCTGTGAAAAGAAGGTTCTCCTCTACTGTTGGTTCTTATTATTCATCACTATGAGCATAGTTCTATTGTCGTGGTGTTATAATTGGTTGTTGTTGCTGTGTTTCAGGAGCTCTTTTCTCTCTCTGCTTTATCTGAAACTGAGGTTGCTGTAACTGGCTTCGAAATTTCAGATTTCTGATTTGTGGCTCCGTCTGTCTATTTGAAATACACATATTATTGACCATTCTTTCCATGGTTCTAAGAAAAGCATCAAATTTAGTATCAGATGAAGTGGAAGGTTCCTCTTTAATGGTCACTTTGCATTCATTTTTGAGTTTGGACTTTCTAATCAAGAGGTTGGCCTCAACACTCACTGAATTTTTTATCATCTCTTCTAGAGTAGTAGGATTTCTTTCTCTGAATGAGTAGGCCATATTTGGGTCAAAAGTATTGGAATAACATAGAAGGAAAAAAAAAGGAGGTGGTTTCATTTCATTTGGGATGGAGTTATAGATTTTGAGGTATCAGGAATTATAATCACGCACTGATTCATTAGGATTGCGTTTCAGGGAATCATATTCAGCAAGGATTTGTAAAGGGGTTTTCTTCTCATCCCACTTGGCTAAGAAAGAATTAGTTATTTTAGTAGGAGTCCTAATATAATTGCATACTAGGGAACGGAACCAAACTTTAACTTCTCTAGAAAAACTTTGTACGATGATTCACATCTTGGCATCATCTGCATCTAAATCCTCAAGATCTATGAAGGTTGTAATTTTGGCCATATGCTAATGGGCAGTGATTTCAGAATCTTCATCGAAGAGGGGAAGTCTTTGGCCATATCCTTGAGGTAAGTCATACAATTAGGCTGGTAAGACAAGTAGGGAAATTCTTTCCATAATTCCCGCTGAATGGAATACTAGATTGACAACAGGAGGGATGGGCTGAATAGGTAAAGGAGCTAAAGTTATTGGTAATGAAGTGGCAGGTATGTATGATGAATTTGAAGGTGCATATGAATATACTATAACTGACTCAGTTTGAGGTTTAGATGAAACAAAAAATTCTTTCGAATGGTAGAATTGGATCCACTCCTTAATGTCAAGATCAAACTCGAGCTTAATTTCATCAAAAAACCAATATTTCAAAGAAATTAAGTCTAATTCATACAAAGATTTCATATTATATAATATTAGAGGATCAAATACTATATCGGACAAAGAATTTTCGGATTTGGATTTAAATAAAGACATTTCAAACTTCAGGTCGTAATGTATATCTTCTAGAGAAAGTAACTTAGCAGGTAGAGAAACTGATCTTACCAACAGAACTAGTATTCATTGAATATGTGCAGTTTTATATCAACATATTCGAAAGAGATTCTCTAGATCATCAACCGGATCGACTGGATTAGGGTTTGGATTCGCTCTGGTATATATTGTAGAAGCTAGATCTGCTATGAGGCATTGCAATTATGAAATCAACCTTATGAAACTCGATCCTATCGTCCAAAGGATTAGTTTCCGTTAATTTTTGTCATACACCCAAGGAAGATTTTTCTTTTTTCTCCCTGGTAATGGCACAAAAATGTTATCACTCCACCATATTACCAAGACTAAAGAAGGAATCCCAACAGAGGTAACAAAAGACTAAACTTTTAACTTGGTAGATAGCCCTACCATGCCAGAGAGGGCTCTCTCCAAAAGGGTCACAACCAGGAGGGATGGATAAATTAGGGTTTTTAGGCTAGGTAATGAGTGGAGGGGTTGTTTTGATTTTATTTTGGTTGGGTTATCACTGGATGAAGAAATTAGGTCAAGGGTTATAGGTCAGGGAAAATGAGATATGGTTGCAAGGATCAATGGGGCAAGGTAGGCACAAGTATTATCACTCATATATGATAATGATGGAATGGTTTTGAGACTGAAAAGAATCTACGAAGAGCATGGGAGATGTATTCTTCTTAGACAGAGGAAAATGGAAAAACAATGATCAATTCCCCAAAATAGAGCATGAGCAAGCATGTGTTCTGATTATCAAACTTCAAAGAGATCATACCATAGAAATGAAGTGAGCATGAATACAATACATTCTAACATATGAGACTAAATAAAATACAATGATAAGCATCATACCACAAGTATCCCATAAAATAGCTGCAACTCCTCTTTATTAGCTGGCCAAACTGAGTAGTTCCTTGATCAATAAGAAAACATACAAACTGATTCTAACCCTTGATTAGTGTTAATAAAGGGGATAAATAGACATGAAACAAACTTCAATCCTCCACAGGGGTCGAATCCATGAGGTGAGGAAGAGATCCACTAATTTTTGAACTGAAAACTAAAGTGTAGGATGGTCTAAGTGACTCACTCCTCATTACACTCAAACTGATTCATCTTGACTAAAGGACAACATTACCTAATGAACCTACCCCTAGGTAAATTATCCTTGATATAATTACAGTTACCATGATGAATTACATAGGTAAAAATATCATTTCTTGAGATAAAATCAAAATTTACAGTGAAAAACCAAAAAACTTAGCAAAATGTCATATGCACCATTTTCCTGTCATATGTGCCCTCGCTTAAGGCTATGCGCCCTCCATGTTCAGGGTGACATTTTACTAACCTAAATGTGTCCAAATATAGCCCTAGATGGCTTGTTGGAAAGCTCTGCCTGTCCTCTTTCTGAATATGCCTCAAGTCCTTAAAATAAGGTTGATTTGACCCCTCAAAATTGTAATCTCCCAAAATTGTTTTGTGCGCAGCGCCTAGGCAAAAATATGGGTAGAAACATGAATTTTAGAGTGTTTTTTTCCCTTTTCACTAACCATATTGACTCAAAAATATTAGAAAATGTATAGGGTGCATGTATTAGTCATTATGAACCTAATGGTGGTTACCCTTTTCTCAAAAATTGCCCCTATCATTTGCGCAACGCCTAGGGTGCTGCACATATGACAAATTTTCTACTAAATCCTTATTCAGAAAAATAGAGTCAAACTCAAAATTTTCAAAAAAGTTTTAAATGCCTAAAAATTTGTAAAATAGCTTATGATGATGTGTATAGGCTTGGAGGGAAGCCTCAGCAAGAATGTCCAAGTTTTTCTTTTCCTCCATGGTCAACTCTTCAATTTTTGCATTGGCACTTTTGAGCTTGGCCAATAAAATTTTCCCCTTCAGGGCATAGTGTTTGACCTTTCTCCTCAATAGGTCATTATACTTATTTTATTTGGCTGGAATATTCTCCAAATTTTGATTGGCTCTATCAATCCATGGCTCCATGTTCTCACTGATCACTATGGAAAGCTGCTCATTTAGAGTTAACTAATTAGCAAGCTCAGCTTCCCTTTTCCTCTCTAGAGCTAGAGCTCTTTTCATCCCTCTAGTTCTAGGTCTCCATCTTGGTACCTACTCTTCTTCATCATAAACTAAGCCATACCTTTCAAGTGTTTCATCTAGCATGACTTTGTCCTTTTGAGCCTCCCTTTGAGCAGTGAAATACTTAACCTCATCAATGACTTGTTTGGTTTTGAATTGGTCATTTTCTTGTTGAAGGATGTTTTTTCCATATATAGCTTTGTCAAGATTATTTTGAAGCTCCCTAATTTTGAAATCCTTACCTTTGATGGAAACATTAGTGATTTTTTCATTTTCATCCTAATCTAGGTCAACAATATGAAATTCCTAGTCTATTTCATGAGTGTCCTCCTCATCGTGAATGATTGCCTCACTGACATTCTCTTTTCCTTTCTCCACCTGTTGTGTTGTTGTAGAAGGCATGGCCCCTTCCACTTCATGTGGAGAAAACACATGCCTGTAGCCTCTCTAGTAGGTTTTTGGCAATGGCTCAACCTCAACCATACTAGCTCACTTAAGGTCAATATCCTCCATCTTGTTGCGTGATCCAATGTCATGATGAGATGGAGATGAAGGAGGTGAAGTGGAATGATCATATGATGATGAATGAGCTATGGGATGAGATGGAGGAATGGACGTGGATGGTTGGTATGATGAAGACACATTTTTTGCATGCTGAGTAGGAGGATCTCTGAATATATTATGGGCTATGAAGGTGTCCCATGAAATTTTTAGTTGATTAAGATGGTGGAGGACTATGATCTTAATGATGGAATAAAATTTTATTTTGATGTTAATATTTCCTTTTCTGGAAAATGAATGCCATCTTATCTATGCTTCGAAAAAGGTACTAGGGTATGTTCAACATCTTTACCCTAGTGAAATGCATCAAGAGGCGGATGTGATAAGTATAGAGCCTTGAAAATATACCCTCACATGAAAAGTATTACATGATTATCTTCATCATCAGTGCAAATCTATCCCGAAGGTGGGAAAAAGGAAAGAACCTCTTTCTCTCATTCTTATACCTTGGTTTCAAGAAAGGCTCAAAGTATTTTTCCTCCAAATCACTCTTTTTGAACCACTTCTCCCCAACATTTGGGATCCTGGTGGCAGCTGAAATGGTGGCAGTTGAGATAGTAAAGGTGACCCGAGCTAAAGTGACTTGGCTTTTGTGGAGGTTTTATATGAAGAGCCTTGTCAATGTGACATGGTGCTGAACCCTCTGAACTTGTTCACAAAAATCATAATAACCAACATATTTGAAACATGTTGCTGTCATTGGAGAGGCTAAAATTTCCCTAGTGTTAGAAGGTTCAAGTCTAAGCACTCTTCCATCTCTATCTGGACTTCTCTCCTCTGTTTCCTCTCCTTCACTAAACATTATGTTTCCTTCCTCTTCTGCCATGGTGCTTTTGTCAAAACCCTAGGGATTAGGAATGATAATGTCTGTAAGGTGAATGTTTTTTGGGGATAGGAAATGAGGAAAGGGAAATTTGTGGGAAATAATTTTAGGGATATGAGAAATGGGGGAAGGGAAAAGGAGTGATAGTGTGATGGGAATTGGGATCCTAAGTGAAAAGAAGCACCTAGGGCTTAGGGTTTTAGGTTTAAAACCTTAGGGACAGGGAATGTACTAATGAGATATTTGGGAATGAGTATTTGCAATATGGGAAGGGTATGCGAGTGCAAGGGAAATGGGTTTTAGGAGTTAAGAGTGTTAGGGAGGAAAACTAGGGTTTTGAGTGGTTAGAACACCAAATTATCAAAAAAATTACACATCACTAACAAATAAACTTGAAGGAGGTAAATGATGATGGAAGACACCTTTACTCGCTTGTTGAAGGCTCAAATAGATTTTGCAGAAGTTCTGGAGGCGATTTGGCGAATTTTGGATGATTTGCTGGCTTGCTAGACATATGCACAATGCCTTAAGGTTGTGTGCCGTCAATTCATAAGGTAATAAATGCCTTAAGGATATGCACCCTCTCTTCAGACTGTGCGCAACACCTTAAGGATATGCGCCCTTTGCTCAAATTTTCTCCAATTTTTCCCATAAAATCAAAATTTCTCTCCCTTGAAGTGTTTTCTTGATGGAATAGAAGGAAAATGAATTTTAAATTGATGTCTAGGAGTCTTTAATGCTTGATTGAAGTTATATTTAAATCAAAACCCACTTTTCCATTGTTTCCTTTCACTTTTTTGAGACATTTTACTAATTACCCTTTTTTTTGACTTTTCTTCTTTGCAGGATGAAGTTGGTGGAGTTTGGCACTTTTCACTTTCAGTTGGTGATCTTCAGTTTAGCATATATGATTTGAGTCGAAAGCTAGGGATAGAGTTTATTACATATTATAAGCATAAAATTACATTAAAAAATTAAAAATAAATTACATCTATGTTTTCATATCAAAATTACAATTTTGATATGAAAAATAAACTTTAAAATCAAAATTACAACTTTAAAAATATCATATTTACATGCTGATAATATTTTGCGGATGATAATGAAATTTTTATTGAGTCACTCTCACACCTTTTGCTGACCTTATTGAGATGAAATGGTACATTTTTGGACCTTGAACAATAAAACCTAATGACCTAATGGGACCTTGAATGGCCTAACTCTACGGTTGACATAAGACATAGTGAAATGAGCTTTTGAAAAGTGTATTTATGCTCAGAAAGACATGAAGGTGGGCCAGCAAATGTGAAATTTTGAGGGAGAGTGAGGTGTTATGACTTGGACTACCATAATTGAATCAATTTTTTGCATGACCTAATGGAATGATAAAAAAATTCAGTGTGGGACCCCTAAAATGAGTATAAAAAGAGTAATTTTGATCAGTGATGGCAGAATGCATATTATGACACTAACACAACCTTTGAATCCTCTATCACTTGTAAGTTTAGATTGTTAAAGTGACATAATTAAAATGACTTAAAAAAATGATTGATTCATATTATTATAGTAATTCTTAGGTACTTGTATTTTTTCTCATAAACTAAATTAGTCATTCGTGTTAGTCATTTTTAGTTGTATTACTCATTAGCTAGTTGTATATTTTAACACGAGACTAAATGAGTAATTTATGTTAGTCATTTTTAGTTGGGTCACTTGAGATTGCTCATTTTTTGTATTATTTCACTTAGAAAACTTGTGGTGACTAACTTTTTTAGTCACATAGTCACTAATTTCTAATTTTTTGCTAGTGACCATTTTCCCAATTAGGAAAATTTTCTCAATTAGGAAATTGTTTTCAATTATTCTAATTTAGGAACTTGTTTTCTATAGATTATTTGACAGATAGGTGCTTTGCAATAGGATTGGATAAATGAAACTCTTTTCTAAGAGTTAGAGAGCACCATTTCTCACCATAGTTATTTTCAAGTGTCTTCAAAGTTATCTATTGTATATCTACCAACAACTAATAAAGGGAATATGTTTCTATTATCTTGTGTTTAGTTTGTTTTTCTTATTGTCTTCATTGTCTAAGTTTGTATCTCATGATTTGTTTTCCCATTTATTATATTTCATTTTTTTCTTATGTATAACATCTAACGATTTTGTTTGTGGGCTTGCTTGTAAGTCACAACCAAAATACAAAAGAATAATAGATTTAGGACACCCTTTCTCTAAATTCACTACTACAATTACTTTCATGCATGGTTAATTAGGTAGTTTTATGAGTAGTCTTTTCTTACAAGTTATCTTAGCAATTGGCGATGATAGTTGCAGTGGTTAAATTAGTTAAATATTATTTTCACTTTACATTTATTTCATTTCCTTTACTATTGCATATTTGTTGTTCATTTTTTTCTACACTATACTTTTATTGTTACAGGAAACCCTACACCCTTGCATTTCTAGGTTAACCCCACAATAGGTTACTATGATACCTTTGACAAGTGTACATGGTCATATTTCAACTTCTCCTTATCTTCCTTTCCTTCCAACCTCGCATTTAGCATGCTCACCTATTTTTTGAACTATCTCTTGTAGCGAAACATGAAATTTTAAGCAATTTGTGACTTGCCCATACTTGCACTAAACTCATGTTTTTCCTTCCTTACTATATTACAATGCTCATGGAACCCTGAATATGGAACATGGAGGTAGATAGACCTTATAGATGTCTTTATTTGGTTTCTTGTGAAAATTTGTGGTTTATTGTTTTTAAGATTTCATTTCAATTGTGTGTTTGTTTATCTAGCAAGGTATAATAGGAGCATTTTCATTTCATTACAGATAGTGTAGTGTGCTTTCATTTATTACAAATATCCTAAGTTTGTGTACTATCTTATTTCCTACAATTTTAGTTTTCCTATAGCATAGATTAGTCAAATTGGTCCATGTAGACCCTTGTGAGTTGCAACATTGTTGTTGTAATACTAATAACCATCACTACACTAAACAACTTTCCCCATATACCCAAATATAAAAAAATAATATATATATAAAAGTTTGAAGGAAAATATTCAAGCATATTTCATAGCACATTTTATCATAATGAAAAAATTCCCTAATTATTGCAATTGTTGTGGTGGATTTGGTGCAGGAATGTACGAAATCGCACTAGTTTAAGAGGTGTGGTTTACCCCTTGAAACTATTGGTAACAGGAAGAAAGTGGTGGAGTTCAAAAGCATACAATCTAAAGGAAAAAGCATGCAAATGTATACTCAAATTAAACTAAAACTAAAACACAAATACACAAAAGTTATTGAAGAGAGTCAAACAATAACAATGCAAATCGTGGCACTAGGCCCCTTCTTATTGAACGTTTGATACGAAGAAGAAATTTTACCCACTTGCCAAAGGGCCCTTAGACAATGGTTATAGGTATTGATGCAAGGATTTTGTTTTCCAAGCTTCCCTTGGTGCAATATCCCTCTCCCTCTGCTGTGATGGAATAAGATTGTTGGATGGCCAACAATTGAGTCCCCTCTATCTCTAGCTTTGGGTCACACACTGCTGGTATTGCTTGGGAAATTTTGGCCAGCATAACAATGTGATCACCCATTCTTTATCTCATGGTGGCTTTATATAGGGAATTTCAAATCGTCCTTCCCTCCCTTTGTACATGGTGGATGGTGACCCAAGGGAGAGGTATGATTCCATTGTGTGCTCACATAGTGTCTAAGGAGGCACTGGTGGCTGTCCTTAGGTGGCTTCATGTAAGGAGTAGCTTGTCCTTTGTTTTGTGTGGTCCCGGATAGCAACATTTTTCCACTTTCAAGAATGCGCGCTTATCAAGAAAAAAGGCACGGAGAAGGTGCTCTTCTCGAAGGATAATGCGCAAATAACATTTTATGACTAGTTCAAATTTGATTTTCTCAAAACCTTAGATATTTTAAATAATTTCTAGATTCCATAATGTCTTCCTGCCCTGTAAATCCTTTGTCTTGACATTAATTAATGTCATCTTCTGCTTTACGATTTTCCGGTGTTAACAGTTTCCCCCTAATGTGCGAGGTCTACGAAGAACTGTATACCCGAAATACATTATAGTTTCTTTTCTGTATCGTGCGTAGAGTGTAGAAATTATATACAAGATGCATGTATATATCCATATTCTCCTAATCTAACAATATTTATCTTCTTGCTAAATACATAATCCTTCCACCATTAATCTTTTGCGGAAATTTAAAACTCAATTGCAAAACATATGAAGCAATAAAAACAATCGCACATAACATAGTTGTTTTAACAGGAAAGCCTGAAGCTGAAAAACCCCAACTATCAGATATTATGTATCATGAAGATCATGTAACAATCTCATACAAAGCTTAGTACATCAAGCTCTCAGTACAATCAATATTCACACACTAATTAGAAGAAATCTGCAAATCCATGCATTGATTTCTTGCCACCTGATAGCCTTCCTCCACTGCGCAATCGCTGCTGAAGAAGACCCTTGAATGAATTCGAATCTACCTTGCTTGCACTGCACAATCCTCATTGGCAAATCCAATTTGTGTGTGGTGCAATTAATACATCACTATAGTCACAATGGATAGTCCATCTTGCCCTTCCACCTTTATCTCCACTGGGTCTCCACTGGAACTGACATGCACTGTAGTTAACTGTTGTATTTGTTTAGTTGATTAATGAGTTATTATTTGTGAATTAATTCACTCCACTCTCACTAGTGTATTATTCAGTTAGACTAGATACATCTAGCTCAACTGAGTTTAACTCACTTAACTAAGTTAAATTGAATAAAAACTCCATGAAGTACTCTTCCAACTCTATCATAAATTTTCCACTTTAGTTCTAACTGAGTCCTCCACGCATGAACCACCAGTAAACCCTAGGAATTGTGTAATTCCTTTAGCCCGCTGATTTGACAAATTTGTACACTGAAATTAAGTGTCTATCGTATTTATTATATATCAGATTATTATTAGTAGCCAATACCCATCACTTAGTTTTAGATCGACGTATCTATAAATACTCGCCTAATATTCTAACATGAATTAATTATTTTTTAAATTTGACGAATCTTCCACAACAGCATCCTCGCTACTTTCAACATGATCACCATGCCCAAAAACAGACCAGCTAGGAATTTCCTTGAGGTCTAAAATGGGCCTCCCAAGAATGATAAAACAATAGTGGGAATAATAAAATAAGATTTGATTGTTCATCAAATTTAGAGTAGTTAAAAATAAAATCATTTTTTTTGTCTCATATTTCTTCAACTTACTGAAGTTTTTATCACACCTTGAGCCAGATCACTGTTGACGCAAAACTCTGACTTCTGGTTCACGTAGCATTTATGTTGTGTATATTGGACAAAGACATGAAACAGAAAAAAGGAGATGAAAATGTGATTGTAATCACGTGTTTTTATGTATTTCTCATTTTTCGTGCAACAGGGTCAATCGAAAGTATGCAACATGGGTACTCCTTGGATGAGGAATTAAATTTTAAATCCAATGAATACTCCCATTTGAAATTTGAGTAAAAACTTTGGGAGATAAGTTGAAAATACGAGTTGAAAAGGTAGTTTTATTATTTTATTATTTTTTAATATTTTTACCCTTTTACTTAAAAAATGGTGAATCATCCCCCATGGTTGACATCATGATCTTAAATCCTATTGGTTCTTATAAAGTTTATTTTTGTTGTACATTTTTCTTAGGAGGCCCATTTTAGACCTCAAAATTCCCCTAATGCAGTCTAAAAATAGACTTACACCTAAAAATAGCCTGCGGGCCCACTTAGTGAAGGTGACTGATTTTCACTAAGCTCATCATCTTGTTCAATCTCAACATAGAGAGAGAGGGAGACCTGCACGAAGCTTTGGAGTTGACAACACCCTACACCGGTTCCAATAATGACCACGTCTAAGGGATCCCTGTAAGAAAATACAATTTACAATATATATACAAAATTTCAACGAGGCGGGCATGTCCCATGCTTGTGATGCTATGGCTAGTTAAACAAAATTGACATATACATGTTTTGTCTGTGTCACTACTATGGTAGTGATGCTAGCGGTTGTTGACGACAACTGTTGATTCCCTCAGGGGCATTTTTTCTTTGACGATAGGTAGAATGTGTTACCCATATGCGTAAAATTGGTATGGCATCTAACTGTGCAATATATGCATAGGTTTTGGCTGGGACCTTACCGTGTAAGCATTGTTGACAGAGACACTTATGGAGGCATGGGTCTTCGACAGATATGATCAAAGTGTAATGGTTGTAAGGTATGATACCATCCTGACATGAAAGCTTTTGTCATAGTCGAATGTTAGGAGGATCGATGACATCTGTGGACAATGATGTCTCCCACAGTGCCACTCGAGGATGCCCCTTTGCATGGGGAGGGGTAATCCAAGGTACCACTTCCTTTTTTGAATATGGGTGTTGAGGTCGACAAAAAGGAAGTCTCAACCAGATGAGGGGTCGCTGATATGAGGTATCGAGGACTTGGATGTGGTAGGTTTAACATAGGCATGTTGGTGAGAGGTTACTGAAAACTGATGATGCTGATTCAGTGGCCCAAGGTCGGAGTATACTTAAGCAGCTTGGCAGCAGTCATAGTTCTTTCTGAAGGGAAAGTCCCTAGAGTCGGTAGGACTTCCAGGGCGTGTGTAAACCAGCTATGAATGTCATGATGGTGCATACGTGGGGGTGAAATACTCCGACCAAGGGAAATCAGGGACTACTACCATTAGAAAACAAATGGAATATGAGGGTGAAAGGGCGAAGTGCACTGTTTGCGGTCTTTGTACACTTACCAAAAGAATGAAAATAATGGGGTTTGGTTTGTACAAAACACAGAGATGGGTACCCAAAAACATGAAAATGTTCGCTCACTGATGTTTTGAGGAAGGTGTTTTGTTGAGGGTAGGAGTCCCATTGGTTGGTCTCATGTGCGAGATTGATGAAGCGGATGAAAAAGTGTCGTAGATGGGATTATGTTGGTGAAGGTATGGTGGGCCAAATGCGATGCACGGTGGTGTGAATTTTATCTGCTTGTACAACTTGGTCATCCAGGAAGGGGGTTTCAGTTTGCATGGTAAACTTGACCTGATGCATGATGAATGGATGGGCACAAGGTGCTTCCTAGACTGAAGTGGTATGGCCATGGCGTCTTTGTTGCTGTGATGTATGGTCTACTTTGGGTGACGAGCGCCATGGAGGGGAGGCTCTAACGACCACCGCGGATGTTTATCACTTCATAATCTCCATAATCTCCCTTGTGGAAATCCTTCATCACTTCTTTGGACTCATCTTCAACCAAGAAATTGAGTAACACACCTCCAAGATCTTTCCAGTAGAGTTCACTGTCTATTATGCAATATTTTGAAGCCTTAAGCTTCAAGGACCCGCTCTTACTCTTTGACATGCCCAGAGGAGAGTTCAAATGTTGTAATACATAAATGATATCAGCATACAGTGGAGATGATGAAAAGAGATCTGATACTTGAATATCATTAGAAAGTGCTGATATGAGGTTGATGTCAAGTGCATGTAGATTAGACTCAACCATGAGCTTGGCTAAGCCTTTCCCTTTGATTAGCTTGGTCGACATGATCTCAAGGTCAGACTCTAAGAGCGCTACTATCCACCTACCTCTTCTTCCTTCTGGATATGTTTGCATGAGTACTTCTTTAAGTGTAAAATATAAACACGGGAGTCCTTGAGTGCGTTAACCAAAGCCAAGACCTATTTCTCGATTATGTTGTATTGGAGGGATACATCCCTTATTTTGTGATAGAAGAACGCTATTAGCATCTCTGTCCCATATTTTTTCTGTGTAAGCACAACTGCCAAAATATGCTCAGAAGAAAAAGAAAATATAATGAAATCTAGAGAATAATCGGGCCTTGTCAAAATTGGAGTAGTGGTCAAAGAAAATTTCACCGAGTTGAATCACTTACGAGCATTTTCAAACCATTTTACATCATTCTACTTCTTCAACATGTTAGTTAACTCTCTAAGATGTTCTGCTAAGTTGGGAATTAACCTATGTAGGAAATTCATCCTACCATTGAATGCTTGGACTTCCTTCTTGTTACGAGGGAAATCATTTTTCTGTATCTCTTCAACTCTTGAAGGATCTATCCGGATCCCATATTTTGAAATTATGTGACCCAATAATTTTCCTTCTTCCATAGCAAACAGGCACTTTTTAGGATTTAGGGAAATCCCAAATTTTCTACATCGCTGGAACACAGATCTCAAATGGTGTAAATGATCATCATCTGAATTTGAATAAACAGTCAGATCACCTAAATAGACAATAAGGAATAAATCTTTATCATTACCAAAATCTATGTCCATGGCACACTGGGAAGTGGCCCCAACATTCTTCAAAATGAATGACATCTTAGCATATTTGAAGGTACCCAATGATGTAGTCAACACTGTCTTATCCTGATCATCTTCATGCACAAGGATCTGATTGTACCCTAAGTAACCATCCAACAATGACATCCTGCTAGCTCCTACAACTCGCTGAAGTATGTGGTCCATTTTGGGCAATGGGTAATTTTATTTCAACAGCATTTTGTTCAGATTTATGAAATCTATACATAGTCAGATTTCACTAGTCTTCTTTCGCACTAGAACCAAATTGGAGATCCAATCAGAAAATATGACTAGAAAAATAATTCCTACCTTATAGAGCTTGTTTAATTCCTTCTCAATGGACAACAACAACTTTGGGTTTATTCTCTTGAGCTTTTTCCTAAAAGGCTTTTGGTCTGGCTTTATCGGAATAGTGCGATGAATGATATATCTATCGTACACCTTTAGATCGAAGTAATCCCAAGAAAACATGTCAGAAAACTCAGTAAAAAAGTCAACATATTTAGGCTTTACCTCTGGATGCAAAGAATTTGAAAGCTTGATGAAATTTTGATGCTCAATTGTTCCCACTATTAACATCTTCTACACCTTTTTCTGTGGGGACCAAAGTAGGTTTTCTTGCCACATCATTTTGATCAAATAACTCTTCCAAAGGTATGAGACCTTTTGGAATGTTATTTTCCTTGAGCTGAAGTATGTCAATCTAATATGCCTCAATGAATTGTCATCCTTGTCGTACACTTTGTCCATAGAACAGTTCTCAAACTCACCTTCACTTTGAAGGAAATTGTTCACTTGTTTATCGTTCCAGAATACTTGCCAAAATTTCAAGTTATCCGGAATGACAGGTTTGTGCTTTATATTAATCTCAAACTTTTTATTTGAAAACATTGTAGATTTGAAATTACTTGCAACAGTGGCTAACGAATCAACCATCAATTTTTGCAACCTAGGCACTACTTTAAGTGTATATTCTGAAAACATTCTCAAAATGTCAAGTGTTGCATTCCCATATTGCCTCATCCTTGGGTGATTAGCCTGATACTCACCTTTGATTTGTTTAATTACCATCTTTGAATCACTATAGACTGTAATTATTCAAGCTCCCAATTTTTTCAAAATTTTTAGATCAGTAGTGAGTGCCTCATATTCAGCCTCATTTTCCGTACAATTGAATGCTAATTTCTAGGAACAAAACCTAATATTATTAGGGACTTTATTTTTATGTTGAAATGGGTTTTGGAACCATAAACCAATTCCAACCCCATCTTTTCCAATGGAACCATCAAAGTCCATGCTCCAAGGACCATCTTCTTCCTCAAGGTGCTGAAACTCTTGACTCTGATTTGACACAATTTTCTGATCTGATTCTTTATGTTGTTCTCAACTTTCATCTTCCTTCTTTGATGACTGCTCGGATATAGTAGGCAGATTCTATTTCTCTTTTTCTAACACTGTTCTAATGCAATTTGAAACTTCAGGAACATCTTCTATTTCTACTAATTAACAATCTACATCATTTAATCCAGAATCATTGTACAAAATGAAGGATTTTAAGTTTGTATGTACAACGTTTATAGGATGATTATTAGGCCTTTCCTTGTTTGTGATCATGTATTTCATTTTAGTCTCACGGTATAGTTTTCTCATTTGACCAAAGATAGGAATTGCTACGTAGGAAAACTCCAACTACAGTGTACCTCTCAATTTATCCCCCCAGTATCTTGATAACAACATACCGAAACATGGTGGAATATCAGCAACTACCACGTCCATAAGGAAATTTTTGGCTAGGATATTCTCTATGGAGACAACTAGATATTTTATTAGACCCAAACAATGGACACGACTAGAATTGAAAGAATATAAATCATGATATGGGCAGGTTATGTCAAGGACAAGATTCTCCATGTTGGCTTTAGGCATGAGGTTGTGGGAGGCCCTAGAGTCTAACATAGTGTTATGAAGGATGAATTGGTGAACTTTGAGACTCATGTAAAATGGTGGGACCTCATTATCTTCAAACTGACCATTGATTATGGGACCAAATATTAACTCAGGTTGATCATCCTCTATATTAACCATGTAGGATAAAGGGTCAAATTTCAAGGTTTTGACTACATGGGATTTGTATTTATCAATTTTGACCAATTTAGTAAGTGGAATAGACACCTTTAATTTTAAAATAATGTTTAGAGTCCAAGTGCTCCAAGAGAATAAGATAATGTTTAGAGTCCAAATATTAATAAGAGCTAATAATATTTGACATATCTATTTTTAGACTGGCAGTCTAAAAATAGACTCCACCCAATATGTCTAAAATAGAAGTCCATCTATTTTTCCAACTTGACCAACCATCCACAAATAGCATCCTGCAACTCATATAATATGATCGACATGTCTAAAAATAGACATATTCTAAAAATAGACATATTCTAAAAATAGACTTTGCGCCAAAAATAGCCTGCGGGCCCACTTAGTGAAGGCGACTCTTTTCACTAAGCTCATCATCTTATTGAATCTCAACACTCCCTCTCAACAAGATAGGGATTATCTGCCACCTCGATCCTGTCTCTATGGTATTCAAATTTGTTGCGAGTGAGCACCTTCGTCAGAATATCTGCATCCTAATCCTCCGTAGGAATGTAAGAAAGCAACATGATCTTCTGCTGCACACAATCTCTGATATGATGATACTGGATGTCAATATGTTTATATCTATCATGAAATACTGGATTAACCGAGATTTTAATGAAACTCTGATTATCACAATATATCACCGTGTGATCTAAATGAGAACCGAACAAATCGTCCAGGATCTTCCTCATCCATATAGCCTCGCATGCAGCCAAACTTGTTGCCATGTACTTGGCCTCCGTTGAAATGAGTGCCGCGGATCTTTGTTTCTTGCTGTACAAAGAAACTGCTATAGATCCGATACTGAAAATACCTCCAGATGTGCTCTTTCTGTCCGTTGGGCCTCCGTCCCAATCTGCATCCGTGAAGCCATGCAGCTTCACCTCATCTGAATTTTTGTACCACAATCCATATTTAGATATGTCCCTGAGATACCTTAGGACATGCTTTCCTGCCTTCCAAAAGAGCTTGGTAGGCTTAACCATCGCTTGTGAAAGCTGGTTCACAGCATAGCATATGTCTGGTCTTGTATTGAATAAATACATGAGAGAACCAACCAACTGTCGATAAAAAGTGGCATCCACTACCTCTGTTGATGTAGCATCCTCCTTCCTCCAACCACCAGGAAGGGGAGTGTCGATAGGCTTGCAGCCTTGCATGTGAAACTTCTCCAGTATCTCCTGGGCGTAATTTCCTTGAGACAAAAATAGTTCACCTTTCCACTGCCAAATTTCCAATCCCAGGAAATAATGAAGGAGGCCCAAGTCCTTCATCTCAAACTCCTTTGCAAGATCTGCCTTGGATGAGTGTATCAACAGTTCATCACCTGTTAGTATTAAATCATCTACATAAATCAGAATGATCAAAAGCTTACCCTCCACCATAATCTGGTATAGGTTTGGATCTGCCTCACTCTTGGCGAAACCAAGTCCAGTGAAATAAATTTCTATCTGTGAGTACCAAGCACGAGGTGCTTGTTTCAGCCCATACAATGCTCTTTTGAGCCTACACACATGCGACTCGCTGCTAAAGATTTCGAATCCTTTAGGTTGCTCAATGTACACCTCCTCCTCAATGAATCCATTGAGGAACATAGTCTTCACATCCACCTAATGAATGTGCCAACCCATCTGCGCTGAGAGAGCAAGGATGGTCCGTATGGAAGAATACCTTGCGACAGGTGCAAAGGTTTCTTCATAGTCGATCCCCTCGATCTATGAGAAGCCCCGGGCAAAAAATCTTGCCTCATACTTCTCAATGCTCCCATCAGTAGCTTGCTTCACTTTGTAGATCCATCTCGAATCTACCACTGATTTCCCTTCCGGCCTTGGCACAATCTTCCATGCACTGTTTTTGACAATCGAATCATACTCTTCCACCATGGCATCTACCCATGCGGGATCCTCCACAGCTTCCTCGAAAGAGGATGGCTCCGTCATGATACACTTGCTCATCAGAGCCATGTATCCAGTAAATTGGTCAGGTGATTATCTCTGTCTGCGCTGTGATGTAGGAACTCCTACATTCTACACTACATCAAGATTCAGTCACTCAACTTCTGTAGTGTGCTTCCACCCTTTGATGTTTGGCGTTGCATGAGTGGTTTCTTCCATTCCATGAACCTCCTCTTGTGGCTGATCCACATCTTGAGGCTCATCTTTAGGAACAAGTAGATCCTCCTCTGCATGCAAGTGTAGCTCCCTCTCAAGCAACAACTTCATGGCTTTCTCCTCATGAAATTTGATATCTCATCACACGATAGTAATCCAACTGTCTGGAAAATACACATGATAATTGTGGGGTGTTTCTGTGTACCCCACAAATATCCCAAACTTTGCAGTCGTTTCCAGCTTCTTCCTGGCATCCTTCATCACATGAATGTAAATAGGTGAGCCAAAAATCTTCAAATGAGAAATATCAGGCTTCTTACCAGAAAACGCCTCTTCGAGTGTACTCATGCCAAGTAATCTATGAGGACAATGGTTTTGCACATAAACCGCAGTGTTGCATGCCTTAGCCCACAAGTGTATGGGAAGGCCCTGATCATGCAACATCGCCCGTGCAGCACCTACGATTGTTCTGTTCTTTCTCTCCACGACCCCATTCTGCTGTGGGTTATGAGGCGCTATGAGTTCTCTTCAAATTCCTTCTTTGCTACAGAAGTCTTTGAATTCGCCAGAGATGTATTCACCACCATTATCGCTCCTTAGAAATTTCACCTACTTCCCTGACTCTTTCTCAACCAGCGCCTTGAACTCATATAAATTTGAGTATGTCTCGCTCTTCTTTTGCATGAAGAAGATCCAGCACTTACGAGAAAAGTCATCAACAAATATCACATAATACCTGTGCTTTTTTGTTGAAGCAACCGAGAAAGGTCCACACACGTATGTGTGAATTATCTCAAGGATCGTCAAGGCACGACTATCCTTCTCATGAAAAGTGGTCTTCACAAATTTTCCCAAAGTACATCCCTTGCACTGATCTGACTGCACAAGTGTACCTTTGGGAAGCCTGGTATAAATCTACTACAAAAATTTCAAAGTGCCATGGTGAAGATGGCCCAATCTTCTGTGCCACAATTTGCCCTCATCCCGGCTCACCACTCCTTCTGCTTTGCCTGCCATTGCTGCGCAGCCGTCTACCTGCAATTTATAAATATTCTTAACTCAAATCCCTATCCTCCTAGTTTGACCCGTTGTTTTATGCCGAAGGAAAGCTTTTCCTTCACTAAAAACAACAGCATAACCCTTGTCTTCCAACATCGCCACGGAGATCAGATTCTTCTTCAATCTTGGAACATGCATGACATCCTTCAAGATGAAAGGTTTACTAGACTCCCTCTTAAAGGAAATGGTCCTGATACCAGTCGCACTGTATCTACCATCATCGCCCATCTCGATGTGCACTCCAAGATCCTTTTCAACCAGATCACTAAACAAATCTTTGTCTCCGGTCATATGGAAAGATGCACCACTATCAAGAAACCACACCGATCCCATCACACATGAAACCAAGCATGCGATAAAAGAAAAATCCAGCTCAAACTGCAAGGCTAAGGCCTCTCCAATTGTAGATCCAGCAGCCTGCTTATTCTTCTTCTTCTGTGGACAATTAGTGGTGAAATACCCGTGATGGTGACAGTGAAAACACTTCACCTTGGAAAAATCCTGCTTCTTGCCTTTCGCACCAGATTGAGAAGGATTTTTCTTCCCCTTCCCTTTCCTTTCTTTGGCAGCCAAAGAGAAATTTTCTTCATCTTCATTCTTCGATGAAGATCCATCCCTGGTACCCCGCCTTATCTCCTCCTGCACAAGATCCGACCAAAGTCACTCCCATCCTGGCAGTTTCTCCCATCCATTGACAGAGTCTTCGTAGCTATGCCAAATCTTCAGAAGCCCAAGGAGAGCCAATCTCACCAATTCTTCTTCATCAACAGTAACCCCCACACTTCCCAGCTCATCCTTGCAGTGGAAAAACTTCGTGAGGTATTTTGGTATACTATCGCCTTTCTCCATTTTTATTTTTTTGAGCTTGTCTTTAAGCGCCAAATTCCTCTAGTCACTTCTGCTTTGGAACAAGTCTGTCAAAGCCTTCCACATTAAGAATATGTTGAAGCCTTGAAAATCGCTGCTTCAAACATCGGGGGAAAACCACCCGGTCAGGACCTTAGGACAACTCCTTTTCCGTTTGGTGTCGTGGCTCCGATTGGATTTATAGGACCAGTTTCCTAATAACGAGTGGATTGGTGATGGAGTGTTTGTGTAGGTGAATAATGGAACTAACTGACTGATATAATCTATCTAACTTAAACTATAACTTGCAAATAATTCTAAAACTAACTTGGGTATTAAGTATGAATACGACTTTTGAGATTGTTTCAATTAAACAAATAACCATGAAAATGTATTATTATTCAACAGAAAAATGCAGTATCATATAATGATAACTCTGTTTATGAAATTAAACAGAGTTAGAATAACACATCGCATTCATAATTCTATATATATCATTTGCACCTACTATGATAGATAAATATTTCTATATCTTCAGAAATGATATGACAAAGAAACATTTGAGAAAACAAGCATATATAAATGATAGTAAATTTCGAAGAGAATACTTCATTGCATAAAGAAAATAACAGTAAATCGATAGAAATACCAGATTCATTGAGATATTTTTCTTGGTGCAATTCGATATCTAGATCCTGTGTTTTAAATTAAAACAACCTCCAAGGTATAGAAATGCAATTCTTAAAGATAATTCACCATAAATCACAGGATGTGATCCTTTATAAAAAATAAAATAGTCAATGGAGTACAAAAATGTATCATCCAAGCCAAAATATTACAAATTCAGGACCCCTTTCTAAATGCATGAAAGGGGTTTAAATAGGAAATTAACAAAACAGATTATCTATAACTTATGCTAGAAACTATCATCGTAGATCCTGAAAAAAACTTGCGATATCAAAATAAAACAGATTCATTGATTTTCTCCTGTATTCAATGTGCTGAGATGGTAGATTTTGAGCATATCCTTGACCTCAATTGGATGACTCAGCCTCGAATGCAACTGACCAGTGTACGTGGCATTGGATAACTCTGGAATGATGCAATTGATGGAATTTGAAAGGAATTTTATTGTCATCTGTTGACTGTGTGGTTTAATTAAATATGTCAACATGACATCCCATGTAATTTCTTGAATTTTTCTGATTTTCTGATTCTTGTTGATTAATTCCTGCTTCCACCTGGTATCAGTTTCTTTCATCTTTGGTAATTTACTTGGAATACAATCTAAAATTAAATTAGTAGCATATAATCTATCATTAACTAATTGTGTCAGATTGTTCATCGTAGATCTGGCCCTTGATGTAGCTCTTTCTTCTTTAATCAACTGTTTTTCCCATTTAGCAAACAAAATTTCTTTGTCTTTCTTCGATCCTGGGAAGATTTGCATTCGTTCCTTCTTCTGAGTCTTGCCACAAAATAAACTCTGATATCTTATCATCTGCATTCTCAAATTCAAGTCTGAGGCTGACTGATTCATCAATAAGGGAAGATTTTATTTCACATAAAGGCTTTGCTTGTGCAATATTTTGACAAAGATCATCTAACTGCCGAGACAATAGTTATTTGATTCCAGAGCTTCAGTTTTAAATTAGTCAATTTTAGGATAATCCTTAAATTTGTCCAATCTTGCTTGAAATATTTTTCCTTGCTCTGCTTTGGCATTTTTCTCATTTTGCATCAAGGTTTGTAACTTGGACACCTCTTGGGACAACTGTTGTTGCTTATTCAAAGCTTGTTGATCAAGCTTTTTCTTTTCCACACTCAGTTGCTCTTCCACCTGCTTGGCTCTGAGTTTTTCTTCTGCTAACTGCTGCTCCAACTGCATTATCTTTTGTTGATCATTTGTTGTCTTTTCTTCTAGAATTTCTATCGTGAGTCTTTTTCTTTGATCATTTGATTGACTTCAGTAGCTTTATCTATAGTGGCTGCACTATAAGCACATGCATATTGTGACAATTTGGTAAGATCCTCTGAAGGATTTACCTCAGTATTCTTCCAGACAATATTCATGAATTCAACTTGTGGGGATGAAAGTGATTCTTGATCTGTCCTCCTTCTTTTCCTTTGTTTCCTGACAACAACCATATGCTTAGGACTATAAAAGATATCCAGAGGAGGGATTTCTTCAACTTTCAAAACAATGTCTTCTGATGGATGTTCAGGAATTATCTCCATATCTCGATCTTTCAGATTATCAACTTGAGGGTTATTTTGTCCTCCAATTTGCTATTCAAATTTCTCATATTGTCTTAGAAAATTGGGGAGTAACAATAATTTCAGTAGAATTTACCACTCTTTCCATGGTTGTTTCTCTTTAAAGTTGATCATTGGGTTTATCACCTGTATTTCTTTCTTCAACCTGCATATCGGTCTTGGTACCTGTATCCTCCTTCTCTATCTAAATATCAACCTTGCTAGCTACATTTTCCTTCTCAATATGTATATCAAGCTTACTTGTAGACACTTCTTTTCCTATCTTGCTAGCTATGTCTTCCTTTTTCTTTTGTTCCGTTTCTATATTTTCAGCTTCTTGCAAAGGAATCCTTAGCTAGTCAAGGGGAGCTTTTAGCAATCTCTAACTTCTGAACTGCATGAAATTGTTCATATCCTCTTGTTGAAACTTAGATTTATCCAAGTCATAAACTTGGGAGAATTTCTCAATTGAAAGGGAAAGGTAGGCCACATCAATTTCTTAGAATTCTTTAAACATCTTGACATCCCTCTTTCTGTTAACTGGTAAGAAATTTCTTGGGCTAACAGTTTGTCAAGGACATATAGAGGTAAGATATGGGGTTCCACAATGCTCCTAAATTTTTTTGTATAAGTAAATCTTTCTTCTCCAAAACAATTGCTAATTAGGGATATATCATTCTTTGCTTTTTTAGAGATCTGGGGAGGAAATTGGTTAAAAATGGTCTGATAGACAAGTAACAAAAATCCGTGACAAATCCTATATACATGATTTTTCAAATGGACCTTCCACAAATATTTATAGTAAATGTGCATCAGAACAGGTTCCTGTGGAGTCCATTTCCAACCCAGAATAGGGAATTCAGAATTAAAACACAGAGCATATAAGATATAGGCACATAAATGAAAAGGAGTTGTATTTATCGTGTCTTTATCCTTTCTATATTCCAGAATTCTATTAGCTATCTTATCAGAAAGGATAACTGACCAATCCATAATTTCAGAATTTATAGCAACATGAATAAGGGGTACCATCTGATTTGAAAACCTAGCAGAATTGTCATTCCCAAAGAGTCTACACATCATTGCAGCATCATAGCAATATGGGGGTGTAAGAGAATCCACGAAGTACGTAGCTGATGCTTCATTTTTGTGTTTCTCTACAGCTCGTATCCAATCCTTAATAGGGTCTGATTGAACTTCATTGCTTGCGGAGAAATCTGCTATGAAAGCTTTGTTGTATACCTTATGAGGATTTGGGAGATGGTACATCGCTTTGATATCTTCTGCTCTAAAAGACCCAAAGCTTGTCCCCGCAGCCAAAACAAATTTTCTGTTTGTGATGGTGATATTGTCTATCACCCATCGTATTACATCATAATAGGGGAACATATTTTCCTGAGCCACAATTCTATGAAGAAAAGAATTTGCAAGTGCTTTGAGAGGAGTCTCAGAATCAAAATCTGAGTCTTCTTCATCTGGTACTGTCACTTTTACCTCTGTAACAGTGGGTTTTTCTACTTCAAAAAAATTATACACTTCTTCCCAGGAAAGCTTCCCGAGACCCTGGCATGCCGTATCTATAACCAGCTTGATTTTGGCTGGTTTTTATTTTGGTAATGTGGGAGTGATAGCAGTCTTTGCAGTGGCTGCAGTTCTTGCTTTCTTAAAATTCTTAGACATTTTCTTGTCTAGTATCGCTTCCCTGACTCGGCGAACGAGAGGGTTGGATGGTCTATGGCTCTACAAATGAGAAAAACCTTTCAGAATGAGAAGAAATGAAGTTAAAAGAACAACTGTGTGAAAAGAATTTTATTAATGATCCTAATTGATTAACTCGTATTAAACTTAAATTCCCTCCATAAGAGTCACATTCACGCATTCATATAGGATCGATCACCATAATTCGTTTGATTTTCTAATTAATAATGATCGTACAATCGGATATTGGTGATTTGAAATGTTAACGTAAAACTTTCCTTTTGGATTTTTCGATTGCGATTGATAAATAATATATGCACAGTGCAAATAGCAATAAACAAAGACTTAACTATCCATCACATCAGAGGTTTCGAACGGGAATCAAATATCATCTCATATGTTCCGCCAATTTGCGATTGCGATGATAGTATATCGCATTGGATATTTCCAAGGGAATTAAGTTGTACATGATTTTCGCTGATTTGCGATTGCGATGATGATGGGTTCCATCGCATCAAAGGTTTTGAAAGGAAATTAAATTAAATCTCCTATTTTCCACCTAATTTGCGATTGCGATGATGGTAGGGTCCATCGCATCGGGATTTTATAAAACAAATAAATGTGATGTTGTTCCTCCGAAATGCGATTGCGATGAATCGCATTGCATCGACGTTTATGAAATAGAGAAAATGAAGGGTATCCTTTTCAAAATGCGATTGGAAATAAGGTTTATCGCATCATAGTTTCTCAAAACAAAATGTGAAATCATAAGACTTTACCGATTTGCGATTGCGATCACATCGGACTTTTTAACATGGATACTTCTATCTTTTGTCCCGATGCGATACAAGAATTAAATTTAATCAGATCGGAAATATTCAAGGTCACATGCATTTGTGGTATGCGATATGCGATGTATGAATTTTAAACAATGAATCTTTTTATTGTTTTGTTTTTAAAATAATCGGATTTCTTTAAAGTATTTTATTTCTATCTAAAAAGGAAAGGGGGACCTATTTCTAAAGTAAAAATTTATTCTAAAATTTTGAAATGGGGAGGGTTGTTGTATCGTACAACAAAATGGAATGGATTTCCCGTGAAGGTTGGACACAATGTGGTCCTTCACACCTTCCAACATAATCCTTCGACACTTTGCTACCTTCTTTTTCCATGCGTCAAGTGCGGCTACATCGCTAGATCCTGGCTTAGGAACATCGCTATCGATGAACTCCTTCAACCCATTGTCATCCAGCACCGCCTCCATCCTGTCCTTCAATGCTATGTAATTCGAGCTGCCCTCAAGGTCATACTCCAATCGCAATTCGTTGAAATACATTTCAATGAATGCTCAACTTCGACACCAAGAAAAAACTGTAGCAAATTCGAATTCTACCAGCGCAAAACTCAACCGCTTCAATAATTGCAATCTCCTATGATCAATACTACTTTGATACCATGTAGAAATTATATAACTTATGTGTTATATTTCCAAGATTCTCTTGATCTCACACTATTTTAACTTCATGCAAAATACAAAATCTATTCCACCATTGATCATTTGCGGAAATTAAAACAAGATTGCAATGCACACATGAAACAATAAAAATTCACACACATTAACACAGTTTTTTAACGGGAAGCCTGAAGCTGAAAACCCCAACTATATGTATATAATATATGTCATATATATCATGTAAAAATCCTCATACAAAGCTGATCATATCAAGCTCTCAGTACATATCCATTATGCACTAATGGACTGATGCAGAAGTCCTTTTTAATGTACCACCTACTGCTTTACCTACTACGTCTTATCTAGCAGAAGAATGGCTCTGGGTCTGAACTCAGTGCTAGAAGCCTTATCATACAGTCTCATTGTACATCTCCAGCTGGGTGGCACAGAATGAAATAAATAAATCATACTTTCTCTTTCTTCTCCTCAGTGATATAAAAACAAACTGTATACATGGAAGTTAACATGATGTAATTTATTAATCAATTAATGAGTTATTATTTATTGAATTAATTAATAATTAATTCACACCACTCTCACTAGTGTATCAATCAGTTAGACTAGATACAACTAGCTCAACTGTGTCTAACTGAGTTAAACTGAACACAACTCCACCAACTACTTCTACAACTCCACCAAACTCTGTCACATGAGTTCTAACTGAATTCTCCATGAAATAGCTCCACTTAACCCTCAGGAATAGCGTAATTCCTTCTGTCAGCTCTTGTGCCACATCTGTGCACTTAACTGAAGTGCTCCAAGAGAATAAGATAATGTTTATAGTCCAAATATTATTAAGAACTAATAATATTTGACATATCTATTTTTAGACTGGCAATCTAAAAATAGATTTTGCCCATATGTCTAAAAATAGAAGTCCATCTATTTTTCCAACTTGACCAACCATCCACAAATAGCATCTTGCAACTCATAAAATATGATCGACATGTCTAAAAATAGACTTTGCGCCAAAAATAGCCTGCAGGCCCACTTAGTGAAGGCGACTCTTTTCACTAAGCTCATCATCTTGTTGAATCTCAACACAAGGCTTATCAATTAAAGATGATAGTGATGGGATGTTTTTTAGACTGAAAATAAGCTAGGAAGGGCATGGGAGATGTATTCTTCTTAGACAGAGGAAAATAGACAAACTATGATCAATTCCCCAAAACAGGGTATGAGAAAGCATGTGTTATAACATATGAGACTAAAGAAAAGACAATGATAAGCATCATACCACACGTATCCCATAACATAGCTGCAAATCCTCTTTATTAGCTAGCCAAATTGAGTACAATAGTTCCTTGATCAATAAGAAAACATACAAACTGATTCCAGCCCTTGCTTGGTGTGAATAAAGGGGATAAATAGAAATCAAACAAGATTCATTCCTCCTCAAGGGTCGAATCCATGAGGTGACAAAGAGATCCACTACTTTTTGAACTGAAAACTGAAGTGTAGGATGGTCCAAGTGACTCACTCCTCATTACGCTCAAACTGATTCGTCTTGACTAAAGGATAAGTTTACCTAATGAACCTACCCCTAGGTAACTTATCCTTGACATAATTACATTTCACATGATGAATTACATAGTTAAAAATATCGTTTCTTGTGATAAAATAAAAAATTATAGTGAAAAACTGAAAAACTCAGCAAAAGGTCATATGCATCATTTTCCTATTATATGTGCCCTCGCTTAAGGTTGTGCGCCCTCCATGTTCAGGGTGACTTTTGACTGACCTAAAAGTGTCCAAATATGGCCCCAAATGGCCTTTTGGAAAGCTATTCATGTCCTATTTTTGAATATGCATCAATTTCTAAAATTGATGTTGAGTTGACCCTCAAAATTGTAATCTCCCAAGATTGCTTTGTGCACAGCGCCTAGGCAAAAATATGGGCAAAAACATGATTTTTAGGGTGTTTTATGCCATTTTCACTAACCAAATTGACTCAAAAACCTTAGAAAATGTACAGGGTGCATGTATTCATCACTATGAACCCAATGGTGGTGACATTTTTCCCAAAACGTGTCCCTATCATTTGCGCAATGCCAAGGGCGCTGCACATATGACAAATTTTCTGCTAAATCCTTATTCAGAAAAACATAGTCAAACTCATAATTTGCAAAAAAGTTTGTAAATACCTCAAAATTTGTAAAATATATTATGATGATGTGTTTAGGCTTGGAGAGAAGCCTCAGCAAGAATTTCCAAGTTTTTCTTTTCCTCCATGGTCAACTCTTCAATTTTTGCATTGGCACTTTTGAGCTTGGCCAATGCAATTTTCTCCTTGAAGGCATAATGTTTGACCTTTCTCCTCAATAGGTCTTTATCCTTATTTTATTTGGCTAGCAGCTTATCCAAATGTTTATTGGCTATTTCAATCCATGGCTCCATGTTCTCACTTATCACTATGGAAAGCTTCTCATTTAGGGTTAGCTGATTAGCAAGTTTAGCTTCCCTTTGCCTCTCTAGAGCTAGAGTTCTCGAGGTGATTTGAAGAATTTTGGATGATTTGTTGGCTTGTTGGACATATGCCCAGCACCTTAAGGCTTTGTGCCCTCTCTTCATACTGTGCACAATGACTTAAGGATATGCACCCTCTCTTCAGACTGTGCGCAACACCTTAAGGATATGCGCCCTTTGCTCAAATTTTCTCCAATTTTTCCCATAAAATCAAAATTTCTCTCCCTTGAAGTGTTTGCTTGATGGAATAGAAGGAAAATGAATTTTAAATTGATGTCTAGGAGTCTTTAATGCTTGATTGAAGTTATATTTAAATCAAAACCCACTTTTCCATTGTTTCCTTTCACTTTTTTGAGACATTTTACTAATTACCCTTTTCTTTTGAATTTTCTTCTTTGCAGGATGAAGTTGGTGGAGTTTGGCACTTTTCACTTTCAGTTGGTGATCTTCAGTTTAGCATATATGATTTGAGTCGGAAGCTAGGGATAGAGCTTATTACATATTATAAGAATAAAATTACATTAAAAAATTAAAAATAAATTACATCTATGTTTTCATATCAAAATTACAACTTTAAAAATATCATATTTACATGCTGATAATATTTTGCGGATGATAATGAAATTTTTATTGAGTCACTCTCACACCTTTTGCTGACCTTATTGAGATGAAATGGTGCATTTTTGGACCTTGAACAATAAAACCTAATGACCTAATGGGACCTTGAATGACCTAACTCTATGGTTGACATAAGACATAGTGAAATGAGCTTTTGAAAAGTGTATTTATGCTCAGCAAGACATGAAGGTGGGCCAGCAAATGTGAAATTTTGAGGGAGAGTGAGGTGTTATGACTTGGACTACCATAATTGAATCAATTTTTTGCATGACCTAATGGAATGATAAAAAAATTCAGTGTGGGACCCCTAAAATGAGTATAAAAAGAGTAATTTTGATTAGTGATGGCAGAATGCATATTATGACACTAACACAACCTTTGAATCCTCTATCACTTGTAAGTTTAGATTGTTAAAGTGACATAATTAAAATGACTTAAAAAAATGATTGATTCATATTATTATAGTAATTCTTAGGTACTTGTATTTTTTCTCATAAACTAAATTAGTCATTCATGTTAGTCATTTTTAGTTGTATTACTCATTAGCTAGTTGTATATTTTAACACGAGACTAAATGAGTAATTTATGTTAGTCATTTTTAGTTGGGTCACTTGAGATTGCTCATTTTTTGTATTATTTCACTTAGAAAAGTTGTGGTGACTAAATTTTTTAGTCACATAGTCACTAATTTCTAATTTTTTGCTAGTGACCATTTTCCCAATTAGGAAAATTTTCTCAATTAGGAAATTGTTTTCAATTATTCTAATTTAGGAACTTGTTTTCTATAGATTATTTGACAGATAGGTGCTTTGCAATAGGATTGGATAAATGAAACTCTTTTCTAAGAGTTAGAGAGCACCATTTCTCACCATAGTTATTTTCAAGTGTCTTCAAAGTTATCTATTGTATATCTACCAACAACTAATAAAGGGAATATGTTTCTATTATCTTGTGTTTAGTTTGTTTTTCTTATTGTCTTCATTGTCTAAGTTTGTATCTCATGATTTGTTTTCCCATTTATTATATTTCATTTTTTTCTTATGTATAACATCTAACGATTTTGTTTGTGGGCTTGCTTGTAAGTCACAACCAAAATACAAAAGAATAATAGATTTAGGACACCCTTTCTCTAAATTCACTACTACAATTACTTTCATGCATGGTTAATTAGGTAGTTTTATGAGTAGTCTTTTCTTACAAGTTATCTTAGCAATTGGCGATGATAGTTGCAGTGGTTAAATTAGTTAAATATTATTTTCACTTTACATTTATTTCATTTCCTTTACTATTGCATATTTGTTGTTCATTTTTTTCTACACTATACTTTTATTGTTACAGGAAACCCTACACCCTTGCATTTCTAGGTTAACCCCACAATAGGTTACTATGATACCTTTGACAAGTGTACATGGTCATATTTCAACTTCTCCTTATCTTCCTTTCCTTCCAACCTCGCATTTAGCATGCTCACCTATTTTTTGAACTATCTCTTGTAGCGAAACATGAAATTTTAAGCAATTTGTGACTTGCCCATACTTGCACTAAACTCATGTTTTTCCTTCCTTACTATATTACAATGCTCATGGAACCCTGAATATGGAACATGGAGGTAGATAGACCTTATAGATGTCTTTATTTGGTTTCTTGTGAAAATTTGTGGTTTATTGTTTTTAAGATTTCATTTCAATTGTGTGTTTGTTTATCTAGCAAGGTATAATAGGAGCATTTTCATTTCATTACAAATAGTGTAGTGTGCTTTCATTTATTACAAGTATCCTAAGTTTGTGTACTATCTTATTTCCTACAATTTTAGTTTTCCTATAGCATAGATTAGTCAAATTGGTCCATGTAGACCCTTGTGAGTTGCAACATTGTTGTTGTAATACTAATAACCATCACTACACTAAACAACTTTCCCCATATACCCAAATATAAAAAAATAATATATATATAAAATTTTGAAGGAAAATATTCAAGCATATTTCATAGCACATTTTATCATAATGAAAAAATTCCCTAATTATTGCAATTGTTGTGGTGGATTTGGTGCAGGAATGTACGAAATCGCACTAGTTTAAGAGGTGTGGTTTACCCCTTGAAACTATTGGTAACAGGAAGAAAGTGGTGGAGTTCAAAAGCATACAATCTAAAGGAAAAAGCATGCAAATGTATACTCAAATTAAACTAAAACTAAAACACAAATACACAAAAGTTATTGAAGAGAGTCAAACAATAACAATGCAAATCGTGGCACTAGGCCCCTTCTTATTGAACGTTTGATACGAAGAAGAAATTTTACCCACTTGCCAAAGGGCCCTTAGACAATGGTTATAGGTATTGATGCAAGGATTTTGTTTTCCAAGCTTCCCTTGGTGCAATATCCCTCTCCCTCTGCTGTGATGGAATAAGATTGTTGGATGGCCAACAATTGAGTCCCCTCTATCTCTAGCTTTGGGTCACACACTGCTGGTATTGCTTGGGAAATTTTGGCCAGCATAACAATGTGATCACCCATTCTTTATCTCATGGTGGCTTTATATAGGGAATTTCAAATCGTCCTTCCCTCCCTTTGTACATGGTGGATGGTGACCCAAGGGAGAGGTATGATTCCATTGTGTGCTCACATAGTGTCTAAGGAGGCACTGGTGGGCATCTCCAGGTGGCTTCATGTAAGGAGTAGCTTGTACTTTGTTTGTGGTCCCGGATAGCCAACATTTTCCACTTTCAAAATCTGCAGCTTATCAAAGAAAAAAGAAATAGGAGAAGGTGCTCTTCAGAGGATAATCATGACCTTGTTTTTATGACTAGTTCAAATCTGATTTTCTCAAAACCTTAGATATTTTAAATAATTTTCTAGATTCCCTTAATGTCTCTCCACCCTTTGTCAATCCTTTGTCTTGACATTAATTGTACAATGTCCTCTTAGCCTCTGATTTTAGGTGTTGCGGTTTCCTAATGTAGGAAGAACTGTGTATACGAAATACATTATAGTTTCTTTCTGTATATAGATGCGTGCAGTGTAGAAATTATCCTTAGAATAATGTATATAAATCCATATTCTACTAATCTAGCAATGTTTATCTTCTTACTAAATACACCCAATCTTCCACCATTAATCTTTTTACATTTAAAAACTCATTGCAAAACATATGAAATAATAAAACAATGCAGCACATAACATAGTTGTTTCGCGGAAAACTTCAAAGCTTCAGAAAACCCCAACCATGATCATTATAACTATCGCACAAACACATGTAACAATCACCACAAACGAAGTACATTAGGCTGTATTTACAAACAATATTACACACTGGTGAGTCCTAAATCACAAATCATGCTAGTTTCTTGCCACCTGATGGCTTGCCTCCACTGCGCAATCCCTGCTGAAGAAGACCCTTGAATGAATTCGAATCTACCTTGCTTGCACTGCGCAATCTTCATTGGAAACTCCAATGTGTGTGTGGTGCAATCAATGCATCACTATAGTCACAATGGATAGTCCATATTCCCCTTTCACCTATCTCTCCACTGGGTCTCCACTGAAACTGACATGCAATGTAGTTAACTTCTGTATTTGTTCAGTTGATTAATGAGTTATACTTTGTGAATTAATTCAACTATTGTTCGCCACTCTCACTGATGTATTACCCAGTTAGACTGAATACATCCAAAAACAATACGATTTTTCTATAACTAGTTAAATTAGAATAACAACTCCATAGTACTCTTCCAACTCTATCTGTAAATTTTCCACTTTAGTTTCTACTTGAGTCCTCGCGCATGAACCACCCGATAAACCACAAGGTGTGCCATTCTTCTTGGCATGGATTAATAATTGTACAACTGAAATTAGCGAGTGCTCGATAAATCAGATTGATAGTTGTTATTGATTATTATTAATGGCTGTATACGTCAACACTTCTATTTAGATATGACGATCTATAAAATGAACTTAATATCATTAACAATAGAATTTCATCTATTTTTACAACTTGACCAACCTTCCACAAATAGCATCCTGCTACTTCTAAAATATGATCACCATGTCTAAAAATAGACCATTAGGGGAATTTTGAGGTCTAAAATGGGCCTCCTAAGGAAATTATAAAATAATAGTGGAAAAAATCAAATAAGATTTGATGACATCATCAAATTTTAGAGGGAAAAATGAAAAAACTACTTTTTCAACTCATATTTTCAACTTATCTCCCAAAGTTTTTACTCAATTTTTGAGAAGTAAGGTTCCTCTAAGGATGCAAAATTTAATTCTAATCCCAAAGGTATATATTTATACTTTAGGTGATTATTCTGAAAATAGAAAAATACATGAGAAAATGTGATTGTAATCAAGTGTTTTACATGTACATTTTCTACATTCAAATTTTCAATAAGAATCGATAGAAGAAGTGGCCAAAGCTATCTGAGTCTTCCACTGGATGAAAATTAAATTTTAAATCAGCAGGCTCTTCCCATTTGAAATTTGGGTAAAACTTTGGGAGATAAGTTGAAAATACGAGTTGAAAAGGTAGTTTTATTATTTTATTATTTTTTAATATTTTTACCCTTTTACTTAAAAAATGGTGAATCATCCCCCATGGTTGACATCATGATCTTAAATCCTATTGGTTCTTATAAAGTTTATTTTTGTTGTACATTTTTCTTAGGAGGCCCATTTTAGACCTCAAAATTCCCCTAATGTAGTCTAAAAATAGACTTACACCTAAAAATAGCCTGCGGGCCCACTTAGTGAAGGTGACTGATTTTCACTAAGCTCATCATCTTGTTCAATCTCAACATAGAGAGAGAGGGAGACCTGCACGAAGCTTTGGAGTTGACAACACCCTACACCGGTTCCAATAATGACCACGTCTAAGGGATCCCTGTAAGAAAATACAATTTACAATATATATACAAAATTTCAACGAGGCGGGCATGTCCCATGCTTGTGATGCTATGGCTAGTTAAACAAAATTGACATATACATGTTTTGTCTGTGTCACTACTATGGTAGTGATGCTAGCGGTTGTTGACGACAACTGTTGATTCCCTCAGGGGCGTTTTTTCTTTGACGATAGGTAGAATGTGGTACCCATATGCGTAAAATTGGTATGGCATCTAACTGTGCAATATATGCATAGGTTTTGGCTGGGACCTTACCGTGTAAGCATTGTTGACAGAGACACTTATGGAGGCATGGGTCTTCGACAGATATGATCAAAGTGTAATGGTTGTAAGGTATGATACCATCCTGACATGAAAGATTTTTTCATAATTCGAATGTTAGGAGGATCGATGACATCATGGACAATGATGTCTCACGGTGCCACCCAGGATGCCCCTTTGCATGGGGAGGGGGTATCCAAGGTACCAATTCCCTTTTGGAATATGGGTGTTGAGATTAAAGCCAAAGGAAGTCTCAGCGGATGAGGGTGTTGATGTAAGGAGTCTCGGAGGCTTGGATGTGGTAGTTTTAACATAGGCATGTTGGTGAGGGATTCTTGTGATGATCTTGGGATTCGGTGGCCCAAGGTGGATATACTTAAAAGGCGGCTTAGCGTGGAGTCATAGTTCTTACGAAGGAAAGTCCTGAGTCGATGGGACTTCCAGGGCGTCAGCAGGCTTCTTCATGAATGTCATGATGGGTATATACGTGGGGGTGAAATACTCCGACCAAGGGAAATCAGGGACTACTACCATTAGAAAACAAATGGAATATGAGGGTGAAAGGGCGAAGTGCACTGTTTGCGGTCTTTGTACACTTACCAAAAGAATGAAAATAATGGGGTTTGGTTTGTACAAAACACAGAGATGGGTACCCCAAAACATGAAAATGTTCGCTCACTGATGTTTTGAGGAAGGTGTTTTGTTGAGGGTAGGAGTCCCATTGGTTGGTCTCATGTGCGAGGTTGATGAAGCGGATGAAAAAGTGTCGTAGATGGGATTATGTTGGTGAAGGTATGGTGGGCCAAATGCGATGCACGGTGGTGTGAATTTTATCTGCTTGTACAACCTGGTCTTCCAGGAAGGGGGTTTTAGTTTGCATGGTAAACTTGACCTGATGCATGATGAATGGATGGGCACAAGGTGCTTCCTAGACTGAAGTGGTATGGCCATGGCGTCTTTGTTGCTGTGATGTATGGTCTACTTTGGGTGACGAGCGCCATGGAGGGGAGGCTCTAACGACCACCGCGGATTTTTATCATGTGCAGGATGAGGTGATGATAAACACGGTCAAATACGAGGACCCTATGGTTTATTTCTGATGGAGAAATGATGTCAGGATATGCAAAGTTTTCTTGGACTCTATCATGATGGGGGTAGAATGATACCTGCTCTGGAATTTTCAGTAGATGGTGTTGTAAATAGTTTGTGGGTTTTTCCTGCAAAAAAAACTACCTCAAGTGAAAGCATCTTCTTTTCATCAAATATTATTGAAAGGCATGAGATTTAAAAAGGAAGATGAGAGAGGGCATACTTGTCGGCGCTGAAAAATTATTTTTTCTGGAAAGGGAATGTGTGGCATTGCTTTCGTTCATCATGGAGTACTGATGATGGTGCAACTTACAGTTCGTAGAATGGACCTTTTTATCTCTTGTTATGGACCTCCAAAGTTTTTGAAAATGGCGATCAATAGGTGAACATGGCCCTTATTCAATTCATTTGTACTTGTTGAGGTTTGAGAGGTCAGAGGTGTTTGCATAGCATTCCTTGCCGTTGCAGTTAGCCCGTGTACCAGGGACTAGTGATACTATGCTGAGGTAACTTCCATGATGCCCTACATTTTAATTTTTTCAGTTTGATGATGTCGGGGTTCATACAAATTGGGTTTGTACGGACTCTGGGTGACTTTTGCTTTATATTGTGCAGGTGATCTGTGCAAAGTGCATCTTCTTTGCATGCAATTTTGAGGTATAGGCATGCGATGGTGCTCTATTCCCTAATTTAAGCGTGCCTATGAAAAATACAGGTGCACGCTAAGTACGCTTGTCTGAAGGACAGGCGTCCAAAGGCCAAGGTGACAAAAATTTTGGTTTTTTGTCTATTTTTTGGGTTTTTTCTCTGTACTGATGGGTACTTGTGTTGATGACAGGTTATTGTGCAAGGAGTGGGACTAGACTGAGATCCGGACCGCTCTAGCTACTGATGTTGGGGTGTGATGTCAGTTGGCCACATGGGGCCTTCTGAAGTTTGCTGAAAATGAGTTTCTTTGGTCACAGGGCCGATTATTGCGCTACATTATACAGCACTGGCGCTGGTGGCGCAAAATGTTCATGTTACGAGGGATGAACTTGGTGATCCATCCCGAGACGGATATCTACTTTGTGACCAAGTTACTACCTCAGGGTGAGGAGCTGAGGTACCCACTCTCCTCTAGGAGAGTGAACTTGGATAGACTTCGGAGGCATCATTGCGGGGGGGCACTTCTTATCGATGGATGCATTAACATTGCATTAGTTACAAATGTGGAGGAGCGGTGTGCTCTAGCAGTGATCGTACGACTGGCGAGGTTGTTTGCTCTGCATCAGGCGTTTGGCTTGCAGGTTGGAGTTTTGCGCCGGTTGAGGTCCGAGCCCAATTTTTTTTTAACGGTATGGTGTCGCAATTGAACAAGGTCCAATATGGATCTAATTCATTTGCATACACCAACATCTTGTGCAACATCATGTATGAGAGGGTGGTTGTTAGGTCCCTATATTACAAGTATACTTCCTTATTGTTGTTAGTGTAACCCCCTTATTGTTATTATTGTACCCTTGTAACCCCCATATTGTTATTATTGTGCCCTTAAATTATTATTGTTAGGTCGGCTAGGATTACATTGTGGCCCCACTATGATTACATTGTGGCCCCATGGACTCCTATATATAGAAATGAGGTTTTGTAATTTGTATCATCGAAGAATTGTTCATTCATGTAATGTATTGGAGGTTTCCCCCTCGAAATGGCTTATTTCTAAGGCATTAATATCTCTTTTCTTCTATTTTTGGAGCTAGTTTCACAACATTTGGTATCAAAGCTTTGGATTCTAAGGTTTCGCTGCTCTAAACAGGTCATCATGGAATTTTCGCTATAACTTGTTTTCTAAGAAGTTTCAGAAGCTAAAATGTTTAGAGTGCTAAGCTGAAATCCTTTGGAACATCGTCGCAAAATTTCAGAGCTTGGTTCGCAATATTTTCGAAGATATGATCTATGGAAGTTAGGGCTTTTTGCAGGCTCCTGAATTTCACTTAAAAAGGTCATCGCGGAATTTTCGCTATAACATTTTTTCTACGTAGGTTCAGAAGCTGAAATTTTCAGAGAGAAAATCTTAAATCCCGAGGAATAGCGTTGCAAAATTTCAAAGCTTGGTTCACAACATTTTCGGAGATATGATCTATAGAGGTTGAGTCTTTTTCAGGCTCCCAAATTTCATCTCAAAGTGGTGATTGTGGAAAAATATTCATAACTCTCTCTCTGAGCATGAGATTGGAATTCTGTAAAAATTGACTAGAAGTACACAGACTGTAGTTTCCTGTCTATAAATTTCAGAGCCAAAGGAGCAAACAGTGACACGTAAAAATTCATACAAGTTCGCTTTATTGAACCAGTCCATAATTAGGTCATTGTGGGAGATTAGACATAACTTTTCCTTGAATAATCCGAATCAAGTAAAATTGTGGCATTTGAAAGAAGCTTCAGAGGACTAGTACATGGCCAAATTTTAGATATTGAGGATCTACAAGTATATAGATAATTCAATTTCAATATCGATCTCCTCAGAAGCAAGTAAAAGGTGTGTATTTTTTTTTCCGAATTGCATAAGTCTTGTTTGAAGAATCAAGTTGAATTGATTCCAAGGGCATATTGTAAAATAGATATCAGAATTGGATTCTAAAATGGCCCCTAAAAATAATTCAACACCGATTAAGCCTTTATAAGGCTCTACTATGACTCATGAAGACAAAGAATGACAACATGACATATCAAAATTACAAGTGCAAGTGCAACAAATTTCACTCTCGCAAAGAGAAACAAAAAATGACATGGAAGTTTTGAAGAAAGGCATGTAAACTAAGATGGATGGTTTGAAGAAAGGCATGGAATCTAAGACGGATGGTTTGAAGAAAGGCGTGGAATCTAAGATAGATGGAATGGAAGCTAACATGGAATCTAAGATGGATGACATGGAAGCTAATATGGAAAACATGAAGAATGATCTAAAAGCAGACATGGAAGGTTTGAAAAAGTTGATACAAGAAATGTTTCCTAATGGTGAAAAGATAGTAGAGGAAACTCATGATGAGAAAAAAATAAATGTTAATCGTGATTTCATAAACTCTAATGTTTGCGGGAAGAACCACCATATTCCAAAAATTGATATGAGGAATTTTAATGGAGAGGATCCTGTAACATGGATACTACAGATGGAGCAATATTTTGATCTCAATAATGTGCAAAACACACAAAAGGTATGCATTGCAACTTTACATTTAGAACAAAATACATTTGTATGGTATCGATGGCTTTGCTCCCGTAAAAAAATTGTCACTTGGTCAATTTTTACGAAGGAAATGATAGCACATTATGAGGATACAAAGAGAAACACTTTATTTAGCCAATTGATCAATCTCAAACAAAAGTGTTCAGTGGGGGAGCACATTGAGGACTTCCAAAAATTGAATATAAGGGTAACTAATATTCCAAAGGAACACATGATTGATATCTTCATGGGTACTTTAAAGGATAACATCCAACATGAAGTTCACGTTTTTGAACCTGATTCATTAGAGAAGGCATTCAGGTTGGCAAGAAAAATTGAATGTAAAATTATGGCAACAAGGAAGCCTACCACTCACTTCTATAAAGATGGAAGTGTTTCTACTCCTAGATTTCCACAACCTACAAGGTTGACACCCCAACAATTGAAAGAAAAAAGAGCAAAAGGGCTTTGCTTTTGTTGATAGCAAATACACTAAAGGTCATAAGTGTGCTGAGAAGAAATTATTTTACATAGATTGTGAAGAGAAAGAAGAAAATGAACAAGAATCTTCAAAAGAAGAGGATATACACCAGGAACCAGCCCTAGAAGAGGAAGAAATGAGTCTGACCATATCATGTAATGCATTGGCAGGAATTACCACTCCTCAAATTCTCAAGATAGAAGGACATATCAAGAAGAAAAAGGTAATAGTGTTTATTGATTCAAGTAGTACCCATAATTTTATTCATTGTAAGGTAGCCAAGGAATTGAATTGTTTCCTATACACAGCACCAGAATGTCAAGTGATGGTTGTAAATGGAGGAACTATAAATTGCTCTGGAAAATGCCATAATATCAAGCTAACCATGGGGGAATATGTATTGAATAGTCCAATGCTTTCCATTCCTATGGGAGGTGTTGTTGTTGTACTAGGAGTACAATGGTTACAATCTTTGCGGACGGTAGCTTTTAATTTTCAAGAAATTTTCTTGAATTTTTTTTTCAGAAGGAAAGGAAATCAAATTACGGGGTATTGTAGGGAAGCTAGGAAAGATAATAAGCTCTAATGTCATGAAAAAGCTTCTAAATAAAGAACAAAGAGGCGTAATTGCACAATTATGCTCACTAGAAGTTCCAACATCAAAATCATCTATTTCTGCAGATCTCCAAAAAGTCTTGGACAATCATTCCAAGGTGTTTGAAACTCCCAAAGGACTCCCACCTATTCATGACCATGATCATGCTATTCATTTGATTCCAGGAAGTGTTCCTCCAAACATCAGGCCTTATAGACATTCTTATGTCCAAAAGAGCGAAATTGAATGTATGATTGCAGAAATGTTAGAGGCAGGTATAATTCAACCTAGTCAAAGTTCTTTCTCTGCTCCTATAGTATTGGTACACAATAAGCTTATTGAGCTTATAGGGAGCTCAATAAGCTCACCATTAAAGATAAATTTCCCATTACCGTGATTGATGAATTATTGGATGAATTACATGGAGTAGTTTATTTTACCAAGTTGGATCTTTGTTTAGGATATCATCAAATTAGAATGAATACCGAAGATATTCCAAAAACAACATTTCGAACTCATGAGGGTCATTATGAGTTTTTGGTCATGCCTTTTGGCCTTGCCAATGCACCTTCTACATTTCAAGGGTTGATGAATTCCATTTTCAAACCCTTCCTTAGAAAATTTGTGCTAGTATTCCTTCCTTAGAAAATTTGTGCTAGTATTTTTTGATGATATACTAATCTACAGTAGGTCTTGGAAGGATCATGTTCAACATGTTGACAGGGTGCTCAAACTCTTGCAGGAGATTGTTGGGAAAAATACTGAGAGGGGGGGGTGAATCAATATTTACTGCATATTCAAAACTTTCACTTTTTCTGCTTCTAAAACGCATACGCTACTTTCCAACTGCATTTTATGTGTATACTTTATATTCTTTACGAAATCTAATGTGGAGGCTATTTATATTTATATACAAGTTAATTCATCACTCAAATCATTCCTTCCATTTATTCATCGTATATTCAATAAGAAATAAAGTAGCGAACAATAAATCATGACACAAAGAATCACACATGAACACCGTAGATTTTAGGGAAACCAAGTCTTCAGAGAAACCACCCAGTGTATTGCTCAACCTTCAATATTTATTATAGAGAAAATATCTTACAACATATGTGTCATGCTACTTGACCGCACGCAGTAAACGCACCATGGGCCGTTTACCAAAATTTTCCTCCGAAGGAGTCAACCCCCGACTGCTTAATGCCTTCCGAAGGAGCCCAACCGACTCGCTACTGCACTGAAGGAGCCACGACCCCCTGATCTCGTTTACCAGCCTCACCTGGAAGGGAGCTACAACCCCCTGACTGAAGGCTACAACCCTCAGCTCCTCTTTGGACCACGTTTCATCAATTTTCACACTGGATCCAACAACTTCAATAGAGCACAACTTGTAGGCCACGTTTCATCATATTTTCAGACTGGACCCACTCCATACATTTAAGCACAATCATACATCATCAATGTAAACACAACGTGGACATGTAAACATGTATCAGACGATATTTCATACCCTTTGTTTCAACAAACCCTAGTTTGCATACGCGCTTTCACTTCACTGATGTCGCGTATAAACGCGCTTCTGTTCACACAAACCAGCGTATACATCAGTGTATATTTTATTGCGCATACGCGCTTTCTCTTCGCTGAAGCCGCGTATATACGCGTTTCCTCCGCGGCGAAGTAGCGTATAGATCTTCAATCATTACAGAGCAGCATACTTCATCAGATCAGATATTCAGTTCAGATCTACCCTTTTTACTCTATTTATTGCCCGCCATGTTCGCTCATCAATATCTAGGCTTCCTTACAAATGTATCTAGTAACACAAGTATATGATTTCGTATCTAAAGTCCTGCTTCATCATTTCTTCATAAGTGCATCATAGATTCAGATCTATCAACAAACCTTTACCCTCTTCTATACGTATATACTTCATAGAGAAGTATTTATTCAAGTTCTTGTATATCTTGCTCCTCACACACTATTTGCATAATGAATTTCTTCTCCTTCTTATATATGATTACCCCTTTTGTCACTATTATTCCTTTTTTCAATAATTAATGCACCACCATGAGCTCTCAATGTACTCCGCGCCTTCTTCAATACCATGAGCCTTCAATACCACGGGCCCCTAGATTTTCACTTTTTGAGCGCTTTAGCCCATACGCGACTTGGCACGTTCTTTTCCGCGTGCATACGCAATTTCCCCTAGGCCAATCCGCGTATACCAAGAGACATACTCTTTTTCATCATACTTTGAGTACATTCTGAATTCCTTTCTTCATTGCCTTTTGTTCACACTATAGATACATCATATTTCCTTCATCAAGGACATATGCTATCAAGCACAACTTCATCAAGTAAGTTGTCATCATCTTCATCAAGTGGGTTGCCTTTCAAGGACAACACTCAGCATCATATTGTTAACAAACATCATATCACATCAGATTTACATCATTTACCAAGTCCATCAAATTAACTTCATCAGGTGGATTGCCATCAAGGACAACATATGTCAACAGTCGCATGTCTTTATCTTCATTCAGTGGGTTGCCATCAAGGACAACATCCTGCATCATATTTCCAACAATCTCCCCCTTTGGACTTGATGGCAACCATGATGGTGTTTGGTTACCACAACAGATAGATATATTAAGAATACAATGACACCATGTCATTCTCCTTATTTTCCATGTCACTCTCTCCATTTTTGGCATCATTCAAACACCATGACACTCTCCCCCTTTGACATCAAGGGCAAAGGGCACATCATTATCTTCATTCACACACCATGTCACTCTCCCCCTTTGACATCAAGGGCAACGGACAAAACCAGCAGATCAAAACCAACACACTCACCCCCTTTCTCCTCATGTAGAAGAAGCGTTCTGCAGATCTGATGTATATTGAAGTGACCAAGCTCCCCCTGAGTTCATGCTGAATCTTCAAACATATTTTCAATGAAGTACATGACTTTATGAAGTTCCTATCACCAATGACTCATACTTACATCAAATATCCAACCACGTGGATTTACATATGCGACTCAAGTACCCAACCAGGTGGGTTTACAAATTTGACTCAGCTACCCAACCAAGTGGGTTTACAAACATGACTCAGCTACCCAACCAAGTGGGTTTACAAATTGACAAGTCCTTACTTGACTGAATATTACAATTTTACAACATGGGTCTCAACCAGACCTTTTCATCAAAGTACAAATATGAATTTTCATAATTAATACCAAAAAGACCTCAAGAGAGATCATATATCAAAACCACCATAATGCCAGCAATGCATTATACTCAGCAAAACTAATGCTCCCCCTGAATCTGTGCAACCAAGCAATCTTTCCAAATGACTAAGGCTCCCCCTTAGTTTGTGCATCCTGAAAACTTCCACCAACAAATCATCAAGGCATCTTCATCAAAACATTAGCAACAGAATTATGAGAACTGGAACACCACCAGAGATATCAAACAGTATCAGAGATACCAAACAGCATTGCAGCTGAGCTGAAAAGGGCTAAACCAACCAAAAATTGTCAGCAATTATTCACACGCGGTTTTCTGTGCAGGAACTAGCGTATATACGCGACTGTGTTTCAGGAAACCCGCGTATCCCAAGACATCTTCAAAATTTCAACCAGATCTGATTCTCTGTGAGGCAAAGACAGTGTTCAGCTTCTTTCTGAGACATTTGAATGCTTCCCTGGACTACAGATAGATAGAATGATGTAGTTGTGTCTTCAAGCGTTATACAACGGTTGTGGCATCAGTACAATAGTAACCAAGCCTTCATATTCTATGCAGCATCAATACAATCTTTCGAAGAGAGATTCTCATATCAGAACAACATCAAGCAATCATCCATGTGGTCCAACATCATCAAGATCTTCAAGATTTGACATGAAGTAACATATGTAGGCAAAAGATCTCTCAACCATGGAACACACTCTGCATGATTTATTTCTGAATCAAATGACATCCAACTCATCCATGTGTGAGTACAAAGGATACTTATCAGCAACCAGGGCTCAAAAACTCATCATAATAAATCATGTACCAAGACATCATCATTTGAGCATGAGTATCACAAAAACCAAAGAACAAACAGTCATATTGCCAACAATACAATCATTAGTATTCAACCTGCTGCTCCCCCTAAACCAATGCTCTTCCTTAGCTTGCAATCTGAAGCACCTTTCAATAGCACGTCATCAGCAACAATCTCTGCATGATCTGTCCTCATCTCTGAATTATAAGACTTTCATCTCAAACAATGAGTGCTCTTCATCATAAAGCAACCAGGCTTCATCCATAATGTTCAACACAAGAACCCATGCATCATTTCATTATTATGAGTATAACCAGAATAATGCTAACAGTGCAATCATCAGCAGTCAGACTGATGCTCCCCCTGGACCCCTGCTCCAGATCTTCAGTTATCAGATAAATTCTTTTATCATCAATGCATACGCGACTGTGTCTGCTGAAACTCGCGTGTATACGCGACTTTTGTGAATATAACTCGCGTATGGAAAGTGTAATATAGAAAATTTTACACCTTCATCTTCTTCTGTAAATTTACCTTCTGTTCCTGTCTTTTCTTCACACCAGATACACTGTCAGAAATACATCTAACCAGAATAATCAAATCAACCATGAGAGTCATCATGCATTGCTCCCCCTGTGACGATACATTACTAAATCTCCTAATGTATCCCACATCATTCCTGAAGTCAATCAGAGAAGTAAGCTTCAGAAGCGGATGACTGCAGTAGGGTCAGAATTCCCTACGTTTCTGATCGGTCCTCCTTCTTTTTCCAAATTTGCTTGAACTTTCTATTTGAGTGTTGGAAGTTATCCACTTTCCCAGATCTGTTCATCCTGCATTCCTTTTCTACATGTCCATACTTATTACAAGCATAACATCTCATGTGGTCAGAAAAATAAGCATAAGAATCATAAAGAGTATTTCTAATCTTCCTCCTTTTGCAATCAGTTGCTTTATGTCCATACATGTTACATGAGAAACAATATCCTCTGAAGAGACTAGAGTACCTTTCTGAGTAGGATCTGTTTGTTTGTGGCTGAAACAATCTACTTCTGCAATTTGTTGCAACATGCCCATAGTTATGACATCTAAAGCATTCAACATTATTTAATGATTTCCTTTGAGTATTCATGACTGTTGGTTGACCTTTTGTTTCTTTCAACACTTCAGGTTTTGCATTGTCTTCCTTTGAATCATTAGCATTCCCTTGTGAACTAGATTCACCTTTAATGGTTTCATGGAAACCAAGACCATGTTTGATAGCAGAAGACCTTTGATTACTCAGAATATTGTCCAAGATTTTAGTACTATCATGAAACCTCAAAAGTTTAATCTTTTCTTCTAATTTACTTTTGAGAATGTTTACCTCAACCTCCAAGCCTTGGCATTGCTTGGTCATGCTTTCTTCTTTCCTTCTTCCATATTCTACTTGATCCTTCAGATTTAGGATTTCTTCTTTCAACCAATTTCCGTTGTCTTCACATGTTTGCTGCAGCTCTTCATTCTTCTTGTTTGATGCTATGAGATCTTCTTTGAGGGAGACAATTTCTGCTTCAAGTCTTGCATTCTTCTTATTTGATTTATCCAAGTCTTCTTTGAAGGAAACGATTTCTGCTTCAAGTCCTTCCTTATCAAATGATGGTAGATGTTCCTCACTCTTCTTACTTGATGCTTCAAGTTTTGCTTGTAGAGAGATGATTCCAGCTTCAAGACCTTCATTCTTCCTTTTTGATTTTTCCAGATCTGTTTTTAGAGAAACGTTTTCTACTTCAAGCCCTTCATTCTTCTCATTTGATTCTTCAAGTTCTGCTTGCAGAGAGATGATTCCAGCTTGATATCCTTTACTTCGATTGTATACATCATCGAACATCCTTTTCAGTTTAAAGCACAAAGCTTTGGAGGCAGCGTCCTTCTCATTAAATATTCTTTGTTGATCTTTGATAACTTCTTTTAAATCCTCAACATCATTGCTTGCATAGATAAGATTACAAGGATCACAATAAGATTCATCTTTGTCAACTTCTGCTGTACCGGTTTTCTGAGACATCTCCTTACCTTGAGTATTTTGCTTCTTTGCCATGAGTACTTGTAGAGCTTGGTCAGAATCTTTTTCGGCTTCTTCTAGGTTGACAGCATATTCTTCACTATTGTTTGTACCACTAAGATCTTTCAAAGGATGATCCCAATTACTATCAGATTCATCTCCTTTGATTTCTGGTATCCATGTTCTCTGAAATATCTCCTTTCTTCGAATAGGCTTCTTCTTTTCTTTCCCATTGCGACGGATCTCCTTCAAGCGATCAAGCTTCTGCAGAAGGACCACGCTCTGATACCAATTGTTGGGAAAAATACTGAGAGGGGGGGGTGAATCAGTATTTACTGCATATTCAAACTTTTCACTTTTTCTTGCTTCTAAAACGCATACGCTACTTTCCTGAACCAGACTTGCGTATATGCGCGGATACCCTTTACGAAACTCGCGTATACACAGATATCTATTTATGTCATTAATTCTTCATCAAACTGTCTCTTTCATTATATTCATCGACATTCAATAAGCAAGAACATGTGCAAGAAGAAATTTAATAAATCATGACACAAAGAATCAGCACATGAATGTGATTTTAGGTGTGAACCCAAGTCGGGAGTAAAACCACCGCCTAGCTGCTCACCTTCAATATTTTATATGAGAAATATTGGGCCAACATATGCTGCCAGATTTTGCGGTAAGACGCAGTGCACCCACCGTCGTTTACCAGCCTCTCCTTCTTCTGATGTGGAGACCCAACTCTCCCTTCACTGCTACTAAATATCTCCTCGAAGGGAGCTCCAACCCCCTGACTCGTTTACCAGCCTCTCCTGGAAGGGAGCTACGACCCCCTGACTCGTTTACCAGCCTCTCCTGGAAGGGAGCTACAACCCCCTGACTGAAGGCTACAACCCTCAGCACCACCTTGGACCACGTTTCATCAATTTTCACACTGGATCCAACCACTTTAATAGAACACAACTTGCCGGCCACAATTCATCATATTTCCAGACCGAACCCTTTCCATACTTTTAAGCACAACCATACATCATCAACAGATTCATATCAACACAGATCAGATAGCAGAAACACAGCAGAACAGATCTGATATTTCATACCCCTTGCTTCAGCAAACCCTAGTTTGCATACGCGCTTTTACTTCACTGATGTCGCGTATATACGCGCTTCCGTCCACACAAACCAGCGTATACCTCAGTGTATATTTTATTGCGCATACGCGTTTTCTCTTCGCTGAAGCCGCGTATATACGCGCTTCCTCCGCGGCGAAGTAGCGTATAGATCTTCAATCATTACAGAGCAGCATACTTCATCAGATCAGATATTCAGTTCAGATCTACCCTTTTTCTTCAGACAGATGTTCGCCTAGATGTTCGCCTCATCACAGATCTAGGCCTTCCATAAACAGATCTAGCAAATACAAGTACATTTCAGATCTAGAAGTCCCGCTTCATCATTTCTTCATAAGTGCATCATAGATTTAGATCTATCAACAAACCTTTACCCTTTCCATACAGATATACTTCATAGAGAAGTGTTTATTCAAGTTCAGACATCTTGCTCCCACACACATCATTTGCACAATGAATTTCTTCTCCTTATATATGATTACCCTTTGTCAATACCATGAGCCCCTTTTTCAATACCACGGGCACCAATACCATGAGCCTTCAATACCACGGGCGCCTTCTTCAATAACGCATGAGCTTCTAATACCACTGCCCTCAGATTTTCACTTCTTGAGCGTTTAGCCCATACGCGACTTGCATCGATTCTTTTCCTATGTGATACTTTACTTTCCCTAGGCTAATCCGCGTTACCAAGAGACATACTCTTTTCATCATACTTTGAGTACATCTTCAATTTTCTTCATTGCCTTTTTGTTCACACTTATAGATACACTGTATTTCCTCCTTCAACAAGGACATATATATCAAGCACAACTTCATCAAGTAAGTTGTCATCATCTTCATCAAGTGGGCTGCCTTTCAAGGACAACACTCAGCATCATATTGTCAACAAACATCATATCACATCAGATTTACATCATTTACCAAGTCCATCAAGTCAAGAATAACTTCATCGGGTGGATTGCCATCAAGGACAGCTTATATGTCAAATAAATGATGTCTTTATCTTGTCTTAAGTTGCCATCAAAGGACAACATCCCGTATCATATTTCCCAACAGAGATTTCACTGATTTTCTTTTTTTTTTTTTTTTTATCACAGGTTTACCTAAATCCGAAGGAAAGAGTGTCATCATGGTGGTAGTTGATAGACTTACCAAGTATGCACACTTTTGGGCATTATATCATCCATTTAAAGCAAGTACAGTTGCTACTACATTTATGGACACAATTCAAAAGATACATGAAAACCCAAGGGTTATTGTGAGTGATAGAGATCCCATTTTTACTGGAAATTTTTGGACGGAGTTATTTTCTTGTTTGGGTACTCAATTAGCTCATAGCTCATCTTATCATCCTCAATCTGATGGTCAAACTGAGATAGTAAATAAATGTTTGTAAGGATATCTTCGTTTTTTTGTATCTGATAAACAAACACAATGGGTCAAGTGGTTACCTCTCGCTGAATGGTGGTATAACACTTCCTTCCATACTGCAGCAAAAATGACCCCATTTATGGCACTTTATGGATATCATCCACCATCCATCACATCATCTTTTAGGGAAAATTCGAAGGTTCAAGCAGTGGAAGATCACATCGAGCATCAAAAAGAAGTTCTCCAACTCTTAAAGGATAACCTGAATTTGACACAAAATCGAATGAAACAACAGGCAGATCAACATCGCATCGAGAGAAGTTTTGATGTAGGAGACTGGGTATTTTTATGGCTACAACCATACAAACAAATGTACCTCAAGCAAGATAAGAAGGATAATAAATTATCGCCAAAGTACTATGGTCCTTACAAGGTGTTGCAAAAGATTAGTACTATGGCATACAAATTGGAGCTTCTTGCTTCTTCACGAGTGCATCCAGTTTTCCATGTTTCATGCTTAAATAAGGTTATAGGTGAAAATCTTCCAGTTCAAACAATATTGCCAGAACTTGATGAGGAAGGAAAAATCATATTGGAACCTGAAGCAGTCATGGAAACAAGAACTCGACAACGACGAAATTGATCAATTTCAGAGTATCTCATCAAGTGGAAGAACTTACCCACTAAAGATTCTACATGGGAGGATGAGAATTTTATACAGAAGCACCTAGAGCTACTCAAGCGTTGAGGACAACTCTTTTTTGAAGGAGAGGGGCATGTTAGGTCTCTATATTACTAGTATAGTCCCTTATTGTTGTTAGTGTAACCCCCTTATTGTTATTATTGTACCACTGTAACCCCCATATTGTTATTATTGTGCCCTTAAATTATTATTGTTAGGTCGGCTAGGATTACATTAATGTGGCCCCATGGACTCCCATATATAGAAAGGAGGTTTTGTAATTTGTATCATCCAAGAATTTTTCATTCATGTAATGTATTGGAGGTTTCCCCCTCGAAGTAGCTTATTTATAAGGCGTTGATATCTATTTTCTTCTATTTTTGGAGCTGGTTTCACAACAGTGGTGTTGTTGAGGCTAGTGGTGGCGGTGCCTATTGGGGGGCCACAGGAGCCATGCATGAGGAGGCGGGCTCCGGTGATGTCGCGGAGTGGTGGTGGCATGGTGGGGCATTATTGGAATGCCACAACAGAGGCCTGGTTCGAGGCCAACCCACATATTTTCTTGCCATACCCGTATGTGGGAATGGACTTCCAGGGTGACCCAGACATGGTCTCCATTTTTGTTATGTTTGGGGACTTGAAGGTACGTGTTATATATTTTTATGAATTTGTTTGAGTATGTATGTGCTTACGTGTTTTTCTAGTGACACTGACATTGCTTTTGTTACTCGTACAGAAGTTGGTGAGGCGGGTCATCCCATGGCCTGACTGGTGGGCCACAATCCTCCATGACGACCTCGGGGTGGTCAGGGAGGATGTGATGCAGGTGGACCAGGTGGTGGTGCTAATGGACCTGGTGGAGATGGTGCTGGCCCCTCAGGTGAGGGTAGCAACTCAGCTGCTACAGAGGTTGTGGCAGAGCGAGCTTGTGTTGATGCGACAGAGGTGTGCTTTGCAGCACTGATAGCTTAGGTAACTTCTCTTGAGGATTTCTGGGGTCGAGTGGACTGCTAAACCCAGGGTATGCCTGCTCAAGGTTTCATGGATGACTTCGAGGAGGTCTGGTTAAAGACAGTGATGGACCACGAGAGGGATTATCGGCCCACTCTACGTCAGGTGGCAATTGTAGTTGTGACAGCAGCTCCCGTGGTGGTACCGAGAGTAGTGGTGGTTCCAGGTGCCCCTCTTGAGGGGGCACCCCCCTAGAGTAGTTTTGCACACAGGGAAAGCACCCGTTATTAGGATGCTTCCCTTATTTTTTATGTTTTTTGTATCTTTGGGTTGGAAATTGGGCCAGCGGCACTATTTTAGTACTCAGATATACATATTTTGATATATATATATGAGAGATATTTTTGTGGCTCTACATGATGTATCACTTGTTTCAGTTTATGTATTTTGTTATGCTGATCGATATCTATATTTTTGGTTTTATGTACGATGGTTTATTCGATATGCATTCCAGTTTAGGATATTGTTAGCTATGCGATCAGCTGTTTGGTTTTGACTCCTTGGTACATGTGAAAATGTGATATAGTCAAATTGTCTACTTAATCTTTTGGCACGCAAATATTTTCCAAACAGATGTGTATCTCTTGTCTCAAATGTTTGGTTTAGCTAAGATACTACTAACTGGGAATCGAGGTAGATATGCATATCGTGAAAGCCCCGATGGAGGGCGTCGCACATAAGTCTGATGAAGGCGTCATATTCTTCCCGATTGTTTGTTTCTAAACCGATACACACACCGTTTGAACATAGTAGTGATCGGTCAAGGTGGTAAATTACCCACGCAGATGCGGCTAAATTTTGAGACCATCTTGATGCTCCATCAGCAAATCCGAAACAAGGTTCGTTTTGGTGATCCATCGTGATACTTTGAGCAATTTTAAATAAGTCTTTGGGTCAAAAAAATTTAGTGGTTGGGTTTTTGTGTAATCTCACTCTAGGGGAAGGGCCACTGGGGCCCTTATGGGTAGAATTTCTTGAGGTAAAGGCCATTGACGGGCTTAGTGAGGCAAGTCTCATCCGGTTCCATCAAGATGTATGCCCCCTGTCGAAGGTAATGTTTAATGATGTAAGGTCCTTTCCACAAGGTTTCAAACTTTCCTAGCCCTAAGACCTCTTTTGCGACATCGTAGCGGAGGACCAATTATCCCTCGGTGAATGAGCAAGGGGTGATGTGGTGGTCGAATGATGATTTTACCCTTTTCTTGTGGACCTCATTATGTTGCAGTGACTTACTATGATTTTCATCGACAAGCTCTAGTTGTACCAGGTGCTACTCTAGAGGCTGGGTGTCATTGAGGAGTTCGATGGAGGCATGAAAATTTGGGATTTTGTGGAAATCAATGCAAAAGCGCAAGGTACCTAGGTTTTTTGCGACAGGACTAAGGTGGAAATCCTAGGACGAGGGGGAGGCAGTAATCCTATTGCCAATATGAGCTGATACAAATCGTATATGGTGGATTGTGTCATCAGTGTTTGGCTGGGGAAGAATCTCTGTAATGGGATTTTGTATGAGTGCAAGGTTGGGTTCCCCGCTAGGATGGTCGATTTCTGGTAGGTGGAAATTGTGCCTACCATAGAGGTTCCTGAATGTTTCCATTAGCGAGCACGACTCTGGTGTGTGATTTTGGCTAGTGCAGATGGTGAACGATATCACGGAGGCAACGAAGTAGATAGTGTGGGACTCTATGCTACTCGTTGTTCCTGATGTGGATGCTTGGAAAGGGTCAATCGTAGAAGAGGTTGTCTTCTGCTTCCATTTCTGTATTGTTGGCTTAGGTGCATCTACCTCTTTGGTGGAGTGTAGAATTAATGCAGCTCGTGCTGCTCTCAGCTTGGGGAGATGTACACACTTGAACATATGATGAAAGTGCAAACAAATCTGGCAATAAGTGCGCGTGATCTTCTCTTGGTTTGAGAAAAGTTTATGAGGGAGAGAAGAGACTATTTGGAGACTGTTTGCAAGAGGTTTGAGTTCTCTGCATTGGTTGGTGTGTTGCCTTATCTTGCTTGATACACCATTACGGGGGTGTGGAAATTGGCCCAGCGATGTGATTTTTATACCATTCCCAGCGTTCATCCTGTCTCTTCTTTGTGGCATTAATCATGTCGATGGTGGGATGAATTTTCTAGGCATAAGTACAATGTCACTCATAGTGATTACCCCGACATATCAGGCAAAATAACCTTGATAAAAGGGTTCCGTCGAGTTCAGTTTGAGGTCTGATGGGGAACCAACACCAGAAGGCTACTAAATCAGGGCAATGGACGATTGCATGGTCTGCCTTTTTTCATAATGTACATGCTAGTCATCCATGCGAAGAGTGGCTAGGGGTAAATAGGGGTTCCCTAGTGGGCCATTCTTTAGCTTTCAAGAACATGATGGATGCGCTCATCTCATCTGCTTGGGTCATGGAGCTGCCTATGGACTCAACATCCATGTTGTCTTCTTGGGAAAGGCAGACTATGGCTAAGCGAAGGCTAGCAAGGGCTAGCCAGAATCAAGGTATGCAGTGACAATCTTCCAAAAGGTGATTTTCGGTGCATAATGGACATGTGAATTGCACTGCCCACAATCCAACATAGTAAACCCTTTCAAGTGGATACCATCTATGGATAAGCTCCAGGGCTGTGCACTCTTCGAGGAAGTGACCGCATTCATTGCATAGCATACAATGTATAATGGGCATAACCGAGGGTCTTTCTACAACCCTACACTCCTCTTGTAGGTATAGGATGGTGTGAGGCTCATTGCCGACAAACTAGGTGGAGGAGTCCTCTTGATAGGATCACTCAATCGCTTGTAAGGCGTCCCTATATCGTGGTATCTATGTGCAATGGTGGGTGTAGTAACCATAGTTCCTACAGAGAGTGCATGCATGATTGGTATACAATGATTTTCATTTACCTTTGGTGTTAGGTTCCTTTTTTCGGGAACGCGGTGTCGAGATGTCTGTTTTGGAGCCAAGGAGTGGTTTTAATTCATCCAGCTCCAAACATATATGGGTAGGATGGCCTATTATGTCGCATATGGTGCAGACTGGTGATTCCCATTGAATGGTGGGGCTCACCATCTTCTTTCCTCTCTTCTCGGTTTTCTTGGCCATGATCACCAGTTTCACAATGAGAACTTCCCTTGTAGGGGTGGTCTCTACTATTTCTTAGATGGGTGGGAGCTCCTCGGGACTAAGATGCTTTAATCTTGTGGTAGTAACGTGGTTGGCTCTTGTTCCAGAAGGAGGAATGAGGTACCAAACTAGGAATGCCAATGATATGTTGGGTAATACAAGTGTTTCCAAAACCTGCTGGGAGACGAAGCCAGCTGGGGGGTAGAGGAAAGGGGTTTGGGAGGTGGCGTAGGCTAGAGAGGCTGTTGTGGCCGATGCCTCGGTTTTGTTACTGCTTGAGTCTATGTCCTGACTACCCTCGGTGCTTGATTTTGACATCATGTATACTGGGGCCCCTGTGACATCGGGTGATGCCTCAGGGATAATTGGATCATCTCCTAGGAATGACCCTAGAACGAACGATGGTTTGAATTGGCTAGGGCCATATTATTGGTACCGTGAAATACCATCCAAGGCTATATTTACATAGGGTAGAATTACATCCGTGTTGGTTAGTGGACACTTCTCACTGTGTGTCAGCTGGTCTACAGTAATGATGTTGTCCTCGTGGGGTAACATCATAATGTGGAAGATGGAGGAGGCTATGGTGGACATGGCGTACATATAACTCCACCTGAGGAGTATATTGTGATCCAAGTGCATGTCCAAGACTTCAATGTCTATGTGGACCATCTTTCCGACTAAATGGACCAGGACATTTTGGTAGAGGCCGATGGGGGTCAAGGGACGACCTTCGTATGCTCAAAGTGTTACGACTAAGGGTTTTAGTTCAGGAGAGCCTAACTTCTGCCAAACATTTTTTGACATGATGCATGTCGATGCACCCTCGTCTATGATACATCGATGAATAGTGATATTCTGGACTGACACTGGTATCTAGAAGGCGACCATGGAAGGATGTCGAGGGGTGGCTTTGTCTAAGTCAAAATTTATCAGGCGCGTATTGGCAAGGTCGATAGCGCCTAACATGGAAAGTAGGGCTTTCCGTTGTTTCGGGCATGACTGTAATACTTCCCAAGCTGACATAGCAGCGAGAGATTGAGCTAAATCATCCACGATGCTATAATTATGGGCCGCTTTGGAGTATTTTCATGCTCGCCTATTAGGTCCCTTTTCCATCTTTTGAAATGGTTCTATAGGCATCTTTGAAATGGTCAAAGGTGCAGTCAATGCACTAGTACTAGCCCCTGACGTAGTGGTGTCTGGTGGAGTGTCTTAGTTGTGATTCTGTGTTTGGAAAAACATCTCTTCCCCTGTTATGTAGATTTCATGGTTTCTTTTCCCGAAATCATCTGGGTTTTGATATTGAGCGCTGATCGTCCCTTGGTGGGGGAAAGGCTCTTACATCACAACAAGTTGTTGGGAAGAGCCTCCTTGTCCTTATTTAATCTATATCTTTTTTAGCCCAGGTATATTGGGACAGTGGTGAGTATAGTGCCCGTACTCTCAACATATCGAACAAGAATTGTTTGTTCGAAGAGGTGGCCTTTTGCTCTGTTGTTGGGCATTGCTTAGCTTCTAGTCCTGATTCCGGTTGAAGTTACCTCTGGCCTGGGATCACGGTGGGCACTGCTAGTTGCTGCCCCCCTATCCGGGGTTCCCTTTTGGCTTGTTTTTGGATTTTTTATTTACCACATTAGGAGGGTAGTTCTCCTGGTTATACTGGTGTGGTTGGTTTTGGGATGGCTGCACAAAGTTCACTTGTGCATTGGTTTTCATAGGTGGGTCATGTGCTGGGACTGATCATAACGCTATCCCAGGTTATCACCTAGCCATTGGAGGGGATCTCTTCCATCAGTGTTTATTTCTGCATACTGGGTCCCCTCAGCTAGAGGATAATGTCCTCCCTGGTGATACGCTTGTGCCCTATTAGTCAAATTTTGCTGAGGCATATGATGACTTTGAAATCTGGGTTGAGACATGATCTAGGTAGAACTATATGTGTAACCGATGTTTTGACTACTGATGCCTAGGTAACCTTGGGTCATTGACCCAATTAGCCTGTTTGCAGAGTTCGACGTGCCTAGAAATTCTTGATAAGTTTGTAGGCGTGGGGCGTTAGGTTTGATGTTGTAAATGTATCCTGACTGCGTATAAATTAGTTCAAGCTTCTGAGATTTATTGATTACATCCTCTTCAGATGTGGGGTTTTGCTGAACCACATCCTTTGAATATTTTCCATCGGAGTTTTCAAGAATAAATCAAAGTGGACCTGATCGTCGAGTTTAGCTTTATATAAACTGCGATGCTGTCTCCATTCATGAATATGGTTTGAGATATGGACAGTGGGGATTTTGTGGGGAAAAATACTGAGAGGGGGGGTGAATCAGTATTTAGAGCTCATATCTATAAATTTAAAATTTTCTTTTGTAGAATTCCATACACGGCTTTTATGAACTGAACTCATGTATACACGCAGATATGCTGAAAGAAACTAGCGTATACTGATATAAATTTCTAGTTTAGAAAAATTCTCAGAAACAATATTTAAATCGGATTTACCAGTTATGAATCAAGTTAGATAATCAATAAATATGTGCAGTAACAACAGTATAAAACATCACACAAGTGGAACACACATGAACACCAATATTTAAGGTGGAAACCTGATTCAGGAGAAAACCACCGCTGCTGTCATCTTTGTCTTCGATATTTATTATATGGAAATTTTTTTACAACATTGTACTGATGCAGACTCATATCAGTACGCAGGCTTCTACCTGTAGAAGGCTACAACCTTCACCCATTTTCCAGCTGCTACTGGAAGGGAGCTCCAACCCCCTTTCTTCTCGTTTACCAGCCACTCCTAGAAGGGAGCTTCAACCCCCTGAACATAACACTAGCTTCTACTGGCAGGAAGCTTCTACTTCCATACTGAAGGCTTCAACCCTCAGATCCAATGTAGACCACGTTTCATCAATTTTCATACTAGATCAAACAGCATCAACACAACCCTTTATCAACAATCATAAACTTTTCCCAATACTTCAATTAGAACAGTGAAAACACTGTAACCAGAACTTCAAAAATAACCCAAACTTTAGAATAGATATGCAGATACAAACTCAACCCTGAACAATCATTAATTCAAATAGCATGCGCTACTTTGCTTCACTAAAGCTACGTACATACGTGCTTTCCTACACACCAACCTGCATATGCCTCAGTGCATACTATTTTCATAACCTGGATTGAATACGCTACTTCGCTTTGTTAAAGCTGCGTGTATACACACTTTTCTTTATACCAACCCACGTATACTTCTGTGCATACTGTTCTTCAGAATGTGATTAGACTCAGATTCAGATCTGAGGCTTTCAGTCAGACATTTTCTCAGCAGTGCAAAACCTTTAGACAGTTAGTCAACCTTAATCATGTTTTCTCAATCATTGATTAGATTTGTTCATGATCAAGTTAGCAGCATACTCAGTATTCAAACAACCCATATCTTCAAGAAGACTTCATTGACAGACAATAGACAAAAAGCAGGAATCACAGTAGTAACATTTGCAATAAGCTTCAGAAAACCCTAACTTCCATACACACTTTTCATGAAGCGAACCCACGTATATATGCGCTTTTACTGAGACCAACTAGAATATATATCTGTAAAAGTGAATTTTGCATAACAGACCAGATCTATAAGACTTACCAGATTTCTTCATTTTCTTCAGCAGACTTGCATCAGTTCTTCATCATTTCTTCAGTAGATCAGACTATAGCTTAATTATCTTCAAATCTAGAGATATTGAACCATCATTATATCCATGGGTGCATCATAGATTTAGATCTATCAATTAAAAACAGAGTTCATCCATGCAGATCTTCCTTAGAGAAATTTATTCATTAACAACCCTTACTCAAGCACACTTTGCACTATGATCTTCTTCTCCTTATATAGATTTAGCTTTTACCAATACCACGAGTCAAAACCACTCAACTGCTGATGGTAATCCTAGAAGGAATCAAATAGATAATACAATGCTCAATACTATGGGTTAATACCATGGTAAAGACACCTGGTATTATAATTTTGGAGCACAAATAAGCATACGCGACTTGGGACGTACTTCTCCGTGTGCATACGCAACTTGGCCTTTACAAACCCGCATATACATTGTGACATGTTAAAAATAACAAATATGATACACAAAACTTATGAGAGACTACTACGATTATTCATACAGATAGTTTCTTCGTCCTTTTCCAGAGAGTTGCCATCAAGGACAAACAATTTAATATTATAGACCATAAGAAACATATTGCCAACAATCTCCTCCTTTGGAATTGATGGCAACCATAATCATTAAAACATGAGGCATCTGTATTAAACCATCCTCAGAATTCTCCCCCTTTGACATCAAGGGCAAAGGGGCAGATCAACATCCCTTGTACAGAAATTACTATGCTCCCCCTGAGTTCATGCTTGAATATTCAGACACATTTTCAATGATGTACATGAATTTTCAACCGAGTATGACCTTTCCTATCACCAATTAATCATATTTGTATCAATGATCCACCTAAGTGGATTTACATATTTGACTCAACTACCCAACCAAGTGGGTGTACAAAGTTTTATTGAATATAACAATTTACATCATAGATCTCAACATGAAATTTTCATCAAATGACTTTTTATAAAAAAGACCAATGAATCTCAATCATCAGATCATACCACAAAAAACACTTAGAATCCCAACAATGCATCCTTTCGCATAGGACAAGTGCTCCCCCTTAGCTGGTGCACCCTGAACACTTTCAACAACAAATCATCAAGGCATCTTCATCGAAAAATATTAGAGAATGAAACAGAAATGTGAGAACTAGAACATCACCAGATATACCCAACAACACTGCAACTGTTCTGAAAATGCTAACCCAGAAAATTGTGCCAGCAAAAACCCAGACATGGTTTTATGTATATAAACTTGCGTCTATACGCGACTGTCCATTATGAAATCTACGTATCCAATTTAATCTTCTGAATTTAAGCAGATCTGATCTTCTGAGCGGCAGAGACAACTCCCAACTTTTTTCTGAGATATTCGAATGCTTCCCTAGAAAGAGGTTTAGTAAATATATCAAAAACTTGTTCTTTGGAGTGAACAAACTCCAATTTCACCTTTTTCTTCAAGCACTTGTTCACGTAAGAAGTGATACTTGATAGGAATGTGCTTGGTCTTGGAATGCATAACAGGATTCTTTGAGATATTGATGGCACTTGTATTATCACACATAATGGATATCTGAGTTGAACATTTGATTTGAATGTCTTTGATCCAGGAGGATCTCCACCAACAAAGAAGTTTTCTTATGCACCATGAAGACACTTTATGATGGGTGACAAAGTGATGAGTGAATTAATTCATTATTTCATTTAAATTATGAAGAGGATAATGTTCTAAGTGAGTGGAAAATGACTCACCAAAATATTCACTTATTATTCCATTTGAGAAATTAGTTTTATGTGAGAATTGACCTCACAACTAATTTGCTATTTCTCATTGAGAGGTTGAGCTTTCTTGGCATGGTTAAGATCCTTGAAGTTGGGTTTGCCATTTTTGCCTTGAGTAAGTTTTGAAGTCCTAGAATCATGGAGTTTGTCTTTCCTTAAAATGTTTTGAGATCCTACTATTGTGGATTGGGGAAGTTATGGGGAAAAACTATATAAACTCATGATGTGAGCCTTTGAAAGAGAGAGGAGAAAGGATAGGAAACTTAGCCTTTGAAAGCCATAGTGCTTGGCTAATGCTCAGCCATGGAACTGGAATGTATGAAAGCTTAATTTGAAGATGAAATATAAAGGATCTGCCTTCCAATTGAAGCAGGTCCGGAGATGTAACCCCAGTGAGTTGGAGGGGTGAACTCCGTTATCAATTTGGTTGTCTTTCGCTTATGTGTTATGTGCTTCCTGATTATGTTTAAATTCATGTTGATATGTGTATGCTCTAACATGCTCATTTGAACCTGTATAAGCCATAGTCGTTTTAAAAGATCTTAGTACCGTACACGTGATGGTTGGGTAGTACTCGACCCGTGATCGGATCAAGTGGTATCGGAGCAGGTGACTGCTTTGCAGGATGGGCAAAGGAGCGAAGCACGTTGAAAGACTGCAAGAGTTGCAAGAGATAAACGAAATCCTTCAAGCCGAAAATGCAGAATTGCGAAGATTATTGCTCGATAAGCAGGAGCTTCAAGAGATGCTACGAGCTAAAGAGGAGATATTGTCTAAATTGCAGAAAGTTGAGACGACGGAGGTTGCATGTCAAACCGAGGTATGTGATGTCACTTCAAGTTCTGTTCTCTCTCAATATGAAACTAATGTTGGCATGAAAATCCTCACGAAGATGGGGTATAGCGGAGGTGGACTTGGCATAAATGGCCAAGGAATCACCCAACCATTGGAGGTTGTACCAAGACAACCATTTGCAGGTTTGGGTTATCAACGGGAAGAAGGAGAATGTTCAGAGGCAGCTGAAACAAAATTTATCCCTTCATCACCTGATTCCAAGAAAGGAATCAAGCCACCTAGTTTCCATCAATTTAAGGACAAGCCAAGAAGGTATGATAATCATTCAGATTCTACTTTTGCACATAAGAGAAGTGATTTCTTTCATAGATCTGCTAACTATGGTGTAGCAAGGAAAGAGTGGGTTAAGAAGACAGATTTGCCCACAAGAAGGGAGACCAAGAAGAATGAGAACGTTCGAAATCCTCCTATCATGAAGACACGGTGGAATGGGAAACAGTCTAATTTCTGCAATTTCTGCAAAATCAGTGGCCATTGGGAGAAGAAGTGCTGGAAGTTGCACCCCGAAATTCGCCAAGAGTCAAGCAAACATATGGCGAAAGAGCTCGTGAAGAAAGCTCCATTCACCATTCAGAAAACACGCTTACAAGAAAGAAAAGCTTGGTTCGAGTTTGGTAAGCATTTCATGATGTTTCTGCAAGTTATATTTCTGATCTTTTGCAAAATTTCGAGTTTTATGGGGGCAGGTATCCGTCTTTTGATGAAAAATTCTCAAAATTCTTCTAACTCGGAATCAACAAATAATGGAACCATCGCGAAGAGATCGACAAGAGGAATCCAACGCCGCTGGAATCACGTCAAACGACCTCCAGATGGAAAAGTTATTGCGACCTGAAGTTAAAAAGAAAAAAAGAAAAAAAGGAGGCTGCTGATCGACCTCTAGCTGAATCAGTCAGTAACTTGGGGAAAGTATTTCCAGCAAAATTTGTTTAATTGAAGCAGCAAATAACTCAGATCTACCAGTAATTGACCAACATTTTATCAGCATTACTAACTATTAAGACAGGGTGAGCAACCAAGAGAAGGCTCTCTTTTGCTCTTCAATCTTGTGGAAGCCGGTCCGAAGGGCGGTCCACGTCTTTAAGAAGTAGTAATGGGTCTTTCCTCCATGGACAGAGTCCCCACAGAGGTCATCGAATCCATCAGACAGTGTGATGGATGCAACAAATAGTAGATAGTCAAAAGGCGTTGGTCAAGTTACAGCCATCATTGACTGGAGTTGGATATTTAGTAGACTGTTTGAGAGTTCACAGCTTCAGAATCCTTTTCATGCAGTTCATAAAATGGTCTATAATAGTTCTGAAAAGTTGTATTCTTCTATCATCGTGATACCTGTTTTCATCGGACTTTTGTTTGATCTGCTTGTGAATTTTGCAACTGGCTGTATTTTCGAATATGATGATGTTCATCAGAAGGCAGCAACCGCCATGGCCATGTGCTGGTGGTGCTGTTATTATCGCTTCATATATGTGGTCCTGTTCATTTTTATGTGCCATGTATTAAGCAATCGGGCGCTCAAATGACGTTGCATTGCTGGACTCCAATGGACAATTTGTCGCAATTCTCAGAAACATTGAAAGAGGAGCAGATCGCAAGAACATGGCGCGCAGATTGGTTACGTGGTGTAATTTTGTTAGTTTTCCTCCTATGGCGCGCAGATTGGTTACGTGGTGTAATTTTGTTAAGTCTTCCTCCCATGATCGGCGCGCAGATTGGTATTCGTTATCGGTGGAAGTGGTAAGCCGATTTCGTTAGTTTTCCTCCCATGATCGGCGCACAGATTGGTTACAAAACTTCGTCGAAGTTGTTGGGATCCGACCCGTGGAGATGTGGATATTCCTCGTGAAAATTGCGACAAACAGTTACGTAGAACACCTGAATGTGTTAAGGCATTGACGGATACTTCCAGCTCAATCAGAGAGATCGTAGACTTGATTCGGGTTGTGAAGACCAAATCCCTTTCGAGACTCCACGCCAATGTGTTAGTTGGGATCCGATTGAGGAAGCCAACTGGACATACTGTATCGCAAAACATTCTCCCACAATGGCACCATCTGTAACATTTACTACATTTTTGGCATTTTACGTTCATCCTCCGATTCATCGCCGGGGTTCGAGCTCAAGGAGGAATGGAAGGCCTGCGGGAACGGGACGCATCAACCTCCCATCGATGAGACATGCTAGCTTTTATGCTCTCAAAGGTCGACCTGTAGGCTCCATTGGCAAGTGAATTCTTTGGAGGCCTTAATAAGAAGAGGGACGATATCAGGCATTATTGGGTAGCCTTCTACTGATGTCGAGAGTTTACAAAGTTATTCTTCGTTCTTGGAACTGTTGTACAAACCTACCCAAGTTTCAAGCTTCAAAGAACGACAAAAAAAAACACTGCATATTATGGTATGTACAAATGCGCCCTCGCTGGTCGAGTTGTTCATCATGATCAAGTCATCACACAGCGAATTTGTATCAGGCTTGCGAAGTCAAGTCGGCTGCCACACTCTGGCAAAAAAAAAATTCGTCAACATCCAGGCCGCCAACAGGTCGTTGAGTTTGGATGATGATATGCAAATTGATGTTGCATTAAGTCATGTGGAGAGTTTTGCTTTGAAGGGATCGGCTTGCACTCCAGCGGCTCTCTGCTATCAGCAGTGCCATCCTGTTCTGAAGCCAGAACTCTCATATCTAAACTCTGGACTTCTGCATAAACAGAGATGGCGCAATCTAAGCCAAGCAGAAGCTCTGCTGAGGTTGAAGATATTATACTACGTCGTATATTTCATGTAACGTTGGTAACTGGAAGTAACCAAGTTCCTCCAGTGGTATACTTGGAGCAGACAGCAGTTTTTCCAGCGTGTTGGATAGTTTTCGGCTTTCCAGCGTGCAGTGATCCGTAAAAGCAACGTGGTAAGGCAGCGGAGCACCACTGCGTCCTCTCCCAGAGATTCAATGCGTTGACAGTTGGGCAGATCTGTCGGCGTTTTAATTCTTGTTGTTGGAGCAATGAACCTTGAAAGGCAATGGATAAGGCAGCGCAGTTGTCGGAGCACTCGGCCTTGATACAACAATAGTTTGAGCCCGTGCGTGGCTTCATGATCGAACGAGTTGCAAGTTCGCACAAAGACGCTCAAGGCAGGAGCTGAGCCTTATGGCGCACAACGTGGAGTGGCCAACGACCATTGCCATTTGCAAGCGCTGAAAGTCAAACGAAGAAGTATTTCCTTACCCATAGTTCGATGATGCACTTTTTGGTGGGATCTAAATCATTATCACATCCCAAGTGAATATGATATTTGGCATATATTTTGTCAAAGGGTGGAATTTTCATTTTTTTCACCATTAGTTCCTCTTGTTATGCACCCATTATGCACTCATTATGGAGGGGGGATCTAAAACTTTAAAATTTTTCCTTTGAGCACATATTTGTCTCATTACAGTTACGTTGTAATTGCCATATAAAAAGCCATAATTGTCATCATATTTTGGCATTGGCATGTAAGTTGTCAATTTCCATGTAAGAGGCCATGGTTGGCATTAAAAATTTTTTTTGCATTGTCATGTAAAAGGCCAAAGTGGCCAATGATGAAAAAAAAGACGATGTAAAATATGCTTATGAAGCATTGGAAAGGGTTTGGTTTCAGCCACTCTTATGTGAGGGAGAGTGTGAGGCATATTTTTACGCACTAAGCCCTGTTGGCTTCTTTGTAATCAGGTTGAATGAGGCAATTTGTCTAAGCCATTTTGGCATGTAAACTTGACCAATGAACCCTTGGCAAGTATTGTAAACAGGTATGATCAGCTACAGGTTGCAGCTTTATGCAGATGTGGACTTTTGCATTCCGATCCTGAAGGACTAAGGTGAAGGGATCTTGCAGGAATGTTCCTTTTTCAGACATTTGTGTTGCAGCTTTATGCAGATGTGGGCTTTGGCATTCCGATTCTGAAGAACTGAGGTGAAGGAATCTTGCAGGAATGAGCCTTTTCAGGCATTTGTGATGCAACAGTTGCAAGTGTTGGCATTATCTTCCGATTCCGAAGAACAGTGGGTGAAGGAGTCATGATGGAATTTGCCTTTCAGAGACAATTGCATACAGTTGATTTGATTGAAGCTGATACTTTTGGAGACCAAAAGTTTTCTTTTCGGGGAGGTTTGATCCAGGAGGATCTCCACCAACAAAGAAGTTTGCTTATGCACCATGAAGACACTTTATGATGGGTGACAAAGTAATGAGTGAATTAATTCATTATTTCATTTAAAAATTATGAAGTGGATAATGTTCTAAGTGAGTGGAAAATGACTCACCAAAATATTCACTTATTATTCCATTTGAGAAATTAGTTTTATGTGGGAATTGACCTCACAACTAATTTGCTATTTCTCATTGAGAGGTTGAGCTTTCTTGGCATGGATAAGATCCTTGAAGTTGGGTTTGCCATTTTTGCCTTGAGTAAGTTTTGAAGTCCTAGAATCATGGAGTTTTTCTTTCCTTAAAATGTCTTGAGATCCTACTGTTGTGGATTGGGGAGTTATGGGGAAAAACTATATAAACTCATGATGTGAGCCTTTGAAAGGAGAGGGGGGGAGAAAGGATAGGAAACTTAGCCTTTGAAAGCCATAGTGTTTGGCTAATGCTCAGCCATGGAATTGGAATGTATGAAAGCTTAATTTGAAGATGAAATATAAAGGATCTGCCTTCCAATTGAAGCAGGTCCGGAGATGTAACCCCAGTGAGTTGGAGGGGTGAACTCCGTTATCAATTTGGTTGTCTTTCGCTTATGTGTTATGTGCTTCCTGATTATGTTTAAATTCATGTTGATATGTGTATGCTCTAACATGCTCATTTGAACCTGTATAAGCCATAGTCGTTTTAAAAGATCTTAGTACCGTACACATGATGGTTGGGTAGTACTCTTAGTAGACCCTACAAGAGTTCTTCTTGTTTGGACACCTGATCCCTTTTCTCCCAAAATTTGAGATTCTAGATGATTCTTTTAAACATACCTGGATGGAGCCTTTTTAGATAGATCTTTTTCTATTGCTTCATTGGGTTCACCTTCTATATTATCTCTATTAGATGCAGGAAGATATACATCATCATCATCTTCATTTGTTGTTTGTATTTCCCCTTTTGGAGCTAAGAGAGATTCATCAATTACAATGTCGATGCATTCAAAAATCTTCCGAAGTCTTTTATTGTAGCATTTATATGCTTTACTTCTAGAAGAGTAACCAAGAAATATTCCTTCATCTACTCTAGGTTCAAATTTTCCAAGTTTTTCATCATTGTTCTTGATAAAACATTTTCTTCCAAAAACTTTAAAATGCTTTATAGTGGGAAGATTACCATAGCAGAGCTCATATGGGGTTTTATCACTGTTTACACAAACATGTGCTTTGTTAAGAATATTTACCGCAATATGTGTTGCTTCTCCCCAAAATGTGTCAGGTGTTCTTGAATCATCAAGCATAGCCCGAGCCATCTGTTGAACTGTTCTATTCATTATTTCTGCTACGCCATTTTATTGTGGGGTACCAGCTACAGAAAGCTGTCTTTTATGCCATGTTGTTCAAAAAAATCAAAGAATTCATCTGATATATATTCACCTCCTCGATCAGATCTAAGACACCTGATTTTTAGATCTAATTCATTTTCAACTAGTGCTTTGAAGATCTGAAATTTTTCGAATGCTTCATCTTTGTGTTTTAGCAACCCAATCCAACACATTCTAGAGAAGTCATCAATAAACATAATATAGTATTTTTCTCCACGGGGTGACCTTTTTCTCATAGGTCCACATAACTCAGTATGAATGAGTTCAAGAGGCTTACTTGTTGATCCTTCTTTGGAATTAAATTGCACTCTGGTTTACTTACCGAATTTGCAAGATTTGCATATGTTACTCTCAGGCAGAGTAATATTGGGAAGATCACTAAAAGCTTTGAGTCTGCTAGATTTGTTGATCTGAGAGAAGCTAAAATGCCCCAATCTTCTATGCCATAAATAATTTTCTGAAGGTTTACCCAAGTAGCATTGTTCTTTACAGCTTTTCAATACATACAAATTACTTGGTGTTCTATTTTCTTTTATAATTGTTTTTCCTGTATCAAGATCACATACCACACATTCTTTTGAACTAAAGACAACTTTAGTTCCTTGATCACAGATTTTACTTACACTTAACAGGTTATGCTTTAATCCATCCACATACATAACATTGTTAGCTTTCACCTTTTCCTTTAGAAAAATAGAACCTTTTCCTTTAATGATAGCAGGAGTATCATTTCCAAAAGTAACATTCTTTTCTGTTTCTAGAGCATTGTATGTAAGAAGTTTATTTCTATCACATGTCATGTGTTTTGAGCATCCACTATCAATGTACCATTGATTTTATTCTCCTTCTGCAAATAAAGCTATGCCACAGTTCTCAACCTATAATTCCTTCTTTCTCCATATTTTGGAAGTTGAAGGTATATGCTCTTTTGGCTGAAGTTTGCTCCTGCATTTAGATTCTTCATGACCAAAGTTATTGCAATAAGCACATTCAATTTCATTTTGAAGAGGAGAAAAGTTGTTATATGTATTCTTCTTTATTCCAGTATCAATTATTTTCTTTCTTTCTTCTCTAGTAATGATGGTTTTGTATGCGACACATTGAACAACTTTATCATCAAAATTATGACATGAGAAACATTTTCCATTGAAGAAGAAATTTCTGCGATCATGGAACCTTCTATTTGTCTTTACCTGTTGGTTGGTATTTCTCTAAAAGGTATTCCTGTTAGTGTTCTTTTTATTGAGGTGGTCATGCTTTACCTATAAAGTTTCCTTGTTTCCTTGCTGAGTGGAAGAATGTTGTAGGCTGGTTGTAGCTGCTTTTAGATAGTTTGGTGTCGAATACTGAGAAGATTCTCTGACATATCCAAGACATGTATTTATAAGAGGAGAATGTTGTACCTTGATAATTTCATCTAAGGTTTTAGATCCTTTAGAAAATCTAAGATTCAAAGTCTTTACTTTCTCAATTTCTTTTCTTAGACTTACTATTTCACATTGTAATTTCTCAATGTGTTTCTCCTTTTCTTCAAGTTAATTTTTTAGAGTTTCTATGGATATTTTGTTTTCTTCCAAAAATATTTTGAGTTGATTGATTTCTTCAAGAAAATCATTGTCTTCTAGAGCATCCATAAATATATCCTTTTCTTCCCTAGAATATTTTTCAAATGCCATAAGAAGTCTAAGATCTTGATCAGATTCTTTGTCACTGTCTGATAACCCCTTACTATCTTCATGAGGATAATAAATTTTTCTAGTGCTAAACCGATTCTTATTTCTTCTTACTACTTCCTTTCCTTTTTCATGTGTTTCTTTATGAGGACACTTAGTAGCATAATGACCAACTCTTCCACAAGAAATTTTTTTGAAAGGAAGCTTACCTCTAAACCTTCCAGTGCCAAGTTGGAGCTTCTTTACAAAATTTACCTCATCTTCTTCTGAAACATACCCCGATCCTTCTATTTCTTGTACTTATTTTCCTTTTGTAGAAGAGCTAAAGATGGCTTCTTTGACTTTAGATGATCCTCCTTTTCTCATTTCACATGCAATTAGAATGCCATGAAGTGGAACAATAATAATATTTTGAAGATCCTGCTTCTCTTCAATAGCAGACACTTTTGACTCAAATTTTGAAGTTACAGATCTTAAAAAAATTTCAGCCAAAGTAGTGTCAGTTATGGTTTCACCCAAATTTCTCATACGATTTACAATATCATCTAGACATAAAAAAAAACTAGCAATGCTCTCCTCATTATGCATCCTTATATTTTCATATTGAATTCTGAGAGTTTGGAGTTTAGCACTTTTTACCTTTGTATCACATTCATAGCTTAGAATGATTTTGTCCCATATTTCCATTGTTGTATTCAAATGTGTGAACTTGACAAATTCTGATTCAGTTAGACTCCCCAATAGTGCATTGACCGCCTTTGCATTTGTTTCATAGTTCTTTCTTTTCATTGCATCTGTTGGAACTGAGGTTGGATATTGATATCCTCCTTCAACAATAGCCCATAAATATGCTCCAAGAGACTGAAGATAGAATATTTTGCGTGTTTTCCAAAATATTAAATTGTTTCCGTTGAAGAGTGGAGGCTTGATTGATGTTGTCCCATCTTGATTGCTCATCTTGGCTGATATTCCTTCTAGCAGCTAAGCTTCTTCAGAAGGACCTGCTTTGATACCAATTGTTGGGAAAAATACTGAGAGGGGGGGTGAATCAATATTTAGAGCTCATATCTATAAATTTAACTTTTTCTTTTGCATAATTCCATACACGGATTTTATGAACCGAACTCATGTATACACATGGATATGCTGAAAGAAACTAGCGTATACTGATATAAATTTCTAGTTTAGAAAAATTCTTAGAAAAATATTTAAATCAGATTTACCAGTTATGCATAAGGTTAGATAATCAGTAAATATGTGCAGTAAAAGTAGTATAAAACATCACACAAGTGGAACACACATGAACACCAATATTTAAGGTGGAAACCCAATTCGGGAGAAAACCACCGTTGTTTTCGTCTCTGTCTTCAATATTTATTTTATGGAAAAATGTTTACAACATTGTACTGATGTAGACTCATATCAGTACGTAGGATTCTACCTACAGAAGGCTACAACCTTCACTCGTTTTCCAGCTGCTACTGGAAGGGAGCTCCAACCCCCTTTCTTCTCGTTTACCAGCCACTCCTGGAAGGGAGCTTCAACCCCCTGAACATAACACCAGCTTCTACTGGTAGGAAGCTTATACTTCCATACTAAAGGATTCAACCCTCAGACCCACTGTAGACCACGTTTCATCAATTTTCATACTGGATCAAACAACATCAACACAACCCTTTATCAACAATCATAAAATTTTCCCAATACTTCAATTAGAACAGTGAAAACACTGTAACCAGAAATTTAGAAATAACCCAGACTTCAGAATAGATATGCAGATAAAAAATCAACCCTGAAAATTCATTAATTCAAATAGCATATGCTACTTTGCTTCACTGAAGCCGCGTACATACGCGCTTTCCTGCACACCAACCTGCGTATGCCTTAGTGCATACTATTTTCATAACCTGGATTGAATAGACTACTTCGCTTTGTTAAAGCTGCGTGTATACACGCTTTTATTTATACCAACTCGTGTATACTTATGTGCATACTGTTCTTCAAAATGTGATCAGACTTAGATTCAAATTTGAGGCTTTTAGTCAGAAATTTTCTCAGCAGTGCAGAACCTTTAGACAGTCAGTCAACCTTAATCATGTTTTCTCAATCATTGATTAGATTTGTTCATGAGCAACTTAGCAACATACTCATTATTCAAACAACCCATAACTTCAAGAAGACTTCATTGACAGATAACAGATAAAAAGCAGGAATCACAATAGTAACATCTGCAATAAGCTTCAAAAAACCCTAACTGGCATACGCGCTTTTCATGAAGCGAACCTGCGTATATATGCACTTTTACTAAGACCAACTAGCGTATAGATTTGTAAAAGTAAATTTTGCAGAACAGACCAGATCTATAAAACTTACCCATATTTCTTCATTTTCTTCAACAAACTTGCGCCAGTTCTTCATCATTTCTTTAGTAAATCATACTAGAGCTTCATCATCTTCAAATCTAGAGATATTGAACCATCATTATATCCATGGGTGAATCATAGATTCATATATATCAATTAAAAACAGAGTTCATCCATGCAGATCTTCCTTAGAGAAATTTATTCATTAACAACCCTTACTCATGTACACTTTGCACTATGATCTTCTTCTCCTTATATAGATTTAGCTTTTACCAATACCATGAGTCAAAACCACTCAATTGTTGACGGTAATCCTGGACGGAATCAAATAGATAATACAACGCTCAATACTGTGGACTAATACCATGGTAAATCCCCCTGGTATTATAATTTTGGAGCACAAACAGGCATACACGACTTGGGACGTGCTTCTCCACATGCATACGCGACTTGGCCTTTACAAACCCGCGTATACATTGTGACATACTAAAAATAACCAATCTGCTAAAAAAAACTTCTAAGAGGCTGCTGAGATTCTTCATACAGATAGTTTCTTCGTCCTTTTCTAGAGAGTTTCCATCAAGGACAATCAATTTAATATTATAGAACACAAGAAACATATTGCCTATAGATTTGTCTAAAATGAGTCAATAACTCCATTCCCGAATTGTGGTGAATGGGTAACTGAAAATATGCGAAGAACGCAGTAGCAAGGGTGCTAAAGGTTCCATGTGAGGCTGAGGGTTGCTCCACGTGCCATTTTGCGGCTACTCCTATAAGAGTGCATTGAAATAGCCTTAATCGAATAGTGTCATCAATGATACTATTCGATGAGCACCACAGGTGAAAGGTCATTACATGATTACCTGGGTCTTCCGCTTGCTTGCCTTCGAATTTTGGTATATTCAAAGGGAGATTCGTGGGCATGGGAGACCATGTAGGATCTGTGCGATGGGGTCATTCGTTATCTTGGTTAAATTAGGTAGATTCAACGAAGCTAAGAAAGGTGACTGGGAGGTTGATGCCATTCCAATGTATGAAGACACAATGTTTTGGTTAGAATGAGGGTTACTTTGTGATGTATCCTGCTGCGTATTTAGTTGGCTTCCCGAATGGGGCACACTCCTCTGCCCTCTAGGGGTCGAGGGGGGAGTGGTGCGTGGTGTGGTGTTGGGAGACCGATTAGGTTCCCAACCATGGTTTCTCCAATGAAGGATGAACCAATGACTGTGGCATGTTATATCTTTGATGCCTAAATGGTGAAAGACCTGGAACCCCTCCCGGTAATGGGGAAAGGTCCAAAAGACGCCTGGATCGAGGAAGTTCCATTGGGACCATTTGGGTGTCTACCAGGTTAGGTTTTGGAAAAATTTGAGAGGATAAAGTCTATGATCAAAGAAAAATTATGGCCACATACATAAAACAAAGTTAAAATAAAATAAATTTTCCCTTTAAATTAATCTATGTGATCAATCAAGCAAAAAAAAAAAAAAGGTTTTTGTTTGCTTGTGTATGATACTAAAAATCCTAGAAGACCTATTGCATCCTCACACACTCAAAATTAACTAGGCCTTGAGAATATTTCTTGTGAGTGCTGGAACAATGTCCCATAAGAGCTGGAAATGCCCCCAGTGAGCTGAAGAGAATCCACCAAGGTAAGGGTAGAGGGTCTGGCGCTTTCCTGCACCGTCACCTATAGGGTAAAGGATGCCCTAGTTTTTGGCCACTAAGAACCACCCTCCCACGTGAGTGTTCGAGTCTTGGGCTTCTTGGTAGTCAGCTAATAGTACTGAGTATCAACCGGGTTAGGTAGGCTCAACTAATACCGCACACACTGCACCTAAGCCTAACCCCCTCTGAATTGGGTCTCCACCGCACTCGGGTTTTCTTTGCCGTGGGCTGATAGGTGGATTTGAAGCTCCCTAATTACACAAATTCTATGTTTCAATATGAATTATGATCAAGGCGGCTTATTGGATGCCAACCCCCTTGATCTTAACTTAAGCTTAATTCTTGTGTGGCCCCTGTGGGGAGAATTTAGTGGGTTTGGTTAAGTTAGTTTTAGGTGTCTTGATTTTCTTAGTGGGTGAGTGTGTGTGAGCATAAGGTGAACAAGAACATCGTTTGAACATGTGGATATCGTTGATCCTTTACAAAATCCTCTATTAAACTATGTTATATTGTTCCTGGCTCAAATGGAAAACATGTGCAGATAATGGGCCGCTTTCAAATTTTCCTAGTTAATCTATGTGACTAACTATAGGGAGATTGAGAATTGTGAATATGGAGTGTTCATATGCTTACCTAGGATCACCGGAGGGTGAAAAGGTAGTAGATATTACTTGCTCTTCTATAAACAATTCAATCCTAGTCCTACAATTCCTAGTGCAAAAATTGAACTAAAATAAAAATTTTCTACACTAGAAAAAAGAAAACTAGTTGTGCATACATGGTCTTGGGCCACTTACTTGGACTAGTTATATAGGTGTGCATACCAAAATTGCAAAACATAATTTTTTCGGAACGCAAGTTAATTTCCCCCCTACTTAAACTATGTGGAAATTTTTGCAAAAATCAACTTGAATAAAAAAATGACTCTAAGCCTACAGAAAGCAGCTAAAAGTGAGTTCTAACAAGCTATGGGGTATCACAACAAGTGCTGGAAAATACATTAGGGGCTGCCAAGCACCTTACAAGCAGAAAAAGATGGAATCTTGGGAGAAATTTCTCATTCTGTGAATTGCGTGCAAAAGGCCATGACAGGTGCACTTTCCTGAGTGCGGGTCAGCACTTAATGCATGCCCTGCGTGTCTGTGAGGAAAAAACACACACAAATTCCTGCATGTAAAAAATTTAGGAGCTACTCTTCTTCAGTCTGTCACCCAACGTGAATCTAGGAACTGCAAGATAGATCAGAGGACTTTCAGCTCCACTCTCCAGCATAGACAAAGGTCTCTTGCAAAAGAAGGCACAACCAAATAAAATTGGTAAAACATTAGTGGAGTCACCAATCCTGTTGTGGTGGATTTGGTGCACAGATGTACGAATTCGCACCAGTTTGAGGGGTGTGGTTTACCCCTTGAAACTATTGGTAACAGGTAGAAAGTGGTGGAGTTCAAAAGCATACAATCTAGAGGAAAAATCATGCAAATGTATACTCAAATTAAACAAAAACTAAAACACAAATATACAAAATCTATTGAAGAGAGTCAAACGATAATAATGCAAATAGTGTCACTAGGCCCCTTCTTATTAAATGTTTGATACGAAGAAGAAATTTTACCCACTTGCCAAAGGGCCCCTAGGCAATGGTTCTAGGTCCCGTTGCAAGGATGTTGTTTTCCAAGCTCGCCTTGGTGCAAGCTCCCTCTCTCTCTCTGTTATGATGGACTAATATTGTTGGATGGCCAACAATCGAGTCCCCTCTATATCCAGCTCCGGGTCACACATTGCTAGTATTGCTTGGGCAATTCTAGCCAGCGTAACAATGTGATCACCCATTCTTCATCTCATGGTGGCTTTATATAGGGGATTTCAAATCCTCCTTCCCTCCCTTGGTACATGGTGGATGGTGACCCAAGGGAGAGGTATGATTCCATTGTGTGCTCCAAATATTCCATTATGTGCTCACATAGTGTCTAAGGAGGTGCTGGTGGCTATCCTTAGGTGGCTTCATGTAAGGAGTAACTTGTCCTTTGCTTTGTGTGGTCCCGGATAATGAAATTTTGCCACTTTTAGGAATGCACACTTATCAGGAAAAAAGGCGTGCAGAAGGCGCTCTTCTCGAAGGATAATACGCACAAATAACATTTTATGACTAGTTCAAATTTGATTTTCTCAAAACCTTAGAGATTTTAAATACTTTCTAGATTCCATAATGTCTTCCTACCTTGTAAATCCTTCGTCTTGACATTAATTAATGCCATCTTCTGTTGTACGATTTTCCATGTTAACAACAATGCTATAATAAATCTAAATTTCATAAAATGTTTCAACCTAGGCACTGAAGTAGAATTTCAAGAGTAAACTAAAAAGAAATCATGTATTAATATTTTCTAAAGGCACATAATATGGAAACAAATGACATAATACATGTACATTACTTTATCCTAATATTTTATTAATGACAAATAAGAGTATTCAACCCAGTGAGGTCTTAACGTATCACCATGATGATGTCATCCAAAGTTTGAACACATGAATGTACTTGTAGTGTCCCATGGTAATTATGATATATTCTAGGTGCTTGAATCCTCTATATAAGTTATCAAATTTGTTTATGGAAACTAAACAGCCACTAAATATTATATTAACAATAGATCCTCCTTTGATCATCCTTTATTGAGCAACTGGGTGTGGAGGATCATAAGCTTGAAGAGTATGTTTCAAAAGGCTTTCTTTTGAACATGTATACAAGGAATACAAATTTGTCGTTGATGATCTTTCAAAGAAGGGTCATATATTATAGATGAGCGAGCAACTAGATGTGCGGTATTAAAATCTTAAAGAGTATGTTTAAAAAAGATGTCTTTTGAACATATATACAGGTAATAAAATTTACTCTATTTTTTTCATGGGAAAATGTTAAGCCTCCAACAATATCTCTTTTCTTTGAGCTTTCCTCACTAAATCTATCCATAGATGTTCTTTTCTCTTTAAGCTTTCTTCCCTAAATAATAGACAATTTATATATATAGTTTACGAATATTACTAATAAAGTTTTACATTAGAAATTACCAAAATTACATCTTTAAATATGGAGATCTTTTAAAAGAAACCATATCTTAATTTTAATTCCTCTACCAACTTAACAAATCAAAAATTAAAATAAATATCATAAAACATCCAAATTATAAGTACCAAACTTATACTTATGTTATCATCCAAATTATAAGGACTAGCATATACTAGAATTATGTAAATTTTCCACAAAGTTAATTTAAAACCTCTACAATCAAAACGCTTAAACCCACGAAGATCAACTCAAAACACTCAGATCCATTGAATTCAAAAAATAATATATTTTTTTAACTAAACAAAATACCTAATGAAAAAAATAAAAATAAAAAAAATTGAATTTACAAACATTTCACACATTTTAGAATTTCATAATCCATCACTCAGCGCGTGGTCCACAATTTCACAAACTCTGATAGTTGTTCTGCACTCCAACACTGTTTTCTCCTGGTAATTGTTTATTCATCAATGGTAGCCCTATCACCGCTTCCACATTGCCACTAGGAAATCCATTAAAGTAGGTATTAGGAAATGGTAGATCTGAACGATGGGTTGTCACAGGCCCTGTGTAGCTTTGAACGGTTGTGGGTGTGAAAGCTGGAGGATAAAGATTTGAAGAGTACCATGCACTACTACCTGTTCCTAGTCCACTTGTGGATGTAAAAGTAAATTATGTGACCCCTTGTGGGTTCTGTGAAAACTGTGGAGTAGGGAATGGAGGTCTTCCCGCCACTTTCGTGGCCAAGTTCTCTACTGAGTTCAGCGATTTCTTTGGCTCCCTCTATTGTGGGTAGTAAAAAATCGATAGTGGAGCAATTAATCTTGTTCGTTGCAATGATATTTGTGATATAAAGCCTTCAATTAATCTGTTGCAGTGATCTTTGCGATCTTTGTCGGTGAGCGCTTCAAAAGAAATCACTCAGCGAGTATTAATACCATTCATTGAATGCAATTCATGCTCTTCTCATATTTGGACAATGAGATTTACCCAAGTATTGTGAGCCCCACTTCCATAATTCTAAATGGTTATGATAACGTTTAAGGGCATTAGGCTTTGTCTTGAGTCCCCACTATCATAACTCTAAATAGGGTATGATAATGTTCAAGGGCATTGTCTTGAGTCCTCGCTATCATAACTTTAAATTGGATATGATAACATTCAAGGGTAGTATTGGATTCTTAAGGAAGGTGAATAATTTTGTACATATGAAATTATATATTTTTGGTCATGACCTTAAAATTGGATAATAATAATAATAATAATAACGAGATGTATTTGTTTACAACATCCATAGCATTATCGTATTTAAATATCATATAATATTACCAGTATATATGTATGCTATCTCACAAATATATTGGTTAAAGTAGTACCATTTCATCGATATTTATGTATTAGACTACATCCTTAAAATTGAAGAAGTCACACTCTCCACACTTTTAGTTGACTTAAGGGTGCGGTGGGGTAGTTTAGCGTTAAAAGAATCTCATTATGCAAGCTTTAAAGATTATGTGTATTTTTTATTTTATTTTTAAATGGGATATTTGTACTATTTTTAATATATATATATATCTAAGACGATGGTGTGATTTGTAATTATGTTAAAGATGTATTATGTGATATTTTGATGAAGGTAACTTTGATTTTCAATGTTTGCAATATAAATGGTTAAATTTCTTAATATCAATTATTAAGATTTAAGTATAATTACTTCTCAAGACATTTCAAGAGGAATCTATCTTTAATGAGTGGAATTGGTATTTTTTGGTTTGGTTTGGTCCCATTAAGCGGCATTGTAAGTACTAATTTCACAAGAACATATGTTGGAAACTTCACAAGGTGTTACATATGTCTATGCAATCTACATGGCTACACACAAAATGTCATGTACCAATCCTACCTGCACCCTCAACTTGCAAGTCAACATAATGTGTTTCCCCACACATATTGATATTTGCTTTCCAATTAGTGATCATCTCCTTATTACACTTATCTGCAATGGAGGAATTCAATTATATTACCTCTAATTTGCATATTCAATGATGAAAACATGCTATTGTTACAATTATAGGAAAGAATAAGTATATTTGCTGTTAAAAAAGTGTATTGATGTGTCAAAGATTACATCCTATGCATAGGAATCTATTAGTCTTAGATGAAATATGCTTAAATGTTTTATTGTTAAAGTGACATTCCAAATGTTTAAAAACATATTGCATAGGCATATATTTCAATGTCATCATTACCCTTTTCATAGAATATTGTTTCCAAATTGATGACAATAATAAGGAATGTTCATATAGACCTTCCTAAAATTGATCCTTAGATATGTATTTTTTCCCATTACTAGTGGTTATTTTTCCAAGTCTCTTAGAAGGATGATTGATGGATTGGAAAATATGTAATTGTTATTTTCTACAAAACCCTCATACAAACTACTCTCTATTTGCACAAAATTTCTAGATCCTATGAAGCTATGATTTAATTAATGAGATGTATTGAAGATGTTTCATATCTTATTGGAAGAATTTTAGTTGCAATTCATGTAAAATATTCATGCCCTTTATAGATCTTAAGGCCTACATATATAGCGGTTGCAACTATGTTAAATGTTGTTACCATAGTAAAGGTGAGAGGTAGTATTAGGCTATGTGCAAAAGATGATTGAGAATATAGTTATTTTGTAATGTTGCTTACAAGGTATAATTTACTTCTAGTAATGCCTTGAAAATAATATTCAATGGTTCTTTTGTGAATAATGTAGCATTATATCAAACATAAGTCGTTTATCATGTGACAATATATTTCTAGATGGATGCACACCCCTTTTGATTTTTATCATCCCCAAATTTATTTTATGACTATCAATAAATGCGAATGGTATCCAATGTAGCTTCTAATAAATTAGGATGGTTTCACATATGGTTGGTGGAAAACTCTCAAAATCGAAGCATCTCAATCTCATTAAAAAATATTTGGTCATTGGTGGCCAATCTTAATAATTGTAATCATTCATCCATCTCCATCTTTGGATGTATATTTGTATATTTATCCTCATCCTCAAACAATGATCCATTAGGAGTGGGAGAATGCATGTGATCAATATGCATTGACTATAATTATCTTGCATGCTCTCATAGTTTTCCAGAATAGTTTCTTTTAAAATCCCTGTGAATATAGTGAAGGAATGAAATTGTTTCTATAGAATTATTTCTATAATATCCCCAACTACTTGTTGGGAAATTCTACCATAACCACCTAGGTCAAAAATATCTAATTCAAATGTGGAAGCAAAAATCTCTAACCATGCCATGGTTGTTCCGAAACCACAATTTTCTAGTTAACATGAATGTTATGTAAATGTCCAAAATGAAAAATTTGTCACATATAAACCTTGATTACTTAATCACACAATGCAATTAATAGTTGATTATCCACATTTAAACACATTAATACCAAAACCTAACTAGGGTTCGCAGCCATATTCATATAAATTGATGCATTACATTGTATTCAATAAATACAACCAATACCCAAATTTGGGCTTATCATCAGAACACATAAAAGCATATGAGATTACACACAAACACATAAATATTTACAAATTCAGAGAGTTTCCAGATAATTTCAATAAACAATATGACATATAAAATTGAATATTTATCTTTCCAAAAGAAAAACTGACTGGTTATGGTCACTCCACATTCCACCCTACCATTGACCACATGGTTCATGAATTTCAACCATGGGTAACCCCTGACTTGGGGCTGCAACCCCACAGGAAATGGTAAACCAGAAACAATATCCATGACTTGTAGGTTTTAACCCTGTACAGAAATTACCTGCAAACGAATTCTTAAAACATAAAAATAAACAATGGTGAGAACATAAAACAAATATACAAAGATATTTTCCCTTAGATCCCAAAACTGGGATTGCCAGATTGATTTTTCATTATGATCCTTTCAATGTCACAATACATATATATATACATGCCAAAGAATTCATAAACCACAATCCATTAACCTTGGATTAGAACATAAATATAGTTCCCTTGACCGAATCTACAAGATACCATGGGAAAAAAACCATCATGCCCAAAACCATGTGCAATACCAATGCAAAAAACCATAGGTAGGTCCGCCCACCTATTATAGGGTCAAAAAAAAAAAGATCCCCCAGACAGGGGGTATAGCCGCCCCCTATGACCCCCTTGTTGCGCCCAACACGACGAACAAGGGGGCGATATCCCCCACTGTTACCCCCCCATGCGTGCGACTATTCGTTGAAATAATATAATGCACACCCAACACAACCAAGGTAATAACCCAACAACCGTTACTCCAACCACAATGCTCTACTTCCTATAACCTATGCCCAAGTGACACACTATTGATGGTGTCCACCTTTCGTGGTGCCTTATGACCAACCATGAACGTCTCAACTTTGGGCTTTCAAGATCTCATGTTGCGCAAGGGCTTCTAGGCTCTCTTTCAAGCCATAAAATGTTATGTAACCATATCACAAAAAAAAAATATAGATCAACGACTGGAAATTAGCCTCTTAGAGGGGACAACCTCCTTTACATCACATAAATGAATGATTCTTGGATGATACAAATGACAAGACCTACTTTGTATATATAGGAGTCTAAGGGGTCACAATGTAATCAAATCCTGCATAACAATAATATTGTAAGGGAACAATAATAACAATATTGGGCTTCTATGGGGAACGACAATAACAATAGGGGGCTATAATAACAATAACAATAAGGGGACTACACTAATATTATAGGGACCTATCATGTTGTTGGCATTATGACTAATGTGACGGTGTCCTTGATGGAAACCTACTTTATAAAGATGCCAACATGATGTTTATGTAAATGCTACAGGTGAGATAAATAAAGGAATATCAATTCAGAGACAAAGGAATGATAAAGGTGAAGTTTGGGAGGTATACACGAGTCATGTGAACAAAAGCCACATACATACGTGGGTATGGTGAAGAAAAGTTGTGTACATATTCTGCACCATGGTATTCTTAATATCAAGGCTATTTACCATGCTATTGGCCCACAATAATGAGCGTGACAATGGATATTTTATCTCGTCAAAGAATACAATTGAAATTACTAAGGGATTGGCCTAAGCTATATAAGGAGATGTTGATCAAGTGTTAGAGAGTGCATGTGATAGATTGTTTATGAATGACTTGATATGAAATAGGTGCAAACCAGGGAGCATGGAGATAGATAAGATATCATAGATATGAAATGAATACATATTGAATAATATTTTTATGGTTTGATAGATTTTGTGAAAATTTCATAATTTGTACACAGGTGTCAAGTATGAAAAGTGTGTACATACATGGGTGTTATTTATAAGATTCACATACATATGCTAGGGTTTTGCAGTATGAGTTGTTATTGATGTTTGATAAGTCATGTTTTGTTTGTTTTTTACTTTCGATGATGTCTATCTCATGATAATCTGTATTTGACAGTATTGGTTTAGTTGAACTGATTATGGAATGAAATGTTGACTAGTGATGATTTGTATTTGGTTCGATGATTTCTGTTGGGTTCAATATGTGATTCAGTGATTGGTTCAGTATGTGATTTAGTGATTCAGACTCAGTTGTTCAGTATTTTGAGATATGTATGCAGGTAATCTTAAGGAGAAGTGTGTACATACATGGGTATGACTCATAACAGTAGCATATATATTCTGACATATGTTTGATCAGGGTTTGTAGTGACAACAGTTGGTTTTAGTAATGGGTAACAATGTTTGACTTGGTATATTGATAAGTGGTTGTGCATTGATATGATCTACCCTGGTTTAGTTTGATCTAGTTGCATTGGTTGATTGAGATTCAGTGATTGATTTTTTGATTCAGTTGGTTCAGTGATTAAGTTATTTGATTCAGTGATTAGTTTTATAATTATTATTTGGTATTGAGCTTAAATGATGGTAGTGGGTTTATTCTAAAAATATGATAAAAAGTGGCCTAAAGGTTTTGATGGTTTGAGACAGATGGATCCAGTATGAAATATTATGAAATGAGGTCCCCAAATGTGATGATCGTTGTCGCCTTTAGTGATGGAGTCAAAGATTTCCTTTTAGCAGGCGCCATGTGATATAGAAACCCTTCAATTAATCTGTTGCAGTGATCTTTGTGATCTTTGCCCATGAACACTATAAAGAAATAATCAAAAGTAGAGTTCTTTGGTCTTAATGTTTGATAAAGCAATCACTGATCCAACATTAATACCATTCATTGAATTTAATTCTCCCTATGCTCATATTTGGATAATGAGATTTACGAAATTGTTCTCGGCCCCACCCCCATAACTCTAAATGGTTATGATGACATTCAAGGGAATGATTCATTGTCTTGTGGCCCCACTATCATAACTCTAAATTGTGTATGATAATGTTCAAGGGCGTGAGTGGTGGTATTGGATTCTTAAGGTGGTAGAATTTACATAATTTTGTACTTACACATGAAATTATACATTTTTATAATGAGATGCATTTGCTTACAATATCCATAGCATTATCATATTTAAATATCATATAATATTACCATTATATATGTACCTTATATCACAAATATATTGGTTAAAGTAGTACCATTTATTTATGTATTATACTATGTATTCACACCCTCCCTCCACACTTTTAGTTGACTTAGGGGTGGGGTGAAAGATTATAAGTGTATTTTTTATTTTTAAATGAGATATTTTTACTATTTTTAATTTATATAAAAAATATCAAAAAAGACGATGGTGTGATTTCTAATTATGTTAAAGATGTATTATGTGATATTATGATGAAGGTTAAACTTTGTTTTTCAATGTTTGTAATATAAATGGTTAAATTTATTAATATCAATTATTAAGATTTAAGTATAATCAATGTTCAAGCCATTTCAAGAGGAATGTATCTTATTAACCAATTTAATGAGTGGAATTGGTATTTTTTTGGTTTGGTTTAGTCTCATTAAGCGCCATTGTAAGTATCTAATTTCACAACAACATATGTTGGCAACTTCATATATGGTGGTTGCAACTATGTTAAATGTTGTTACCATAGTAAAGGTGAGAAGTAGTATTAGGCTATGTGCAAAAGATGATTGAGAATATAGCTATTTTGTAATTTTTCTTACAAGGTATAATTTACTTCTAATAATGCCTTGAAGATAATCTTCAATGGTTTTTTTGTGAATAATGTAGCATATATCATACATAAGTTGTTGATCATGTGACAATATATTTCTAGATGGATGCACACCCCTTTTTATTTGTATCATCCCCACATTTATTTTATGTCTATCAATAAATGTGAATGGTATCCAATATAGCTTTGAATACATTAGGATGGTTTCATAAATGGTTGGTGTTGAACTCTCAAAATTGAAGCATCTCGATCTCATTAAAAAAGATTTTGTCATTGGAAACCAATCTTAATAATTGTAAACATCCATTCATCTCCATATTTGGATGTATATTTGTATATTTATCCTCATCCTTAAACGATGATCAAATAGGAGTGGGAGAATGCATGTGATCAATATGCATTGAATATAATTGTCTTGCATGCTCTCATAGTTTTCCGTAATGGTTTCTTTTAAAATCCCTATGACTATAGTGAATGAATGAAATGGTTTCTATAGAATTATTTATATAATATCCCCAACTAATTGTTGGGAAATTATACTACAACCACCTAGGTAAAAAACATCTAATTCAAATGCAGAAGCCGAAATCTCTAACCATGTAATGGTTCTTCGGAAACCACAATTTTCTAGTTGACATGAATTTTCTGTAAATGTCCAAAATGAAATATTTTTCACATATAAACCTCAATTACGTAATCACACAATGGAATTGACAATTAGTTATCCACATTTAAACACATTAATACCAAAACCTAACTAGGGTTTGCAGACATATTCATATAAATTTATGCATTACATTGTATTCAATAAATATAACCAATACCCAAATTAGGGCTTATCATCAAAACACATAAAATGATATGAGATTACACAAAAACACATATATATTTACAAATGCATAGAGTTTCAAGATAATTTTAATAAACAATATGACATATAAAATTGAATATTTATCTTTCCAAAAGAAAAACTGGCTCGTTATGCACTCTCCACATTCCACCCTACCATTGACCACGTGGTTCATGAATTTCAACCATGGGTAACCCCTTACCTAGGGCTGCAACTCCACAGGAAATGATAAACCAAAAAAAATATCCACGACCTGTAGGTTTTAACCTTGTACAAAAATTACCTTCAAACGAATTCTTAAAATAGAAAAATAAACAATAGCGAGAACATAAAACAAATATACACAGATATTTTCCCCTAGATCCCAAAACCGAGACTACCAGATTGATTTTTCATTATGTTTCTTTCATTGTTACAATACATATTTATACATGCCAAAGCATTCATAAACCATAATCCATTAACCTTGGATTAGAAAATAACTGTAGTTCCCTTGACCGCATCTACAAAGTACCATGAGAAGAAAACCATCATGCCCAAAACCATGTGAAAAACCCATGCACAAAACCATAGGTAGGTCTACCCACCTATGATAGGGTCCAAAAAATATTCCCCTTGACATGTGGTGTTTCTACCTCGCTGTGACTCCCCTATTGCGTCTAAAAAACAAAGAGGGGGGGAGATAGCCCCCCTTGTGACACCCCCCCCCCCCCATGCGTGTGACTAGTTTTTGAAAGAATATAGCACACACCCTACACAGCCAAGGTATTAACCCAACAACCATGACTCCAACCACAATTCTCTACTTCCCTGAACCTACACCCAAGTGACACACTCTTGATGGTGTCCACCTTTCCAAGTGCCTTACGACCAACCATGAATGTCTTAACTTTGGGCTTTCAAGAGATCATTTTTCTCAAGGGCTTCCAGGCACTCTTTCAGGCCATAAACTGTTACGTAACCAGATCACAAAAAAAAGATAGATCAACGACTGGAAAATTAGCCTCTTAGAGGGGGAAACCTCCTTTACATCACATAAATGAAAAATTATTAAATGATACAAATCACAAGAACTACTTGGTATATATACGAGTCTAAGGGGTCGCAATGTAATCAAATCCTACATAAAAATAATATTTTAAGGGAACAATAATAACAATAGGCTTTAATGGGGAATGACAATAACAACAAGGCACTATAATAAAAATAACAATAAGGGGTATACACTAATATTATTGGCACCTTTCGTGTTGTTGGCATTATGACTAATGTGTTGTTCTTGATGGAAACCTACTTGATACAGATGCCAACATGATGGTTATGCAAATGCTAAAGGTGAGATAAACAAAGAAATATCATTTCAAAGACAAGAGGAATGATAAAGGTGAAGTTTGGGAAGTATACATGAGTCTTGTGAATAAATGCAGCATACATACGCGGGTATGGTCAAGAAAAGTCGTGTACATTTTCTACACCATAGTATTTGTTAGTATGAATCCTTTGTCGAAGCGTACAAAAGATGACCACTTTAGCTACGCATAAATAATAGCCCTAACAACAAAAGTGGCTGCCAATATCTTCAGATCTGCGGTTAGTTGAACATAGAAGAGCTGCAAAAACCAGATCTATGCATGGAAAGACATTAAGCAGAAAAAACAAGGGTTTGCTCCATATACCAATAGACAAGACAAGAACAATTTTTGAAAGAATTTTTATATTAATTAGGCACCTGGGAGGAAAACAAGAAGGCATATCCAATTCTCCTCAGTGGGATGGGTTCTTGGAAGTCCTCAGCACTTCAGATCTAAGATTTCTCTCTCTTGTTGGTGTAGAAAACCCACACAAAGAATAGAACTCAAAGGGAGCTCACACAGCAAATGGTAGAAAAGAGTGACCAAGTGTATAGATCCAGAGTGATCTAATAGGCAACAAAAGGTGAAGAATGGTAGGAAAACCCTCCTATTTATAACAAAATATTGGGTCATTCTAGATCTTGGTGCATGGGTTAACCAGATCTAGATCCACTTTTTATGGAATATTTTATTATATTTGTTGGAGGGAAAATGTATTTGTCTTGGGACAAATCCCTTAATTTGTCAAAAATAAATAAATAAATGATTTATTTATCTTTTTAAGGAAGCTGTTAGAAGATAATCAAATAAATAATGATTTATTTAATTATTTAAGGAAGTGGTTGAAAGATAATTAAATAAATAATGATTTATTTAATTATTTGTGGGTGATTTGGTCATATTTAACAAGGAATATTATCTAAATAAGGTTTAAATAATTATTCCTAGAAAATAATAAGATAAATAAAGGTTTATCTAATTAATTTCTTTTATTTTGGGTTAAACATGACTGGGAATAATAATTAAATTATGGTTTAATTAATTATTCCATGAGGAAAATCAAACAAATATAGGTTTGTTTAATATTTTCTTTTGGGGTTTCCTAATTTAACATAGTGAAAGCAGTTTTACTTAGGGTAAAACCGGTCTTACATGGTGTACTTGGGTCCATCTAATGATAAAAGGTTAGATGACCAAAAAATGGTGTAACAGATTGCCCCCCAGCGTGCGAGTGTCAGGAGCAAATCGTATGACCGAAGTACGTTGTAAGAATACAATCACTAGACAACAAAAGGGGATGGCAGAGAGAGAAATGTGAGGTAGATAGTGTGCTGAAGGACTAGACCCTGAGGAGACGAGACTCGCGGGTGCAACAAGTCTCTTTTTATGAGAGGGTACCTGTGCTGAAGGCGGCGGGGGAGGCATACCTATGCCCGCCGAGACAAAGTACAAAAGAATAGTGTGTCCAGTAAACAAGGGACCGAACCATAAAGTACAGCCGGCATAATCATGAGCTAGATAAAAATACAATGAGGAATCCCACATACATGCTGTGCTTGGGATAACAGCCAAGAATTATACAATAATATCTGAGTACATGAGATACAAATACAACCCAAATGCCCCCTGTAAATGGGGAAGGGCTCACAAAATCTGACTGATACATGCAAATCAAAGAGGCGCTGCAAGTGGCTAAGGCCAACATCATCAAATATCTGGAGCTGCATCGAAGGCTGCAAGGAAGAGGCCATTCGAGCATGTGGGGGGCTACCTGCAGGGCCACCCCCTCATGAGGTTGAGACATCTCACACACACCTGGGAACCATCAAGAGCTGATGCTGGATCACTGGACAATCCAGTATACGGATCTCGATCATGCTGAAAGGAGCTGGAGAAACAATCAAGTCAAAGGGAAACGAGAGATCCCTTTGCCTGATCCGAGGCACCGAACAAGAGTGGAAGCTGGAACCAAGGTACACCGCCCTCTAGACCTGGCTTCTGGAAGGAATGAGCTGATGTCGACAGAAGGAGGTCTGCCATAGGTGAGGCAATGAGACATCCTCAACTAAGGCACGAGAGAAAATAGTGGAGCGACGGACAGACTGACACTAATGATGATGGTGAAATGGAGAGGACTGAGTAGCGAATGGACGACTTCCCTTGTTAGAGCATAAAGAGCATGAATGACATGGCAGCGACTGACACAATATCATAAGGGATAGGGGACAGTGGGACTGAAGGTCATAAGATGCGACACAAGAGAGAGACCAAGCAATGAAGGATGGAGGGCTATAGCGGGGTACAAAGGGACTCGGGATAGACACCATGAATGCAATGATGACTCAACTTGGATGCTCTAAACAAGGGCGATGCGATAGTGCTGCCACACAGTAAAGGCCTAATGGGGGACCATGAAAACATGAGTACAAGGTGGGAACTCATGACGAAAATTGACATGAACATGGACAAGTATGGTGGTGAGGTGGTGCCCCAAATACAAGTGTCGTAAGTGAGGAAATTCGATTTTAAGGAGAGGTGAAGTGACCTTTCTTGGAAAAAATGTGTCCCGGTGAAGTATCAAATCACAAAAAGCTAATAGATACCCATTTGAGGGCTCGGTGAGAGCTTTCCAACGGTGTAGACGGTTTGTCAAATGGGGCTACGGTATGGTCGCAGCAGTCGAAAGAAAAAACAGGGGTTCTCTTTTAATAAGGCAGTTTTCCCTCCAAATTCACTCATTTGTTATTTGTTGCTGTGGTGAATGTAGAGAGGAGAGAAGGCCCTAAATCTTGCGGCGAGCGTAGCGGACAAACCGACCGTTGGAATCGAGATCCGTCAGTTGCAGGTAAGAGGCCTAACCTTACTCTTTCAGTTTGATGGATTGAAAGTTCAGTTTAGGGCCCAAAATCCCAGAAACAGACCCTCCTTCATCTCTACGGCTGGGTCACACTTTTTGGGGCAAAAAGTGCGACCTGGGACGCAGGTATCAGGGCAAAAACTGTGACCTGGTCTAGAAATGGGCAGAAAACTGCGACCTGGGAGATGAGGGGGTTTTGGTGCTGTTTTATGGCTGAGAGCTGGGTTTTTGTGTTTGGTTATGGTATTCCCGATTTGTATGCTGACAAAGATGATGTTTTTGTGCAGGTATGGAAGATTTACGGGTTAACTGGAGAGAGAGAGACCTGGGTACATTACGGGTGGAGATCCAGGTGGATCAGGGTGTCTGTCGTGTGTTGGCCAGGTTTGGGGTTCTAAAATTTTTGGAGAACCCTTTGATGAGAGCAGGAGAGACCTTGTTGGCCCGGATTATCAGTTATTGGGATCTAGAGCATGAGGTCTTTGTAGTGCAGGGGCACAGGATCGAACTGACAGTCCAGGATGTGTATTTTCTGACAGGTCTCTCGCCACTGGGGATGGTGGGAAACACGCAACCAGTATTACCGTGGGGGCGGCATATCATGGAGTTTGTGGAACGACATTATCGACCGGGTCTCCAAGTCAAGGGGACTCGGATACCGATCGGGGATCTAGAGAGGCTAGAAACCCGTGCAGTGGCTGCAGCTGTGCTGCGTATCCTGGGCAGCCAGGTGTTCCATCACATCACTGGGGGGCAGATGATGATTGTGGAAAGTGTGTTGAGTGCGACCTACTATGGGTGGGCCCAAATGATGCTTGTGTCGCTAAAACGACAGTTGTCACTCTGCAAGCGGCAAGTGAACCACGATTGCTCATATGGGACTTTATTGTGCGCCTTCTTCTTTGAGAAGATCCCGACCTTGAGGCCTCGTATACAACTTCCAGATGGGGGCCCGAAAGAGCCCAGGATGCGCCGGTGGGGGCGGCTACTGTGCAGAGGAGGAGGAGGGGTGGTCAGGCGAGTGTTTCGACCTGAGTTTTTTGCCCATTGGGATCAGATGCCGTTATACATAGACGACTATCCCTATAGTGGGATGAGTTATTGTGGAGATCCGGACCTGCCACTTCCATCTGGTCGAGTTTGGGGGCCCGATGGTAAGTGACAGATTGCTATTCTTGTATGGGTATGTTAAAGTTTTTTGAATAGTAGCTAGGGTGCTGATTCATGTACTTTTGGTATGCATATATAGCACCGGTAAAACCGGCCGGATACATGGGACGACCGACAGCATTTGGAGCTACAGGTCCGAGTGGGTCGAGAGCAGTGCATAATGAGGATGCGGTTGCCCTTCTGGAGGACATCCGCCGTAGATGCGAAAGGTTGCTGACCGGAATATTAGAGCGCGGGTGGCAGGACTTAGACGACCAGTACATAGAGCCATGTATTGGTGTACCCTCGGAATGGCGAGGGGTCATGCGGTGCATGGCGATGGCCGGTCAGGGGATACATGATATACAGGCTGCAGGGGCAGAGCCATTGGCTCGGGATCTGCCAGATAGTGATTAGGTGTGGGGCATGTGGTGCCCCCTAGTGTGTATGTAGGGGCAGGTGATGCCCCCAGTTTGGAGTTTTTTGTAACATGCTATGGGCATGTCATATGTATCAGAGTAAATGGACTCTAAACACATGTTTTTGCGACACATACTATGGATATGCATCGTTTGTAATGATTATGAATGTTATTGTCTTAAATGAAATGCGTGTGATAAATGCCAATCTAGAACATGGTTTGCAATACTATCTACATAGTGATTCTGTTCTCGAGGTACATGGTTGAAAGTGATGGTTTCAAATGCACGTATCAAGAGTTTCACTTGTAAATAGCGTCTAAAAAGCATAGGTTTATGCACACGATAAACACCATTTAGTTGCATTACAAGAAGTAGGGAATCCAAACGAACGTGCAGATGGAGGATGCGATGAAAGAGGGCATCAGCTAAGAGACCACGCACTGCATCATATTCGGCCTGATTTTTGGTGGCAGAACCAATGCAGACCTCGTTAGAGAGAACAAGGGCATGCAAGGGGGTGAAGATGGCCCAACCTGCCGAGGCTAGATTCCGGGAGTAACGACTTGCACCATCGGCGTAACCGATAAAGGGTGTGGATGGGGGGTTCCTGCGGAATGGTGTTACAAGACAACAAACGAGGGGAGGAGAGGAAATGACGGCAGCGTGAGTGCACAGAAGACATCAGGTAGAAACTGCGGGAGGGAGTGCAAGGAGCAGGATGACTATGACTCATATACAAACTGGAGGGTGGTATATGAGGGCTATCGGAAGTATGGTGAAGACTCAGGCTGCGAAGGTCAACAGAGACACGGGTGGAGTGATCTCGTGTATGGGTAGAAAAGGGGTGGTCAAGTGACACAACAGGGGAGGATGCCGGGGGGCTAGGCTCCAAGTGTCTCGCAGAGGAAGATAGGTAAAGAATGGTTACAGTAGACTCCGTCATCTGAACATCAGGGGGGGGAATGTCGATGGGAGCGGGGGGATCCTCAGGCTGACCTGAAGCATACTGTGCAAGGATGGGAGAGGCAGATTGATTTTGTTCAACCTCATACTCTTAGACCACCTCTAAAGAGGCGCGATAATGCGTCAGGTGAGGACAATGGTGGGAGTAATGGCCATGAACGCCGCACAAAGCACAGGGTTTGTTGGTGCGGAGATTCTTAGGGTTCTTGGTTACGGATGAAGAAGGGATGGAGGCTTTAGGGACCGTAGACTCGGGGAACGCGACTTTAACCATGGGTTGAATACGGGGCAACTCGGGACAAGCATGGGTGGCATGACCGGAAATATCACACAAGGCACAGGGTTTTGCAGGTGGATGGGGGGCCAGGTCAGTCGTGGTGGTCTTGTCTTTGGGTGCCCCCTTGCGGGCTTTGCCTTTCTTCCCGGGAGCCGTCACGACAGGAGAGGGGTCCTGTAGAGGTGCTGGGGGCACAGGGGCAACGGAGGAAGCAAGGGGGACCGGTTGAACTGGTGTCAAAGCCATGTAGGGTTTGGGGTGACCAGGAGGGGTAGCTGCTGGAGGATCGAGGTACCAGACCGGTATGACCAAGATCAGGTTAGGGAGAGAGAGGGTGGCCATGACGGGGACAGAATATACTCCAGGAGGGGGAGCCAGGAAAGGGATCTGCCCAGTAGGGAAATGACCAGGAGGGACGGCTCCGAGATGGTTAAGGCACGGGGAACCAATCCGGAGGATAAAGGGGGTTCGGGGATGCAGTGGCCAGGGGGCCGAGGAAGGAGGAGGTGCGGCACAGGTTTCGAGATGAATGGCTAGGAGCGGGTTGCGGAGGGCGAGGGGGAGGTTGTGGCGACTAGCCAGAGCGGTGCTTACGGGCGACTGAGACGATTGCATCATGCAAACATTCGATGAGCTGGGATCGGTGACAGGAGGGGGGGGAAGGTTAGGGAAAGTTCCAAGCAGGGAGGAATCTTTGTAAACACCGGGGGAGACACTGGTCAAGGAATCAATGGTTTGCTTGTTGGCTACGGAAGAGATGGTCGTCTCAGGGGAGGTCTGAGATTTTGGCTCATGATATGTCAACTGTTCAATGGTGACTATCTTTCCATTATGGGGGAAAGACATCTTGCAAAAGACCGCGGATGGGACAGTAGACATAGCATAGGTGTAGCTTCGCCCCAATAGAATGTTGTAATCTAGCGGGGTGTCGATGACTTCGACGTCAACGCAAACAGTCTTACCGACGAGGGTGATAGGACAATTACGAAACAGGCCAATGGGCTGGGAGGCATGGCCGTCCCACGCTCGAAGGGTGATCGTGGAAGGGGCCAACTCAGGAGAGCCGAGTTGCTTCCAAACCGAAGCGGACATCACACAGGTGGATGCCCCCTCATCGATTATGCACCGAGAAACGTTAGCGTTCCGGATTTTGACTGGAATTTGGAAGGCGACGGAAGCAGGAAGAGGAGGATGGTCCGATTGAGTGGCGTCGAAAACAATCATTTGGTCATCAGAAGGATCTACAACGCCCACGGTAGATAGTAGAGCCTTCTTTTGGGAAGGGCACGACTGGAGGGGTTCCAGTGTGGAAATGGCAGCAGGAGATTTCACTTCAAATCATCTACTATAATATACGAATGAGCGGCTACGGCCAAGGCCGGCGTTTCGACGTAGGGGCCCCTTAGGAATCTTGGTATGAACCTCAACTTTGGGTTGAGGGATATGTAAGGGGCCACTGGATGTCGAAAGAGGCTCTGTAGAACCTGAAGAAGGAGGCTCGGGGGCAGACTGAGCAGGAGGCTTGGGGTACTGGCGAGACCGAGTTTGAAGGTGAAGGTCGACGGTCGGGGAGGGATCGGAGTGCATCATAAGGATCTAGTAATCAGAGGAACCAAAAAGGGAAGGGGGAGTGGCGACCTGGCTATCAGGCAGTTGGGTAGCCACGAATCCTTGCTGAGGGAAAGGATCAGTAAACACAGTTGGTTGGGTAGTGGCCACATTAGGAGGAGCATGAGGGGAGGCGTGTTGTTCGCGCAATGTGGCTTGAGACTCCCACATCTGCTGCATCTGGGGTAAGAGGGGACAATCGTGGGTGTAATGACCATAAACACCGCAACACGAACAAGGCTTATTTGTGTGAAGCGACCTGTCCGGCTTGGGCTGAGTGCCCTGTTGCTGGTTGACAGTGTTAGGGTCCACGCCAGGATTGGGTCCACGGGTACCAGGGGCAGATTGGTTTTGATTGCCTCTCCACCTTCTTTGAGAAGAAGGGGGATTAGTCGCGCCCTGCTGTGCAAATACTTGCCCTGGAGGGGGTTGTAAATGCTGTTGCGGGTTTTGAAGAGGCAAGGGAGATGGAAGCGTGTATGCTAGAGGAGATGGCGCACCAGGCTGCGGATAAGGGTAATGGTGGGGTTGGGCAACATTGAGGTAATCAGGAGGTTGGGAAAAATGACGAGGCATGTCGTATCCTGGATACATGCTACCGGGAGGGGGGAGAGTGCTAGAGGTGCTGGCCCCTCCCTGAGGGAGACCATAGCCCATAGAAGGTTGAGCGTACGGATGGGAAAGGGCTCCAACGATACCGTCGGCGGAATGAGATGCCCCCGGGGCGTTAGCGCCGCCGGGCCTGGGGAGGTCAGGAAGAACGGTATAAACATAACCAGATTGAGCGTAGATCGGGTCATATTTCAAGGCTATTTGGAGGGCGGCTTCTTCAGTTTGAGGAAAGTGAGAGGCGACATCTTTGCCAATAGGAGCTAAGAGGGTGCGAAGGAACCAGTCCATGTAAACCCGATCTTCGAAGGGGGGGGCTCGACATAAGCTTCGTCTTCGTCGCCATTCCTGAACATGGGCGGAAAGGCGGGTCGAAGAGGTTTTCTTGAATGAAGTCAAGAGCTCCGTGCCAGTATCGTATCGGAGAGGGAGCTGGAAATAAGATAAAAAGGCTTGGGCAAGGGTCGCAAAGGTGGTATGGGAAGAGGTGGCTTGCTCAACATACCATTTAGAAGCTTCGCCGGTAAGCGTGCGTTGGAACAAACGAAGACGGATGGAGTCATCGGTAATGGAATTGGAGGAACACCACATGTGGAAAGATCGGACATGATTGGTTGGATCTTCTCCAGCAAGGCCTTCGAACTTAGGGATGTCGGAGGGGAGCCTGGTTGGCATGGCAGGCCAACCAACATCGTGGCGGATAGGGTCGTTGATCAATTGATTGAAATCGGGGAGGCTGAGGCCTGCAATGTACGGTAGTAAGGGTGTGGCCGAGGTAGTTCCTGTGGCGGTTCCGCTAGTGGCAGGTTCGGCATTAGGGCCTGAAGCACCACCAGCGTTAGGCCCTGGAACAGACATGGTGAAGGTGACAGGGGGAGAACCAGGAGGAGAAAGGGAACCCGATGAATCAGGAGAGGAGTCGGAGTGCGGACTCGGGGGAGGACTGGCTTGACGACGGCGGGTCAGAGCAGGTCGATCGACTGAAAACTGAGGGTGAAGGCCAAGAAGTCTTCGGGAAAGGCGCCTTGGGGGCGCAATGAAGATAGGAAGAAGGAAACCGACAGGGGCAGAAAGGGACAGAATCAAGTGAGGTCGAGGGCAGAAAAGTTGCAGTGACAATTGATTTTAGAGTCTTTGCCACGCGGTGTTAACCAGGCGCTTCTTCACTTAGGGTCAGTGTGTGGCGTGTGTTAATTTTAATTTTTAAACCCTTTCCGTTTTGAGAGCAAGAAAAAAGTGTGCTACGTAACTGAAAATAAACCTATAGAGAACAGTATATAATGCTGAAATAACAGAAAATTAATAGTTACTTGTGCATCTATCTAACCCAAGAAGGCGGGTCTCTCAAAACTCAGCTAAAAAAGGGAAAAAATCTAGGCAAAACACATGGAGAAGAGGCCAATAGATCTAAGGTAAAAAAGGGACAGGGATCTAGAGGATAAGGCTGCTGAAAAGAGGTGCAGATCACAGCCAAGAGACAGAGGCAAGGTGGTTGGAAAAAGGGAGGAAATCAGCAAAAAGCGGAAAGGACAGGGGGGAGGTCCTAAAGAGAGGTCCAAACAAAACAACAATAGGTGAATTGAAACAAAGAGAGGCTGATTTAAAGGGATCTGAAAAAGAGGTAACAGATCTGGACAAGGGGGAGCTGAAACTCAGAAAAACAGAGGCTGAAACAGCTAAAAACTCTTCCACAAAAAGTGGAGGGTACTGAAGCCCTAGGGGGCTAGGTTCCCACTTAGATGAGCTAAAACAGATCAAAACCAGGTCAAAGAGGGCTGAAACAGAGGCTGGAAGACCCTGACAGAAGCTGCAGCAGAACCCAGAAAAATTGCAGAAAAATCACTGAAAAATTGGCAGGTCGCAGGTTCTTACCTGTTCTCAGTGCAGGTCGCAGAAAAGGGGTAGAAAAGTGCGACCTAGAGGTCCAGGTCGCAGGTTATGGGCCAAAAAGTGCGACCCCCCGTTTCGGTTGTCTCGGTGGTATATTTTCAGAAAAGTTTCCGTCTCAGTTGCGGCTGGTGTCGCTTACCTGCGCAATAGGGCCAGAAACACACGGAAGTTAGAAATTTTAATGTTTTAGGGTTTTATGTGAGAAAAACAACATAAAAATAGGAAAAATAAACAGCTGAAAAGAAACCCTAGGGTCTGAAGTAGCTGGATATGCAGGAATATGAAAAACGACAGCGGTCGTAAATTAAAACCCGTGTGGAGTCGCCATTTGTTAGTATGAATCCTTTGTCGAAGCGTACGAAAAAGGACCACTTTAGCTACGCATAACTAATAGCCCTAACAACAAAAGTGGCTCCCAATATCTTCAGATCTGCGGTTAGTTGAACATAGAAGAGCTGCAAAAACCAGATCTATGCATGGAAAGACATTAAGCAGAAAAAAAAAGGGTTTGCTCCATATACCAATAGACAAGACAAGAACAATTTTTGAAAGAATTTTTATATTAATTGGGCACCTGGGAGGAAAACAATAAGGCGTATGCAATTCTCCTCAGTGGGATGGGTTCTTGGAAGTCCTCAGCACTTCAGATCTAAGATTTCTCTCTCTTGTTGGTGTAGAAAACCCACACAAAGAATGGAACTCAAAGGGAGCTCACACAGCAAATGGTAGAAAAATGGGACCAAGTGTATAGATCGAGAGTGATCTAATAGGCAACAAAAGGTGAAGAATGGTAGGAAAAACCCTCCTATTTATAACAAAATATTGGGTCATTCTAGATCTTGGTGCATGGGTTAACCAGATCTAGATCCACCTTTTATGGAATATTTTATTATATTTGTTGGAGGGAAAAGGTATTTGACTTGGGTCAAATCCCTTAATTTGTCAAAAATAAATAAATAAATGATTTATTTATCTTTTTTAAGGAAGCAGTTAGAAGATAATCAAATAAATAATGATTTATTTAATTATTTAAGGAAGTGGTTGAAAGATAATTAAATAAATAGTGATTTATTTAATTATTTATGGGTGATTTGGTCATATTTAACAAGGAATATCATCTAAATAAGGTTTAAATGATTATTCCTAGAAAATAATAAGATAAATAAAGGTTTATCTAATTAATTTCTTTAATTTTGGGTTAAACATGACTGGGAATAATAATTAAATTATGGTTTTAATTAATTATTCCATAAGGAAAATCAAACAAATATAGGTTTGTTTAATATTTCCTTTTGGGGTTTCCTATTTTAACATAGTGAAGGCAATTTTACTTAGGGTAAAATTGGTCTTACATGGTGTACTTTGGTCCATCTAATGATAATAGGTTAGATGACCAAAAAATGGTGTAACAGTATTCTCAATAACAAGGGTATTTACCATGGTATTTGTCCACATTAGTGAGCACGAAAATGGATATTTTATCCCGTCAAAAAATACCATCGACATTACTAAGGGATTCGCCTAAGGTATTTGCTAAGGCCTAAACTATATAAGGAGATGGAGATCAAGCATTAGAGAGTTCATGTGATGGATTATTTATGAATGAATTGATATGAAATAGGTGTGCACCAAGGAGCATGGAGATGGATAAGATCTCATAGATATGAAATGGCTACATATTGAATAATATGTTTATGGTTTGATAGATTCTACGAAAATTTTAGAATTTGTATGCAGGTGTCAAGTATGAAAAGCGTGTACATATGCGGATGTTATTTATAAAAGTCACATACATTTTCTAGGGTTTTTTAGTATGAACTGTTAATGATGTTTGATAAGATATGTTATGTTTTTTGTTTTTGTAATATCCCAAAAAGGGAAAGACATGAATATATAACATATGCACAATTCCAACTACAGTAAAATAAGAATAAAACATGTAGAACTAGAAAATGTCAGAATATATCAAAAAATCATACATATGAGCTGAAAAAACTGAGCCATATCATTATGTATCAACATAAAATGAATATATATAGTTCTCCAAAAAGGGATGCACTCAAACCATCCAAAGATGGTTGAAACAACTACACTGAAAAACTGCATTGGAAAGTAAAGACTATTATTGTTGGGAAGAATATATATGTGCGAGAGACTTCTGGAGTGCTCAGAAATATTTGATATTTCAATCATGGACTCTAATCGAACAACCCAGGAAAACCCATAAATGGTTTGGCCAGATTTTGAGAATGGAATTTCAACCCTTTTTGGGTTTCACACTACACCCTTGCTAGCTGAGTTACGCACTCCCTGGAAACAACTGCTGATATGGGGCTAAAATAATTATATATTTGTTGCAATAGTACCCACTCAGCTCACTAATTGAAGGGTTGGTCCTTTCTCCCTATTCCTAAGCTCAAAATTTGAGTTCTAGCTCCTCCACTAATTATGCAGCTATTGCATGCACAACTACTGGGAAATATTGCGATGTATAGGAGGGATGATGATGTAGCCTGCTGATAGATAGTAAAATTCTGATCCCATGCTGCTGAAGTGATCCCTAGAGTGAAGGATTAAACCCTTACAGGATTCCAAGCTGAGTTGCTTGGAAATTCCTCTTCCCTTCAAACCCTCACTATAAAATTGCGCAATTTCTGTTGCATAGGAGAATTAGATGGATGGCTTGATGCCATATATAAAAATGAACTCCCGAAATAATGCAATGGATGTACAAGGTAAAGGGCTGATCCCTCCACAAGTTTCCCAGCTGAAATACTGAGAAAAATATTCCAACTCTCCAACTCTAGTTTAGGAATGCATAATTCCTGTAGCTGGGAGTGCAAATGAGAGCAGCTGAAAGTGGCACTGATTGTCGAATGATGAATGTTGCCCAAGAAAACCTTCCCAGAGTAGGCACTCAAAGTCCCCTATGGGTAGGGGTGGGATTCCTTCTTGGGAACACCTAGTGCTAAACAACACGTCAGACTTATCTAAACAACTAAAGCTTGCAAAGAAATGTCTTACGACACTCAACAATAAAAATCTAGAATCCCCCTTCCTTTGTTGCCCTCATCTTCATTTTATGGTTGTGAGCCTTCCCTAGCCTTGGCCCACCTCATAATTGCATTGCACATGTGGCCGCTAGCCTCCATAAATAATGCAGTGTCCTCCATGATCTCCATCACTGCTGCAATTACTCTCCACTCCCTCCATCATGTGTGCATTTAATGCACTACTTCCTCCATCATCTCTGTAATTGCTTCTCCACTATCTCCATCATTTGGCATTTATTCCTCCAATATCTCCATCATATTCCTCATTAATTCTCTATGACCTAAACTCTTTCTTCATTATTATGCTACTCCACTACTCCATAATACTACTCCACTACTCAACTAACTCACATTCACACTATAGAAGTGGATTTTATTCATCTACTAGGTCTATGGGTCTTTCCACCCTTTTATTTAGTTAACTAAATAAGAAAAGTAAGAACTCTAATATTCCAATTAGTTGATGGAAAATTTGTAATATTACAGTCTTTCCTGCCAAAATGTTTCTTGTCCTCAAACAATTGCAAAAGTGGATGCTACAGAAATCCATTTCTCTCCCAAGTGGCATCCTCATATGGAAGGTTTCCCCATCTACTCCAATGTGTTATGAATTCCCAGCTCCATATTTTCCTCTCTAGAATGTCTAGAATGACCTCTAGCTGTGTAGCTAGATGCATCTCCTTAATAATGAGTCCCCAAGTGGCAACCATATGCTATCCAAGAACCTCTTCTCTGCATGGGATATGTGAATTGTAGTAGTTACTTCCCCAAGTGGAAAGTCTCAACTCATAAACTGCCTCTCCAACCCATGCTACATGGAGTAGGTTGTGTCTCTCCATGCTCCAATCCTTGGCCCTGGTGGCCTTGCTTTCCTTAATCATCATCTCAACACTATGCAAAGTAGGAAATAGAGACATATGGATTGACATGTGAAATGTTGAACCATACTCTCCCAGTAGCAGCCACCACAACAATGCCTATTGCTACCACACCACCTCATCATCATACCAAGTATGGTGGACATACTCTCCTAATAGAATCCAATGCAACAAGGCTTCTTGTTGCCATCCCACATCATCATTATGCAAGGTATGGGAGAATTCCAACCCATATTCTCCCAAGAGTAACCAGCGCAATAATGACTCTTGCTGTTGCATCTCATCACTACAGTGCAAGGTATGAAATAGTGATATACCAATGGGCATATAAAATGAAATGTCTTGGCCATACTCTCCCAAGAGTAGCCATGCCTCTTGTTTTTTCATTACCTCAATATTGTGCAAGGCATGGAACATACCAATCTATAATGTTGGGTGGTAACCATACCCACCCAAGAGAAGTCACCGCAACCATGCTTCTTGCTACCATGTGTCATAGATTTGCAAGTAGCTTTCCAGCCACTTGCTCATCATCCGCATCCATCTATCCAACTGTGGGTGATGACTCATATCATGCACCAACTCAGTATCCACCTAATGGAGAAGCTCTCGCCAAAAACTAATCAGACAATAACTGTCCCCATCACTATCTATGGCCTTGGGAAGACCATGAAGCATAAAGACATCCCGGAAAGATAATCCAGTCATGGGTGAAGAGATGTATTATGTGAAAATTTCGAAGCAATGTGCATACCTCGACAGCGGATCAATGTCGACAATACCATCCTCCACAATCTGATGACAATATTTTCACTCCATGATATGTCGAAGTGCATCCTCCTTGAGGTCTCTCCATGAGAACCTCTCATCGATGGCCTGATAGAACCTATGAGGTTCTAAATACGATGCATGCAAAAAATTATCTTTAAGCTGTGAGGTGCTCATAAAGAAGGCTATGTCCTGATAATGGAAGATGTTATCCATTACATGATGTCTACCATCTACCATCTTCCCATCCAATGCTTCATAAGTGAAGCGGTCATCAGAATGATCAAATAATAACTGGGCCCTCAAATCATCACTGCTCCTTAGTGACAACGTTGTTGATCTCCATGATAGTGAATATGTTGTCTCATGGCCCTCTCAATACACAATGCTGAACTCATAGCCTTGCATTGTATTGATCCACTGTTGTTGCCTCTTCTGTAGCTATTGCTCCAAATTAGCAATGTGCTCTAACCCTTGGTCATGCAATTACCTTGATGGAATGACCCCACAAATCTCAATATGAGGTGGTGAAATAATATGGGATGGAAATGTTTGCATACTTTGCATCAGTTGATTATTGGGAACATCTTGCAAAGCTACAAGAGTTCCTCCAACCGATGCAATTTCTTCTCCAACTGTTGGTGATGGTGATGGTTGCTCCTCTACTACTGCACCAGCGCTGGTATATGATTCCTCTTCCTCATGCACCTCCTTAATCATGCCTGAGACTCTCAATGTCAAATGCTCAGGACCATCTTACAAAGATGCAAGTGCTCCTCCCACTGATGCAAGTACCTCTACTGCAGCTGGTGGTGGTGGTAGCTGCTCTTCTCCCGGAGTATCAATGCTAACATATTCATTTTGCTTCTCATATATTTCCTTATCAATGTTGGAAAATGTCTCAATGGAAAGTGCCTCCGGTTTTCTTTTGTCAAACCTCTCTTCCAACCTGAGTGAAATCTACATACGTAATCACTCTTGCATGTTTCAATCTGCCAAATCACCAGTTATTTGCTTCACCCTCAAGGTGTAGCGCTGCAATCTAAACAACCTCTTATTTCGCTACTTGGTGTAGCTGGAAGAATGCATCTAACTTTTCCATCCAAGATTTTTCTATGCTTTTGGATGACCCATTGAATGTAGGCAGAAATAATCCATTCTGCATGTGCCCTTATCTTCTATTGTTGTTCCGAGTCTTTAGTTTTCTTTGATTTGGAAAAACTGCTAGAAAGCCAGATTCTCTTTGAATGCTCTAGATTGAGATATGTACTCTGCAAGGTAATCACTCAGAGTCCCATGCTCCATATATCCTCCATCTCCACGCCATTCATTTCCTTCTACAAGGAAAGTGGGCATAGTAGGGCACTGTGAAACTTTCTACACCACTGGTTTCTTATACTACTAATAGGAAGTGCTCGGACCTTCTCCATTATGAAACCCTCTTGAGGTTTCCTTTTGTCTTTCCCTTCTCATTTCTTTGATATCCATTGTGAGATTCTACATAGATATGAATAGAAGTGTGGAAAAACTCAATCCTTCTGCCATTGAAGACTTCTTATTTTTTCTATTTCTTCTTCTTATTGCTCCGATGTCATGAAATACCCACAAGTTGAGCCAAATATCATGCTCTGATACCATTTTAATATCCCAAAATGGGAAAGACAAGAATATAGAACATATGCACAATTCCAACTTCGGTAAAATAAGAATAAAACATGTAGAACTGGAAAAATGTCGGAATATATCAAAACATCATACATATGAGCATAAACAACTAAGACATATCATTATGTATCAACAACAAATGAATATACAAATACTCCAAAAAGGGATGCACTCAAGCCATCCAAAGATGGTTGAAACAACTCTACTAAAAACCTGCACTGGAAAGTAAAGACTATTGCTGCTACTGGAAACTATTGTTGCTGGGAGGAATATTTATGTGCGAGAGGCCACTAGAGTGCTCAGAAAGATCATGGATTTTAACTAGGAAATCTACTCGAAAAACCCAGAAAAACACAGAAATAGTTTGGCCAGATTTTGAGTTTGGAATTTCGGCCCTTTTTGGGTTGGACACTGTACCCTTGTTGGCTAAGTTACGCACTCCCTAGAGAAAAATGCTGATATGAGGCTGAAATAATGATCTGTTTTTTGAAATAGAACCCACTCAGCTCATTATCTGAAGGGCTGGTCCCTTCTCCCGATTCCCAAGCTCAAAACTTGAGTTCTAGCTCCTCCACTGAATATGCAACTGCTGCATGCACAACTGCTGGGGAATACTGCGATGTCTAGGAGGGATGATGATGTAGCCTACTGATATATAGTGCAATTCTAATCCTAGGATGTTGAAGTGATCCTCGGAATGAAGGATTAATCCCTCATAGGATTCCAATTTGATTTTCCTGGAACTTCCTCTTCCCCTCAAACCCTTGCTGTAGAATTATGCAATTTCTGCATGAAATGTTACTACATAGGAGAATTAGATGGATGGCCTAATTTTGAATATGAAAATGATCTCCCATAGGACTGCAATGGATGCACAAGGTGAAGGGTTGATCCCTCCACAAGTTTCCCAGCTGAAATACTGAGAATAAACTTCCAAGTCTCAAACTCTAGTTCAGGAATATGTAATTCATGTAGCTGGGAGTGCAGATGAGAGTGGCTGAAAGTGGCACTGATTGATGGATGATGAATGCTACCCAAGAAAACCTTCCCAGAGTAGGAACTTGAAGTCCCCCGTGGGTAAGGGTGGGATTCCCGCTCGAGAACACACAATGCTAAACAACACAAAATACATAGCTAAACAATTGAAGCATGCAAAAAAATGTCTTACGACACTCAATAATAAATATCTAGACCCCCCCTTCTTTTGATGCCCTCATTTTCCTTTTATGGTTGTGAGCCTTCCCTAGCCTTGGCCCACCTCATAATTGAGTTGCACATGTGGCCACTAGCCTCCATAAAGAATGCGTTGTCCTCCATGATCTCCATCACTGCTGCAATTACTCTCCACTCCCTCCATCATGTGTGCATTTAATGCACCACTTCCTCCATCATCTCTGCAATTACTTCTCCACTATCACCTTCATCTTGCATTTATTCCTCCAATATCTCCATAATCTTCCTCATTAATTCTCTATGACCTCCACTCTTTCTTCATTATTATCCTACTCCACTACTCCATAATGCTACCCCAATACTCAACTAACTCACATTTACACTATAAAAGTGGATTTTATTCATCTACTGGGTTTATGGGTCCCGTCACCCTTTTATTTAGTTAACTAAATAAGAAAATTAAGAACTATAATGTCCAATTGGCTGATGGCGAATTTGGAATATTACAGTTTTCTTTCGATGATGTCTATCTCATGATAATTTGTGTTTGACAATATTGGTTGGGTTGAACTGATTATGGAATGAATGTTGACTAGTGATGTTGCTACTGTGTGATGATCTGTATTTGGTTCAATATTCTATGATGGGTTCAGTATGTGATTCAGTGATTGATTTAGTAGTGCAGTGATTCAGACTCAGTTGTTCAGTATTTTGAGATCTGTAAGCAAGTCCTCTTAAGGAGAAGCACGTACATACATGGGTATGACTCATAACTATAGCGTATATATTATGACATATGTTTGATCAAGGTTTGTAGTGAAAATAGTTGGTTTCAACAATGGGTAACAATGTTTGGCTTGGTATATTGATAAGTGGTTGTGCATTGATATGATCTGCCCTGGTTTAGTTTCATATAGTTACATTGGTTGATTGAGATTCAGTGATTGATTTGTTGATTCAGTTGGTTCAGTGATTAAGTGATTTGATTCAGTGATTGGTTTTAGAATTATTATTTCATATGAGCTTAAATGAGAGTAGTGGGTGCATTCTAAAAATATGATGAAAAGTGGCCTAGAGGTTTTGATGGTTTGAGATAGATGGATCGTGTGAAATATTATGAAATGTGGTCCCCAAAGGTGCTAATGGTTGGAGCCTTCAATGAGGGAGTCAAAGCTTCCTTCCAGTGGTAGCCGATAAATCTGATTAGGGGGTTGGATCTCCCTTCCTATGGGTGTCGGTAAATGAGATCAGGGATTTGGATCTCCCTTCCAGAGGATGTTGGAGAATGAGAGAATTTTGTAGCCTTATGTATGTGGGTGTCTGCGTACTCGTATGAGTCTGTGCCAGTACAATATTATTGTAAGAAGTTTTTATTTATAGCAAAATATGAAGACAAAGACAACAACAAAAATTGTTTTCTCCCACATTCGGTTTCCACATAAAATCATGGTGTCCATGTGTGTTGATGATATATATGTTCTTTACCTGCTCTCTGCTTAATACATAAATAATGAAGCAATCATGCACTAGTTAAAGATTAATAGATAATGAATTATATGAGTTTGATATACATAGTTTTCATTCATCATAGTCGCGTACATATGCAAGTTCACTGAATAAAAATCACATATGGAAATATGAATAAGATAAGAAAAAAATAAGTAAGTTTAAAATACTGATTCACCCCCCCCCCCCCCCCTCGGTGTTTTTTATAACAATTGGTATCAAAGTTAGGTCACTTCAGTCGAAGCTTAATTGCTTGGAGTAGATCAAGGATGATGGAAAGACGAGGGTAACTCTAAGGAAATATTGAGAAAACTATGGTAGTGACAGTGATATATAAAATGAAGTGATAGTTATATATGTCAACAAATATTCAGTTTTGGGACCACACTGTTTTCTACTAATCAAGAATGAAGAAGACGATAACAAATAATTATCAAGTATGGGTTTTTTTTCTAATTGTGGTCCATTTCATTATCTATGTAATAATGATGATAGTGAAGATGACAATGAATCAACTTAACTCAACTTGCACTCATGGGTAAAAGTGAAAGTAAGCATTCTAAAGAGAAAACATATTAAAAAATGATGGCCCTAGAAGAAGAAGAACCAGGCAAGTCATAAACAATAGACAATAAAGGTATGTTTATGCTACGTGATGATAACTATCACGAATGGAAATAAAATATGAAGTCTAAGTTAATGTATCTAAGGTCTAATGTTTGGAATGTAGTATGTAATGGTTGTACCAAAATACCTCCATCAAGTGACTAATTACAAAAGAATAATGCAACTTTAAATGAAATCTTTGGGAATATACTTGATTCAACATTAGGAAAGGTTTTACACTATGAAACTGAAAAAGAATTATTGGATTAATTGCAGGTCATTCATGAAGTAAAAATAAATCAAGACCGTTCATCTGGATAAAGAAGTAAATCAACTCCCAGGTACTCAGGTTTCTTCAAGGGATATTGCTTTACTTGCAACATATTTCGTCACAAAGTTATTCATTGCAATAGAAGGAATATGAAACAAAAATATTAGGATTCCTCTACTCCATTTTCTAGTCATATAAGATGTTATGCTTGTAGCAAGTTTGGCCATGTAGCAAAAGAATACAGGAACAAAGAAATGAATCTCCATAGACAACATGAAAATCAATTAGATAATTTTATTTATAGACCTTAAAATGATGGATCCACCAACATTTCTCATAATAAGAAGAAAGAAGAAGAATAGATAAGGCATGGTCTTAATCTATTCTTGTTTGATGATCAAGATGAATGGTACATAGACAACAAATTCTCTTATCACATGACTAGAGATAAGAGTAATATGGAGTCTCTCAGGAAAAACCAAGATGGTAAGGTTATTCTTGGAAATAGTGCTCCAACAAAAGTTTTGGGAAAATGTAGAGCTAGAATTAATAAACATAGAAGAGCAGCTGATACTTTATTAGTTCGAGGGCTAAAGCAAAATATCCTTAGTGTAGGTCAAATGGTGGATAAAGGAAATGCAATTTTGTTTACATCAACCAAATGCAAGGTCATAGATGAAGAAACTGGAAAGGCCAGAGCAAGAGGATATAGAAATCTAGACAAATTATGTGTGTTTAAACAAATGAATTATTGTAGGGAGGAGGAGGGTAGTTCCTCTTATTCATATTCAGAGTAGAATAATATGGTATATACTGCCATACATTGTTTTTAAATCTTACTTCTCATAGTGACTGCATAAGTGAAGTGAGCTACATGACCTCATGAAAAGTAGGTGATGATTATCAGGTCCTCAGGATCAATGATGTATAATTTGAGGGGGAGCTATACATATGTATATCTTGATGATAATTCCTATTTTGTTTTTATATTCATGTTTCTTATATTTTTGACAGTGAATATGATGTAATAACATTAAACATAAATATACAGTAAAGGATCAGGGGGAGTTGTGGTTATAAATTTCAGCATTTTACTTTATGTATGCAGATCACATGAAAGAAAGTCACGTATGTATACGAGTTTTGTTCTAGAAAATAGCATATGTTTCTCTATGATGAAGAAATTATGTGGCGGACTCGGGGAGAAGCTCTAATATACTTTGGATAGTTATTATTTGGATCTCTTTTTTTATATCGATTGGTTACATTTTGTTGATATTCAGGTGCTACTTAGAAGTGGTATTGGCTTATTATGGTTTATGAGTTCTTGTAATATGACATTGCTTATTTGATGGATTTACTATTTGACAACGTTTCTTTGATGACTTTACTGATGGATGAGTTAGATGTGATCAGACCTGACAATGAACAGTTGGCACAGGTTCAGGGGGAGTATTTTCTATGCTTATATTATTGTGTTGTTGGAATTATGATTTATTTAGAATTCCTTGTTTCATAATGATGTTCATGAAAAGTATATATCATTCGTGATGTTGTTGGAGACACATATGTTGCTGAAGTTTTGGATATATTGCTTAAGTTGCACTTAATGAAGTCAATCCTACATAATATACTTAATGAAGAAGATGTGCATGCTATAGTTGACATTATATGTTTTTATAATTATATCTTATGTGATACACAGGATTATTATGGTGAAGTTATGGATGATACCTAAATGTTGCTTGAGCTACATAGTTGGTAAGATGTTGTTGATCAAATTTGTGATGATAGATGATTCACTTTGTCTGCACACCTGGTGATGATGCGTGAATATTATGTTGCTTGAGGATTTTTTCTCTTCTTATGTGTGGAAATATCATGTTTATCTCAATAATATGATCAAGGAGATGGGTTACTAACAGAGCTTGATTGTACAATCTCATGCTATGATTGTTCTATGATGGTGAGTTCATACATATTTCTATCTCTTGCCATGGGATATCAATGAAGTATAGATAGGGATCTTATGGATGATTACTTGAGTTTCATACTGGTAACGTTTCCCATAATGTGATACACTTGATCGATGTTGAAGGTTCTCATTATATTTGATATATGCATATGATGAAATTGTGGTCGAAGAGAATGATATTGTTTCCTATTAATTATAATAAATTACGTAGTTTTTGGGTTCTTGTTTCCGTGACTACTTCAGGATCTAATATGATTTTTCCTTATTTTCCAAGTTTTGGAAATATTGTTTGAACTGGGAGCTTATCAACAATGAATTTCTTTAAGCATGAAACATGTAAAACTGGGTGTACTCGGGAAGAAGCAAGAAAATCCAATTTGTATGCCATAGTACCAATATTTTGCAACACTTTGTAAGGACCATAATATTTGGGTGATAATTTATTATCCTTCTTAGCTTGCTTGAGGGACATTTGTTTGTATGCTTGTAGAATTAAAATTACCTAGTTGCCTACATCAAAACTTATTTCACCCTGATGTTTATTTTCCTATTGTTTCATTTGATTTTTTGTCAGAGTGGGGTTATTATTTAAGATTTAGAGAATTTGTTGTTGATGTTTGATGTGATATTCCACTGCTTGAACCTTAGAATTTTCTCTTAAACGTGATTTCATGGAAAATGGATGATATCCATAAAGTGCCATAAATGGGGTCATGTTTGTTGCAATATTGAAGGAAGTGTTATACCACAATTCTTCCAGAGGTAACCACTTGAACCATTGTGTTTTTTTATCACATAAAAAGAAACAAAGATATCCTTCCAAATATATTTTCACTATCTCGGTTTTCCCATCATCTTGAGGATGTAAGACAAGCTAGGAGATAATTGAGTACGAAGGTAAGAAAATAATTTTGTCAAATAACCAATCGATGGTTTTCCTACCACTGTCATGGCCAAGGTCTCTACAGAGCTCAACGATTTATTTGGCTCCCTCTATTACGGGTAATAAAATATTGACAATGGATCCTAAATTTTTGAAATCCGGAAGTCTAGTAAGCTTGTCTAACATTTCTTTGTAGTCATGGGGTACATGAATTCCGGGGAACCTTTTTCTCGCCCCCTACTTCTGGTGCTTAATTTATTTTTATGCATCATTTTTTTCCATTTTCATCTTCATTATTTTGTTGGAGAGACAGGTAGAGCTTCTAGTTGGAGCTGAAGTAGTAGTTGCTTCCCTTTTATCAGGTGCCACCTGATGGATACCCTTTTGGTGCTTAATTTCTATTTTTGCATAAGATTTTTCGGATGTCATCTTCGTTCTTTTGTTGGAGAGACGCGTGGATCTTCTTTTTGGATCCAGAGTACTATTTTAATTCCTTTTAGCGGGTGCAATGTGATATGGGTGGAGGGGAATATAAAAAACCTTTCAACTAAACTCCAATCGTTGTGACTATCTTTGCATAAAATCTAGAGAAATAAACACCATTTATTGAATACTATTAACCCTATGATTATATTTGGATAGTGAGATTTAATAAGTGTCATTTGCCCCAGTGCCCCACTACCATAACATTAAATTGCTTGTGATAACGACCAAGCAAATGAGTGGTTTCATTTTATTTTTAAGGTTGTACAAAATGCAAAATTTTCATATACAGATGAAATTATATGTTGTTATAATGAGATGTATTTTTTTACAACATGCATAGTATTATCATGTTTAAATATCATATGTTATTACTAGTATATATGAGCTTAGTCTAAAGAATCCACAAATTAGCCCAGAAAATAATGGAAATTTTGGTAAGATTATGACAAAATCAAGCATAAATTTTTGAAAATTTGGGTTACAATTGTCAAACTTCATAATTTTGGGTGCCCCGTGGGTTCTTGATGGTGCTGAATCAATTTCCACCATGAAAAAAATGATTCAAACACTCCAACATTTTTGTTTTTTTGAATTTTGTTTTTACTGGATTCTGATAAGAAATCTGTCGTCCGGGAAAATTTGTGGTCTTGGTAAATAATGTCATATTTATGTATGCTATCTCACAAACATATTATTGGTAAAACTAACAAAATTTCATCAATATTTTTGTATTATACTACATCCATAACATTGAATAAGTCACACCATCCACACTTTCGATTGAGTTAGGGGTGGGGTGGTTTTGTTTGGTGTTAAAAGAATTCTATTGTGAAAGAAATAAAGATTATAGATGTGCATCTTCATTTATGAAAGTGAAACATTTTTATTATTTTTAATTTATATAAAATGTTAAAAAAAGGATGATATTATTTTCAACCATATTAAAGATGCACTTTGTGATATTATGGTGAAAGTTAAGGTTCAATTTTCAATTTTTTTTAGTGTAAATTGTTAGTCTTGTTAATATCAATCATTGGATTTTAATTTTAATCTATGTATATGTAATTTTGAGAGGAATTTGTTTCTTGTTGCCCCATTTAATGAGTGTAATTGATACTTTTTGGTTTGGTTTTTTCCCATTAAGGATCAATGTAAGCATCAAATATCACAAAAATATATGTTGGAAATTTTGGAAGGTTTGATACAAACATGTATGCAATATACATGACCACACTGAGAATTCCATCTAAATCTAAAAATAAAAAATATAGGTAGTGATGAAACTAGATCTAAATAAAAAATATTGCAGGTCATGGGATATTCTCTAAAATATTTTGCATCCAACATTTATCGTGGTGAGCAGTGGACTACATGTGAGAAGGGGTAATTTATGCAGCATATGGAAAGTTTATTGGGTTGTTATCTCTTGTTCAATAGTTTATTCTAAATGTTAATGCTGAATTGACATATGAGACTTTGTTAGGTGGATTTGATGCTTATGTTAAATTTGATTCATCAATTAGAGTTGGTAAGATTGTCAAGTGTAAGGTACAATATATGGTAGAACTTAGTTTGTAATTTTTTTTTATCTATCCTAACATTAAAAACATAAAAATAATGTTGGGACAAGTTTTGGCATGTTTCTCATGGTTATTGCCTAAACAAGAAACACACAACTCAATCCTTGTGATCCAACTTTAAACATATGAAAATATCAACAATAAAAGAATGGTGGGACAAGTTTCAACATGTTGCTCAAGGTTCTTTCATAAACAAGTAACACAAGGTTCAATCCTTGTGATCCAAAATTTAATATATGAAAAAGAATAATTATCAATTTTAAAAGACTTAGTTGACCAATGGTCATAGGTTACACATGGTTTTGCATCTAGTAAGATACTCGAGGTTCTATAATCATATCAAATGAAAATGTTTTTAATATTCCAGTAATATAATTCTCTAATCAAGTATTTAATTAAAAACATCAAGTGAATAAGCACTGTAAACCATAAGCAAATCAACTTAAACCACACACATAAATCAACTACAATTAACAAGAACCAAATGCAAGAAAATAAGCATAAAATAAAAATAACTATAACTAAAAAAATAAGAAAACAAGAAAAATTCATCCCCTACATAGGGGTCCCTCTTGTCTCGGTGAAGTGCTGCTAAAGAGTCTACAAAACTAAAATTAACTCAACACATATGAATTGAAAAATAGAAAGTTTCTTGTCTTCATATGAAATCAAAGGAGTAAATAGATCTTCAACGTTTGATTCATAAACATATGCTTAGACTCTTATCTACCGTATTCTATCTCCAACCTCTCTAAATCACTGATATCCTCTCATATGTATACATATAACTCATCCTTCACAAAAGGAAAGAGGTTACAACAATATAAAACCAATCCCTAAATAAGTGGATCTACAACCAACTTATATTAGGTGTAAGATAATGGAGATCATGTGAATATATTATGAAGATTATGTGGATATCATATGTAGACCATGTGGATATTCTTCTAATGTGTCCCCTAAGCAACCATATTCTACATTAAACCCATGGTTTACATTTTTTTTATTCATCTTCATCGAATTGTAAATGACGTGTTAAAATTCCTTTGCAACTGTCTACTACAGGAATTTTACATAGCTATAGTAGGAACATTTTAGAATCAAGTTAGGAAAAGACAAAAACCATTCTAAGTAACCATATGTTGTATCCACTACAAAGACACCCATAATTTTTGGGAACATCCAAAATTTGGGTCCCCCTCTGCTTGTTAAAGGTCCTTGGGATTATGCAATAAGAGTTATGATCATATTTTGAATTAGTCAATCTCCCCATGATCCATTTATATCAAACCCCATTGTTTATTGTGCTTTGGTGATGCATATTAATCTTGCTACTAGTATATTGATATTATTTATGCATTATGGTTTAGTGATTGGTTTCCATAATAATGTATTACAGTCCTCATGCACCCACAAGCTTCATCTTCCAAAAAGCATGTAATGAGGTAAAGGAACCTCATGTCCATGTCCTCATCCTAGTTGGGTTAAGGCTTGGAACATGGTTGTCTTACCCATACATCTTGAAACATTAGGCTATTATAATCATGTGTGAGTGAACAAGCCATATTCGACTTGATCCTCATCCTTTTACTTTTCATCCCTCAACCTAGACCAGTATGTGCATTTCATAGTATCCCTGAGTATATTATTGCAATGTCATATTTGAAATCATATCACATGTCAATGACACTAAGTTTTTAAAGCTCATTCACATGTATAAATACTAAATTTTTAGAAGAAATATTTTTTTTACACATGAAAGATTGACTCTTTAAGGCTCGACATATTTTTTTCATAGAAATTCTTATTGTACATTCAAACCCTTATCAGTTAAGGTTGCAAAAGTTTTACTTCTCTTCATATAATCCTACTAATTTATACATTACATTATGCAGAGTAAATTTCCAATCTATGTGTTGGAGAGGTAAATCCCCTCTACGGACAGAGGTGATCCCTACTAGCCCAAATTAGGTCTAGCAACAACCGAGTCATGCTAAGACGCAAGTTCCTAATTGCAAAAGACCAAGATGCGACAAGAGGCCTACCTTAAGTCCTACACTGTCGTCATTTGTGAAGAAGATGGCGCTTCCAACCCTTGCTTTGGCAGATCACAATTCTCTCGCTCAATGCAATCGAACACCTACACGTACAAGAAGAAACAACAAACAAACAAGCGTAAAACCTAATACATTCAATTATGCATCAGTCAGTGAAGATACAACTCATAACATAAAACATGAACATCTGAGTGTAACCATAATCGAAGTCGCTTATTATTAATCAGAACAAAGAAAGATACAACCTGAGCTCTGACGCTGGATCTTCCTTCAATGGGTCGACAGAGGAGTATGTCTCGGTAAAGCTCGTCGGGACAAGGACAAGTCTCTCTCTCTTCGGCTATCTGACGATAATCTTCTTACAATTGATTCAGCTCCATTCAGGCTACCAAGACTACTAAGGCTCAACCATTTATCCCCTTCATCAATGGAAGATGGCTATATTTATAGAGGAGAGGAGGAGGTTGGGATCCCTACAATAGTGGAAGATAGGCCTTATCCCTTGGGAGGTTCCCCATAAGGTGGAAACAAGATGCCAAAGGAGTAAGGCCGTGGTTATTCAGTCGAAACCACCCCTCATGACTCATCCACGAAGTTGTTGTAATCGAAACTTCACCTCTTTTTTAAAAAAAATTTCCATAAGCAGATTGACATGGGTGCTTAACTGGGATAGAGTGCCAACTGGCGCGGGCTCAATGTTAATTTTCCCCATTGGCGCGAGGACATAATGAGCTACTAGCACCAAGGCAAAAATAGGTGTTTTTAGGGGTCTGCTCAGGAAATGATCAATAGAAGGAATGTTGTCCTCATGGAAAGGGATGCAATGATGGTATTTACAAGGCATGAAACTACTTATTGATCACATAAACGACCCTCCAATGGGAAAGATGGGGATTTCAGGGACGGTTACAAATTATTGTGTAACAGATGCCCCTTAAAGCATGAGGCCCAAGAGAGAGAGGGGTGAAATGATTTACGAGAACGTGTCCAACTAAAAACACTGATGTTGGAAAACCTATGTAGACAAGTACAACTTATATCTCAAATACATGATATATATGGTATGGGTGTAGCCATCCGTAACAGAGTATACAATAATCAAGATACAAGGTATGAACACAACCATCCAGTAAGGATCGATAAATAGACTCAGGCATGGTCGCAGCCATCCAATCAATGAGTCATGTAACCAATCATAATAATCCACAAAATCGCAGCTTGGATTCTTAACAGACAAAACACAAGGTCTTTTGCTCCATCTCGACCCGAACAAAGTACAATTTCAAGCATGTGAATAAGTGAACTGAAGTTGAACATGCAAGAACATCATCTGATTACCAGCCAATGATGAAAGCTATTAACAGACGCGAGAGGAACCACCAATAATGACAATGGCCCTCAAGGTACTAGAGGTACAATCCACGAAGTGTGAACAGTGAGATGGCATCGAACACCCATAGAATCATCCAATTGAAGGTCAATGATGAAAACCTTGCGTCGAATGTGAAGAACTTGCCATTGAGGCATGTAGGCTCCAAGGTACCGAAAGGGAGTCTCTAGATCAACTTCTTGGATAATGAGCTGAAGTCGACAGGAAGTGACCTTGATCGAATGTGGGCCATAGTGTTTCCCACATCATCGATGCAAGACAGAGGAAAACAATGTTTGTGTATCAGGACCAGATGAGAATCAGAGGAAGGTTGAAACTTGCAGAGGTCAACTTCTCTTGAACATATCAATGGCATGACAGTGGTCATTATTTGACATCAAAAGATCTGAAGTCATGATGACGAGGCAAAGAGTAGATGAGAGGTCAAAAAGGATTACCCAAACCCATGGAGGCAAATAGAGAGTGAGATGAGATGTCCCCAACCTGACACGAATGCAGACAAGTGCCATGTTCAAGAGCGACATACTGCCGACACGACGATGATACTAGTTCCATTTTTTTCCCCACCATTTCTAGTGAGTACCTCTTTATTTTTACACAAGCTTGAAGAGGATACCATATTCTTGTCATATAAGTCCGTCCTTCGGACGAATCCATCCTAGTACATTTAACGAGCCCTAGGAAGGAGAAAATATAATATCGTCATTACGACTGAATCCGATGTCATCAGGGTTTAACGAGTCTGACAAAAGAAGAACTCAACATATTTTCATGTTTAGAGAGTTTGGAAAGATAGCAGAAAAGTAAACTCCAACGGTCCCTTTTCATAAATAGTTCCTCAGATCTGAAAAGGTAGAAAACTACGTCTGAGAAAACCTCCTAGTCGCGATAGGCTAGGGTATTCCTTTTTCGTAAATAATCTATCCCAGCCTGAAAAAGGGGTAAACGTATATCAGGTAGATGTCATTTCGTAGCCACTTTAACGAGATCGAAATGACAAAGGACTCGGAAATATTTTCATGCTTAGAGAGTTAGAAAAGAGCTGAAAGTTGACTCCTCCTGGAGGAACGAGTGGTATAAAGGGTAGCAACTGGTTCCGGTAATGGTGGAACTGCTCAGAACAAATAAAGGTTAAGAGGCTGGCTAACAAAGACCACTCATCGCAGAGGTTCCTCAGGAATGGGTAAGACAACCAAGTGAAGGCATATGATCGGCCAAGCAGATAGTGACGATGGAGTGAGAAAACCAAGGCTCATCTAGCAAAGACAGGTTGATAAGATGGCAATCACAGGAGGAAAAATAGGAAAGGTTTCATTTTTACACAAGCTTGAAACAAAGATAAACTATGCTTGAAACCGGTTTCATTTTTACATAGACTTGAAATGGAAAAAAAATATGCTTGAAAAATTAAGCATGCCCCCAGCATGGTGACTAAATTCGAGGTACATGCCCCCCAAGATTCAGTCCATGCACCTGAGTAAAAATATGGAGGGAGTGAAGGTTCAAGTTACGAGATCTAAGAAATACTCGATTGGGATTTTACTAGATCTGATCAAAGAATCAAATTGAACAAGAACGTGTTTCATTATTTTAACGAGGTTGACACATTAAAAGAACTATCCTCAGGACACCTTGCTTCATGGTTTAAGGAGCTTGGCACAAGACAAGGAACTCTGCTCCGACAACCTTGTTTCATTTTTTAAGGAGCAGACACAAGACAAGGAACTCTGCTCCAATAGACCTTGTTTCATTTTTTGAGGAGCTTGACGCAAGGAAACGAACTCTGCTATGACCAGACCCAGTTTAATTTTTTAAGGAGCTTGACATAGGAAAAGAACCATGCTCCAACCGACCTCATCATAATGAACAAGAAGTCATCACTTCCAAGAGTTCCACTCCCGATGGAAGGAAAACATCCTGGAAGTCAGGACCCAATGCCCCAAACACCTGATGCACAACGGCACTATCATTGAGTACAGGCACAAGGTAGGTAGACACATAGTTGACCTATGGTGGGGAAGATAAAACGGGTGGATAAAAACCAGGAAGGGATGGTGGCAGGCTAGTTGCCACACTAGGACCAAAGAACGAAAGCTGATCAATGGTCACGATCCGTCCTTCATGTGGAAAACAGACCACATGAAAAAGGGAGGATAAAAGCGCTCCCATGGCATAAGTGTAATCGCACCCCAAGAGAATATTGAAATCCAAAGGGCCTGGAACAACCATCATGTCCATATGGACAGTTTTACCTCCCAAAGTAACAAGTAACCTTGGAAGGATCCCTAATGGTTGACTATTTCTTCTGTTAAATGCCAATAGATTCTGCGTAACAAGCACAAGCAGTGGTGAACCAAAATCTTGCCAAGTAGTTGAGGATAGAACACTAATAGACGCACCTTCATCTATAATAGTGCTAGGTACGACCAAACCGGAGGTTTGTACCGTTATCTGAAAAGGCACATAAGACGGAAGGCGGTATCCTGCAAATCAACTCTAATCGAAGGAAGCGACCAAACTACTTGGAGGGTCTACCATCGAATTGAGATGGTCTTCCCCTGGTGTTATGAAAGAAGAAGGAGCATCCTCCACAACCTCCATCTCAAAGGCGGGAAGAGTATCCTCTGGGACCTCCATCATAGGAGGCAGAGGAGCAGCTTCTTGAGATATAGGGATAGGAGAATATTTCTCCAAGTCTGAGGAATCTGAAGAAACAAGAAGAACTTGAGGGATGTGAGGTCCAATCTCAACGGAAAAGACCTGGTGCACCATAGACGGGGCCAACTCAACCGATCCCACAACCAATGGTTGGTCGGGAACAAATTCCTGAATTTGAATTTCTGGGGGAGCGGGATTGACCAAGGATGACTCTTGACCAATCGTAGGATCAGCTGGTGGAGGACTCAAAGAAAGCTATTGGTAACCACCCAGAAGGCACAGTTCAGAAACAACTGAGTTTTCCAAAACTCGCTTGGCTTCATCCATATATGGAAAAAGGTGAATGGCATGGTGCCCTTCACACAACTTACAAGGATTGGCAAGCTTACCCTGCTTCTTAAGAGTTTTACTAGCACTAGCTGAAGACGTGCCCCTAACCTGACTCCCGGAAGCCAAAGGCAACGACAGATGACCGTTGGACCATACTTCGAGCACCTTGGGAATGCCAGGAAGTCTCAAAGAATATGGTTTCTCGTGCACAACATGCAAGGGAACTTGACTTTCCGTGGAGGGTTGGAAGTTTTATCAAGAGAAGGTGCTTCAGAAGCGATAGTTGCAGCCTTAGCCTCTCTCTTATCAGACTTCTTCTTCTTTGTCTTCTTCTTCATCTTCTTAGACACCTGGTTACTCAAATCCAGAATTTCACCAGGCGAAGTAGAAGAGGAGGACGCAGAAACAGGTGAAGAAGGGGAGAGGTCCGCCTTGGAATCAACATGATGTTGCTTAGGCGGAGGAATTGATTGAACAGTAGCCAGGAAATTTAGAACCACAGAGGTTGAAAACAACCAAACATGCAACCCAACAGTTAACCCAGGAAGGGACAACGTTGCCATATAAGGAGCGCCAACATTCCCAAAAGGAGGAAAATGACCAGGATTCCCATCAGAGGGGATTCCTTGGTTGGTGAACTCCGGAAAAGTTGCCATTAGAAACAACTCAGCACAACACCCTAAGGAAACTAACTTTAACCAGGAATATTTCGTGGGCAGTTAATTTTTTTAAAACATTGAAACAAAACTCTACCATTTCATATTTTAAGAGTCAAGAAACAGGAAAAAGTTGACTCTATCACTTTCAATTTGGAAACAAGCGTGAAAGGACAAGCGCTTGACGATATTTTCAAATTTAGGGAGTCAGTAAAGATCAAACTGACTGCTCTGCAACTCTAGGCAAGAGGGTGTACCAGATATCCGTGAACTGCAATATACACCTTGGTTCAAAAATGAAAGAGAAATCAACCAAGGACTTGACGTACGTGCAGGCAATCTCCCTGAATGCTGTGTTCGGTGTATCACGGGTATAAGGCGGCAGACTCAGCTTCCTACGGATAAAGGATAGAAACCTATTGGGGTCTCCCTTTATATATGCAATGGTATGGGGATCACAAGTCCGTACTAGTGCTGTCTAAAGCCAAGACGCAAACGACAGCTACTAGGTTTAATGACGCCGGAAAATGTCTCTAGCCTAGACCTCTAAATATTTCATTAATGTTTCAATGCTTCCTTAGGTTGATTGAATAAATTTTATGGTTGATCTTCAATTATGTCTCGGTTTCAAGGCCCTACCGCATGTCATCTGACAATCTTTGATATGCAACTATATGAGAAAAGAAATCTTTCAATTCGATGAATGCTATCTAGCTAAGGGAAAAGCCTCAAACAATGATGCGACATACAACAACACTGCAAACGAAATCTTTTCCAAACTAGATGACTTTCACTATCCAAAAGTAATTTCAAACATTCAACGATGAGAATAATGCAATGTAATCTATGCAAAATCCTCCTTTTTTTTTTTAAATGATAAGAATGCACTCAATGCATTTTTCGATGAAATGATAATCTACTTAATGCATGCTTTTAACGAAAGAGAATGCATTCAATGTGATTTTTAGCCTTCAATCATTAAATAATGTGATCTAAGTTCAATGATAAATCTCAAAAATACTTTTCAATGCAATGTGATCTAATGCATTTTAACGAAAAGAAAACTTTGAGACGAAAACTAAACGAACGCAAATCTTCTTAATGAAAGGATGAATGCAAAAGGGATGCAAACAAACACTAAGAATGCAATCATTGTTTTAAACACTTTGTAATGAAATTCCTCAAAAGGCTACAAGACATATGAGGTCAAGAACAAAAATGACTTCCAAAGTATGAGTTCAAAACAAGGCATTCATTCCCTTTTACATCAAGCAATCATGGCAAGAAGACATTTCAAACAATGAGAAATGTAATCTATGCTCATACAGAGAAAAGACCTGAAGGGAAAGACACACTGGTGAAGGATTTAGGGGAAAAGTCTCAATTTTCACACACCCTGAAATTGGCACGACTTTTGTAGGTGAAACTAGCGCCAACTGGCGCGACTTGCTCACTAAAAACTAGCACCAATTGGCGCGGGTTGCTAACTGACAACAAGCACCAACGCCTGAAAATGAAAAAACAAAGAATTTCTCCCAACCAATACCAGACTCACCACTTCAAGCAGAATCTAAAACAAACCCAGAAGCAAAGTACTGACCAAAAGAAACTTCCGAATAAGGGAAAACCCTAGCACCTACAGGAGATGGCGCGACTGTCTGGCTGTAATCCGCGCTAGACAGGGGATGTCATGAGTGATGAACTGGAAACCTACGCCAATGGGCACAACAATCAGGGTGGAAACTGCGCCTATGAAGCCAACCATGAAAAGATGAAAATTTCAAAAAATCAAAGGTCAGATCTGATCCTCTGGGGCTAAACAGGGGTTTTACACCATAAAAAAAAATGAACCAAAAGAGCTGATCAAGCAAACAAAGAACAAAATCAACCGAAAAGACAAGACAAACTCCAATCAATGTCTCCCCAGTGGAGTCGCCAGTTTATTGGAGAGGTAAATCCCCTCTACAGACAGAGGCGATCCCTACTAGCCCAAATTGGGTCTAGCAACAACCGAGTCACGCTAAGACGCAAGTTCCTAATTGAAAAAGACCAAGATTCGACAAGAGGCCTACCTTAAGTCCTACGCTGCCATCGTTTGTGAAGAAGATGGTGCTTCCGTCCCTTGCTTTGGCAGATCACAATTCTCTCACTCAATGCGATCGAACACCTGCACGTACAAGAAGAAACAACAAACAAACAAGCATAAAACATAATACATGCAATCATGTATCAGTCAGAGAAGATACAACTCATAACATAAAACATGAACATATGAGTGGAACCATAATCGAAGTCGCTTATTATTAATTAGAACAAAGAAAGATACAACCTGAGCTCTGATGCTGGATCTTCCTTCGGCGGGTCGATAGAGGAGTACTTCTCGGTAAATCTCGTCGGGACAAGGACAAGTCTCTCTCTCTTCGGCTTTCTGACGATAATCTCCTTACAATTGATTCAGCTCCATTTAGACTACCAAAACTACTAAGGCTCAACCATTCAGCCCCTTCATCAATGGAAGATGGCTATATTTATAGAGGAGAGGAGGAGGTTGGGATCCCTACAATAGTGGAAGGGAGGCCTTATCCATTGGGAGGTTCCCCATAAGGTGGAAACAATAGGCCAAAGGAGGAAGGCCGTGGTTATTCAGTCGAAACCACTCCTCATGACTCATCCACGAAGTTGTTGTAATCGAAACTTCGACTCTTTTTTTAAAAAACTTTCCATAAGCAGATTGGCGCAGGTGCTTAACTGGGATAGAGCGCCAACTGGCGCAGGCTCAATGTTAATTTTCCTCATTGGCGCGAGGACATAAAGGGCTACCAACGCCAAGGAAAAAACAGGTGTTTTTAGGGGTCTACTCAGGAAATGATCAACAGAAGGAATGTCGTCCTCATGGCAAGGGATGTAATGATGGTATTTGCAAGGCATGACACTGCTTATTGATCACATAAATGACCCTCCAATGGGTGAGATGGGGATTGCAGGGACGGTGAAAAATTATTGTGTAACACTATGCCATAAAACCAAACCTTAGAAAGGTGACATCATGTGACACACCTATGATCAAGACGTAACAAATTTGTGCAAGGGTTGTGGCTCCTAGCTATGTTTTGATGTGTTAATACCCTATAAATTATAGGATCTCAAGGTGATTGAGTATTTAATTATCAATGAAATTTCATATTGAGTATGATTCTCAATATTCCAATGATTTCCAAAAAATAAAAAGAAAAAAAAGGGTATAAAAAATAAAGAGAAGAAGAAAAAAAGGAGAAAAAGAAAGAAAACCCCAAAAGAAATAATATTGAAAGTGTTGCAAATAAAAATTCCACTACTCATTAGATAGGTTTGTTCAATAATACAGTTTAAGCATGATTGTACAATTTTAAATTTCTGTTGAATAGGTTAGAAAATAAAGATTTTCCAAACTGTTTAATCTTGGCATATCAGTAGATAGGTAGAAATGAAATGGACTCAATAGTTTAATCTGAGTCAATGGAAGAAATAAGGATAGATGTAGGTTAGAAGTTTAAAATAAAATATTTTTTAGGGTTTGCAAGTCCAAATGCACCCTGCAAAATAATAAAAAATGTTAAATTAGTGATATGGGTAGCTAGATATGCTGAGAAGAAAGAATGAAGGAAACATGAAATTTATCTATAAACTGCAATTCAAAGAATACAAATGTTCTTGAGAAAAGAAAGGGGGAAGTCCAAGAACAAAAGGTATTTTATTCTGAAGTTTGGATAAATGATTTTATACCAAAGTTTGGGGATTAAAGGTTATTTAAATGATATTTTGGCATATCTTTTTCAAAACTTATATCCTAACCCCCGAAACATTATAATTCATATACCCTAAGTCTTAAATTATAACCCGCCGCACATATGTTCCTCAACCTGACCCCATTATCAAATCACCTATCCCATCGCTACTAAACCTCCACGACCTTCCATCTCATCCCTGCACCCATCTCATCATCCAACGGCCCACACAGCTTTTTTTCCCCCGCTCAACCTTCGAATGTTAATGTCGGGGTGGGGTGGGGTGGCGGGGTGGGGATCTGAAATAAATAGTTTCTAATACTGTCGCCGCCACTATGTGTCACACCTGAGTCATTTCGCAACCACCCCCCTCCAAAAAGATGTTTTCGATGCACTTCAGACTGCCGCATTCATTTGACAGTTGCCTAACCGTTACCCATTACTGTTGCGCCATGACTCCACTCGCCTGTCCACTCCGTCCAATCAAAGACACACCTGCCACAAGACCATTGGAAAATTAATGGCTCAGGCCATTATCCAATGGTATCGTGCCATGGAAAAAAATCTCCCAATCACATGATAAAACCAAAATTCATTACCAAAGGCAAGGTTACCTTTGTTATTTTTCTCAAATGTTACAGGTGGTCGATTTACAAAGAATTTACAACAAATATCGGTGAAGAAAAGCCTCCAATTATCAACAAATAATCATCAGTGCTCTGCAAGATTTATCACAACTCCCTTTCTATTTTGTCCCTTCCCCATTCTGATCTGCAACAAGTTCCTGTAGAAATTATTTAACTTATAAGTTATATGTCCAAGATTCTCTTGATCTCACACTATTTTAAATTCATGCAAAATACATAATCTATTCCACCATTGATCATTTGTGGAAATTAAATCAAGATTGCAATGCACACATGAAACAATAAAAATTCACACACATTAACACAGTTGTTTAACGGGAAAGCCTGAAGCTGAAAACCCAAACTATCTTTATATAATATTTGTCAAAGAGATCATATAAAAATCCTCATACAAAGCTAATAATTTCAATCTCTCAGTACAATACAATTGCTACACACTAATTAGGCCCGATCTTGCAAATCCATGCACCAATCTTTGCCACTTGCTAGCCTGCCTCTACTGTGCAATCCCTGCTGAAGAATGGCTCTGCATGAAATCGAATTTCTCCAGCCTTGCTCACGCAATTCTCATTGGCATCTCCACTGAGTGTTGGATGCAATCAATGCATCACTATAGTCACAACTGATAGTCACACTTTCTCTTTCACCTATCTCTCCACTGGTCTTCACTGAAATTTCCATGCACTATAGTTAACTGATGTATTTTTCAGTTGATTAATGAGTTATTATTTGGGAATTAATTTACTAATTAATTCACTCCACTCTCACTAGTGTATCAATCAGTTAGACTAGATACAACTAGCTCAACTGAGTCTAACTGAGTTAAACTAAATACAACTCCACCAACTACTTCTCCAACTCCACCAAACTATGTCACATGAGTTTTAATTGAAGTCCTCCATGAAATAGCTCCAGTAAACCCTCAAGAATAGCATAATTCCTTCTGTCAGTTGTTGTGCCACATCTGTGCACCTAACTAAAGTGCTCCAAGAGAATAAGATAATGTTTAGATTCCAAACATTATTAAGAGCTAATAATATTCGACATATCTATTTTTAGACTGGCAGTCTAAAAATAGATTCCGCCCAATATGTCTAAAAATAGAATTCCATCTATTTTTCCAACTTGACCAACCATCCACAAATAGCATCCTGTAACTCATAGAATATGATCGACATGTCTAAAAATAGACATAGTCTAAAAATAGATTTTGTGCCAAAAATAGCCTGCGGGCCCACTTAGTGAAGGCGACTCTTTTCACTAAGCTCATAAACTTGTTGAATCTCAACACTCCCTCTCAACAAGATAGGGATTATCTGCCACCCCAATCCTGTCTCTATGGTATTCGAATTTTCTCCTGGTGAGCGCCTTCGTCAGAATATCTGCATCCTGATCCTTCATAGGAATGTAAGAAAGCAACATGATCTTCTGCTGCACACAATATCGGATATGATGGTGCCGGATTTCAATATCAAAACTGAAAAAACCAACTAGGATATTCCTCATCCATATAGCCTCGCATGCAACCAAAATTTCTGCCATGTACTCGGCCTCCGCTGAACTGAGTGCCACGGATCTTTGTTTCCTGCTATACTAAGAAACTGATGTAGATCTGATACTAAAAATACCTCCAGATGTGCTCTTTCTGTCTGTTGGGATTCCTGCCCAATATGCATCTGTGAAGCCATGTAGCTTCACCTCATTTGACTGTCTGTACCACAATCCATACTCAGATGTGCCCCTAAGATACCTCAAGACATGCTTGCGTGCCTTCCAAAAGAGCTTGGTAGGCTTAAACATAGCTTGTGAAAGCTGGTTCACAGAATAGCATATGTCCGGTCTTGTATTGACTAAATACATGAGCGAACCAACCAACTGTCGATAAATAGTGGCATCCACTACCTCTGCCGATGTAGCATCCTCCTTCCTCCAACCACTAAGAAGAGGAGTGTCAATAGGCTTGTAGCCTTGCTTGTGAAACTTCTCCAGTATCTCTCAAGCATACTTGCCTTGAGACACAAATAGTTCACCTTTCCGCTACCAAATTTCCAATCCCAGGAAATAATGAAGGAGGCCCAAGTCCTTCATCTCGAACTCCTTTGCAAGATCTTCCTTGCATGAGTGTATCAACAGTGCATCACCTGTTAGTATTAAATCATCTACATAAAGTACAATGATCAAAATCTTACCCTCCACCATAATCTGGTATAGGTTTGGATCTGCCTCACTCTTGGCGAAACCAAGTCCGGTGCAATAACTGTCTATCCATGTGTACTAAGCACAAGGTGCTTGTTTCATCCCATCCAACACTCTTTTGAGCCTGCACACATGCGATTCACTGCTGAAGATTTCAAATCCTTCAGGTTGCTCAATGTACACCTCATCCTCAATGATTATGTTGAGGAACGAAGTCTTCACATCCATTTGATGAATGTACCAACCCATCTACGCTGAGAGAGCAAGGATGGTCTGTATGGAAGAATACCTTGCGACAGGTGCAAATTTTTCTTCACAGTCAATCCCCTCGATCTGTGAGAAGCCCCAAGAAAAAAATCTTTCCTTATACTTCTCGATGCTCCCATCAGCAACTTGCTTCACTTTGTAGATCCATCTCAAACCTATCATTGACTTCCCTTCCGGCCTTTGGACAATCTCCCATGCATTGTTTCTGACAACCGAATCATACTCTTCCACCATGGCATATACCCATGCGGGATCCTCCACAGCTTCCTTGAAAGAGGATGGCTCTGTCACAATACACTTTCTCATCAGATCCATGTATCCAGTAAATTGGTCAGGTGACTGTCTCTATCTGCGCTGTGATGTAGGAACTCCTACATTCTGCACTGCATCAAGATTCAGTCGCTTAGCTTCTGTAGTGCGCTTCCACCCTCTGATGTTTGGTGTTACATGAGTGGTTTCTTCCACTCCATGAACCTCCTCTTGTGGCTGATCCACATCTTGAGGCTAATCTTTAGAAACAAGTAGCTCCTCCTCTACATGCAAGTGTAGCTCCCTCTCAAGCGACAACTTCATGGCTTTCTCCTCATGAAATTTGATATCTCGTCACACGACAGTCATCCAAATGTCTGGAAAATACACATGATAATTGTGGGGTGTTTCTATATATCCCACAAATATCCCAACCTCTGTGGTTAGCTCCAGTTTATTCCTGGCATCCTTCATCACATGAATGTAAACAAGTGAGCCAAAAATCTTCAAATGAGAAATATCAGGCTTCTTACCAGAAAACTCCTCTTCGGGTGTACTCATGCCAAGTACTCTATGAGGACAACAATTTTTCACATAAACCACAGTGTTGCATGCCTCAGCCCACAAGTGTATGGGAAGGCCCTAATCATGCAACATTTCCTGTGTAGCACTCACGATCGTTCTATTATTTCTCTCCATGACCCCATTTTGTTGTGGGTTATGAGGCGCTATGAGTTCTCTTCGAATTCCTTCTTTGCTACAAAAGTCTTTGAAATTGCCCGAGATGTATTCACCACCATTATCGCTCCTTAAAGCTTTCACCTACTTCCCCGAGTCTTTCTCATACAGCACCTTGAACTCACATAACTTTGAGTATATCTCGCTCTTCTTTTGCATGAAGAAGATCTAGCACTTACGAGAAAAATCATAAACAAGTATCACATATTACTTGTGCTTTGCTGTTGAAGCAACTAAGAAAGGTCCACACATGTCTGTGTGAATTCTCTCAAGGATCGTTGAGGCACGACTATCCTTCTCATGAAAAGTGGTCTTTATAAATTTTCCCAAAGTACATCCCTTGCACTGATCTGACTGTGCAAGTGTACCTTTGGGAAGCCTGGTAGAAATCTGCTGCAAAATTTTCAAAGTGCCATGGTGAAGATGGCCCAATCTCCTGTTCCACAATTCTCCCTCATCCCGGCTCACCACTCCTTCTGCATTGCCTGCCATTGCTGCATAGCCGTCTACCTATAATTGATAAAGATTCTTAACTCGAATCCCTGTCCTCCTGGTTTGACCAGTTGTTTTATGCCGAAGGAAATATTTTCCCTCACTAAAAACAACATCATAACCCTTGTCTTCCAACATCACCACTGAGATCAAATTTTTCTTCAATCATGGAACATGCATGAAATCCTTCAAGATGAAAGATTTACCGAACTCCCTCTCAAAGGAAATGGTCCCGATACCAATCACACTATATCTACCATCATCACCCATCTCAATGTGCACTCCAAGATCCTTTTCCTCCAGATCACTAAAAAAATATTTGTATCCAGTCATATGGAAAGACACACCACTATCAAGAAACCACACTGATCCCATTTTTGAAAATGCAGCAAGATGATGGAGCTTAGTGAAATGAAGTCGCCTTCACTAAGTGGGCCCGCAGGCAAATTCTGGCGCAAAGTCTATTTTTAGACTATGTCTATTTTTAGACATATGGAGCATGTTCCAGGGGTTGCAGTATGTTATTCTTGGAGTATTGGTCATGTTGGTAAAAATAGATGGACCTCTATTTTTTGACCTATAGTTTGATGTCTATATTTAGACTGCCTATCCTAAAAATAGGGAAGTCAAATATTATTTACCCTTAATAATATTTGGACTATAAACTTCAGTTTACTCTCTTGGAGCACTTCAGTTTGAGCCTTGGAAGTGGCTCATGCATCTGACAGAGGAATTATGCTATTCCTAAGGGTTTGTTGAGCACATGCATGGTTGACTTTAGTTAGGACTTCAGTGGCAGAAGTTTGGTGGAGTTGATGAGACAGTTGGTGGAGTTGTGTTCGGTTTAACTTAGTTGAACTAGTTGAGATTAGTTTAACTAGCTAATCAACTAATAATGAGTGGAGTGAATTAAATATTATTTAATTCATTAATTAGTAACTCATTATTCAACTCAAGAACACATCAGTTCACTACAGTGCATGGACAGTTCAGTGGAGACCAGTGAAAGAGGTAGATGAAAGGGTGGAGTTAGCTATCAGTGGCGACATCAGTTGTGCATGAGATTTGCACCACACTTGGAGGAATTGCCCATGATGATTGTGCTATCAAGCCAAGGAGATTCGAACCTTGGATCTCTATATAGACAGGCCATGATTGCGCAATATAGGCAAGGCAATTGGCGGTGAGTTTTGAACTAGTAACCTGTTCAAAACTGAGCTAGTTTGTGTGTAACTTCATGAGAAAGTACTGAGTACTTGTGAGGAGTATTGTACTGAGTTTGTTACATGATTTCTCCATTATAATATACACAATAGCTGCGGGGTTTTCAGCTATAAGCTTTCCCATACATACTGTGTTAATGTGTATGATGATTTGATGTGTTATCGCTTGATTTTATTTCCGCATGTTTGATGATCTGAGTGGAAGAGATTATGTGTTGCATATAAATTTGAATTGTATGTGATCAAGATAGTCTCGGTGGATAATTAATCATTATTCAGCAAATTTCTACATGGTATCAGAGCTATTGAAGCAGAGATTGATCATCACAATGATTACAAACTTATTTCGGTAGACAGAGTCTGCATGCGGGCCAGGTAGCCTCCGGATTCATCTTTCTTCGAAAAGTGAAAGGTCTGGTAAATGCCCCTTGCAGTCAATATCTGTGCTATAAATAATTTGTTCTCACAGATCTAGAGCGGTTGAGCTTTGAGGTGGAATTCAAAATTTTGCAGCAGTTTTGTTTTCTTGGTGCCAGTGTTGAAAATGTCTTTCAATGGTTTGCGACTCGAATATGCTCTTGAAGGCAGTTCGAATTATGTTGCATGGAAGGATCGCATGGAGGAAGTATTAGAAGATAATGGTCTGAAGGAGTTCGTAGATACGGATGTCCAAAAGCCCACTGATCCTGCTGAAGTCGAAGCATGGCAAAAGAAGATGGCTAAGTGTCGAAGGATCCTGTTGGAGGGCGTCAAGGATCATATTGTATCCAGCCTGCATGGAAAGGCTACTCCATATTTAATGTGGAAAGCTTTGACGGATCTATTCTAGAGTAAGAGCGACCAAAGGAAGCTGGCGCTCAAAGATAAGCTCAGGAACATCAAGATGGAGAAGGGCGACAGTATCACCAAATACCTCACGAAGTTCACTCAATGCAGAGATGAGCTGGGAAGTGTGGGGGTGACTGTCGAAGATGAGGACATGGTCGACCTAGCTCTCCTTGGTCTTTCGAAGGCTTGGCACTCATATCAAGATAGTGTCAATGGTCGGGAGAAGCTGCCGGGATGGGAGCGCCTTTGGGCGGATCTCATGCAGGAGGAGATAAGGAGGACTACTCGAGATGGATCTTCATCAAAGGGAGCTGATGAAGAAAACTGCGCCTTGGTTGCCAAAGCAAAGAAGGGGAAGGGTAAGAAAACCTCTCATTCTGGTGCAAAGGGCAAGAAGCAGGATATGGCGAAAGTGAAGTGTTTTCACTGCCATGATCATAGACATTATGCTACCAATTGTCCAAAGAAGAAGAAGAACAAGCAAGCGGGAAGATCTGCAGATGGAGAAGCTTTGGCTTCACAGTTCGAGCTTGACTTTTCACTGATTGCATGCTTGGTTTCAAGTGTGATGGGATCGGTGTGGTTCTTGGACAGCGGTGCGTCATTTCATATGACGGGAGATCTGGATTTGTTCTCAGATCTGGAGGACAAAGATTTGGGTGTGCACATCGAGATGGGCGATGATGGTAGATACAGTGCGACTGGTATCGGTACCATATCCTTTCAGAGGGAGTCCGGTAAACCCTTTGTATTGAAGGATGTCATGCATGTACCTGGATTGAAGAAGAACTTGATATCTGTGGCGATGTTGGAAGATAAGGGGTATGATGTGGTCTTCAGCGAAGGAAAAGCCTTCCTGCGCAGTAAGACTACTGGAGAGACCCGGAAGATAGGGGTTCAAACCAAGAACCTTTATCAGTTGCAAGTAGATGGCTGCGCAGCAATGGCATGCAAGGCGGGAGAAGTGGTGAGCCGGGATGATGAGGGTGAACTGTGGCACAGGAGATTGGGCCACCTTCACCATAGAGCTTTGAAGATACTGCAGCAGATTTCTACTGGGCTTCCTAAGGGCACTCTTGCGCAGTCAGATCAGTGCAAGGGGTGTACCTTGGGGAAGTATGTGAAAGCCACCTTTCACAAGAAGGATAGTCGTGCCACGACGATCCTTGAGAGAGTTCACACAGACGTGTGTGGTCCTTTCTCAGTTGCTTTGACAGCAAAGCACAAGTATTATGTGATCTTTGTTGATGATTTCTCTCGAAAGTGCTGGATCTTCTTCATGCAGAAGAAGAGCAATACATTCGCGAAGTTCTGTGAGTTTAAAGCACTGGTCGAGAAGGAGTCGGGGAAGAAAGTGATTGCTCTAAGGAGCGACAATGGTGAAGAATTCATCTCGGCTGAATTCAAGGAGTTCTGTAGCGCAGAAGGGATTCGGAGAGAGCTCATCGCACCCCATAACCCATAGCAGAACGGGGTGGCTAAGCGGAAGAACAGAACGATCGTGGGTGCTACACGGGCGATGTTGCATGATCAGGGCCTACCCCTTTACTTGTGGGCTGAGGCATGCAATACAACAGTGTATGTGCAGAACTGTTGTCCTCACAAGGTTCTTGGCATGAGTACACCGGAGGAGGCTTATTCTGGCAAGAGGCCTGATATTTCCCATTTGCGGATCTTTGGTTCTCCTGTCTACATGCATGTGACGAAGGATGCGAGAAGGAAGCTGGATCCAACTGCCGAGGTTGGAATATTTGTGGGGTACACTGATACACCTCATAACTATCGGGTGTATGTGCCAGACAGTCGCAAGACTGTTGTGCGACGGGATATAAAATTTCAGGAGGAGAAAGCCATGCAGTGTTCGCTTGAGAGGGAGCTACACTTGCATGCAGATGAGGAGCTGTTAGTTCCTAAGGAGGAGATTCCGGATGTGGATCAGCCACAAGAGGAGGTTCAGGAGGTGGAAGAAACCACCCATGCAGTGCCAACCATCAGAGGGCGCATGCGCACTACAGAAGCTGAGCGACTGGCTCGGGATGCAGAGAAGGTTGTAGGACCACCTACAGCACAGCGCAGACAGAGACAGTCACCGGATCGGTACACTGGATACATGGCTCTTATGAGTCAATGTGTTGTGACGGAGCCATCCTCTTTTGAGGAAGCCGTGGAGGAACCCGCATGGGTTGATGCCATGATCGAAGAATATGATTCGATCATCAGGAACAGTGCATGGGAGATTGTCCCAAGACCGGTTGGGAAATCAGTGGTGGGTTCGCGATGGATCTGCAAGGTGAAGCAGGCGGCTGACGGGAGTGTGGAGAAGTACAAGGCGAGATTTGTCGCCCGTGGCTTCTCACAGATCGAGGGGATTGACTATGAGGAGACTTTTGCACCTGCCGCAAGGTACTCTTCCATACGGACGATCCTTGCTCTCTCAGCGCAGATGGGGTGGCACATTCATCAGATGGATGTGAAGACTGCGTTCCTCAACGGAGTCATTGAGGAGGAGGTGTACATAGAGCAGCCTGAAGGTTTCGAGATCTTCAATAGTGAGTCGCATGTGTGCCGACTCAAGAGAGCACTGTACGGGCTGAAGCAAGCACCTCGTGCTTGGTACACTCGGATAGACAGCTACTTCACCGGGCTTGGATTCTCCAAGAGTGAGGCGGATCCTAACCTGTACCAGATTGTGGTGGAGGGGAAGCTGTTGATCATCGTACTGTATGTAGATGATCTGATTTTGACTGGCGACGAGCAGCTGATACTTTCATGCAAGGAGGATCTTGCACGAGAGTTTGAGATGAAGGACTTGGGCATCCTTCATTATTTCCTGGGATTGGAGATTTGGCAGCGCAGTGGAGGACTGTTTGTTTCTCAGGGCAAGTATGCCCGGGAGATTCTCGAGAGGTTCAACATGCAAGGCTGCAAGCCTGTTGACACTCCTCTTCCTGGTGGTTGGAGGAAGGAGGATGCTACTTCAGCGGAGGTAGTGGATGCCACTGTCTATCGACAGTTGGTGGGGTCGCTTATGTATCTGGTCAATACACGACCCGATATATGCTATGCAGTTAACCAGCTTTCGCAAGCTATGGTTAAGCTTACCAAGCTCTTTTGGAAGGTAGGCAAGCATGTATTGCGCTATATCAGAGGCACATCGGGATATGGTCTATGGTACAGACAGGAGGATGGAGTGAAGCTTTCTGGCTTCACTGATGCAGATTGGGCAGGGAGCCCAACGGACCGGAAGAGCACTTCTGGAGGAGTTTTCAGCATTGGGTCGACAGCAGTTTCCTGGTACAGCAGGAAGAAGAGATCCGTGGCACTCAGTTCAGCAGAGGCCGAGTACATGGCAGCAAGTTTGGCTACATGCGAGGCTATTTGGATGAGGAAGATCCTTGCAGGTTTGTTCACGTTGCATTTGGAGCCTACAATGATCTACTGTGATAACCAGAGCTGCATCAAGCTCTCGGCTAATCCAGTATTTCATGATAGGTCCAAACATATCGACATCAGGTACCATCACATCAGAGATTGTGTTCAGCGGAGGATCATGATGCTTTCATATGTTCCCACGGAGGATCAGGATGCCGACATCCCGACGAAGGCGCTCACCAGGAGCAAGTTCGAATTCCACAGAGGCAGGATAGGGGTTGCAGATAATCCATATCTTGCTGAGAGGGAGTGTTGAAAATGCAGCAAGATGATGGAGCTTATTGAAATGAAGTCGCCTTCACTAAGTGGGCCCGCAGGCAAATTCTGGCGCAAAGTCTATTTTTAGACTATGTCTATTTTTAGACATATGGAGCATGGTCCAGAGGTTGCAGTATGTTATTCTTGGAGTATTGGTCATGTTGGTAAAAATAGATGGACCTCTATTTTTTTGACCTATAGGTCGAAGTCTATATTTAGACTGCCTATCCTAAAAATAGGGAAGTCAAATATTATTTACCCTTAATAATATTTGGACTATAAACTTCAGTTTACTCTCTTGGAGCACTTCAGTTCGAGCCTTGGAAGTGGCTCATGCATCTGAAAGAGGAATTACGCTATTCCTAAGGTTTTGGTGAGCACATGCATGGTTGAATTCAGTTAGGACTTCAGTGGCAGAAGTTTGGTGGAGTTAATGAGACAGCTAGTGGAGTTGTGTTCGGTTTAACTTAGTTGAACTAGTTGAGATTAGTTTAACTAGCTAATCAACTAGTAATGAGTGGAGTGAATTAAATATTATTTAATTCATTAATTAGCAACTCATTATTCAACTCAAGAACACATCAGTTCACTACAGTGCATGGACAGTTCAATGGAGACCAGTGAAAGAGGTAGATGAAAGGGTGGAGTTAGCTATCAGTGGCGACATCAGTTGTGCATGAGATTTGCACTACACTTGGAGGAATTGCCCATGATGATTGCGCTGTCAAGCCAAGGAGATTCGAACCTTGGATCTCTATATAGACAGGCCATGATTGCGCAATAGAGGCAAGGCAATTAGTGGTGAGTTTTGAACTAGTAACCTGTTCAAAACCAAGCTAGTTTGTGTGTAACTTCATGAGATAGTACTGAGTACTTGTGAGGAGTATTGTACTGATTTTGTTACATGATTTCTCCATTATAATATACACAATAGCTGCGGGGTTTTCAGCTATAAGGTTTCCCCATACATAATGTGTTAATGTGTATGATGATTTGATGTGTTATCGCTTGTTTTATTTCCGCATGTGTGATGATCTGAGTGGAAGAGATTATGTGTTGCATATAAATTCGAATTGTATGTGATCAGGATAGTCTCGGTGGATAATTAATCATTATTCAGCAAATTTCTACACCCATCACACTTGAAACTAATCATGCGATTAAAGAAAAATCCAGCTCAAACTGCGAGGCTAAGGCTTCTCTTGCTGCAAATCTATCAGCCTGCTTATTCTTCTTCTTCTGTGGACAATTTGTGGTGAAATGCCTGTGCTGGTGACAGTGAAAACACTTCACCTTGGACAAATCCTGCTTCTTGCATTTTGCACCGGATTGAGAAGGATTTTTCTTCCCCTTCCCTTTCCTTGCTTTGGCAGCCAAAGTGCAATTTTTTTCATCTTCATTCTTCGATGAAGATCCCTCCCTGGTACCCCGCCTTATCTCCTCCTGCACAAGATCCGACCAAAGTCACTCCCATCCTGGTAGTTTCTCCCATCCTTTGACTGGGTCTTTGTAGCTATGCCAACTCTTTGGAAGCCCAAGGAGAGCCAATCTCACCAAGTCCTCTTCATAAATAGTAACCCCCACACTTCCCAGCTCATCCTTGCAGTGGAAAAACTTCGTGAGGTATTTTGGTATACTGTCGCCTTTCTCCATTTTTATTTTTCTAAGCTTGTCTTTAAGTGCCAACTTCCTCTGGTCCCTTCTGATTTGGAAAAAATATATCAAAGCCTTCCACATTAAGAATGGAGTGGCTTTACTATGAAGGTTGGACACAATGTGCTCCTTCACACCTTCCAATAGAATCCTTCGACAGTTTTCTACCTTCTTTTGCCATGCGTCAAGTGCGGCTGCATCGCTAGATCCCGACTTAGGAACATCACTATCGATGAACTTCTTCAACCCATTATCATCCAGCACCGCCTCTATCCTATCCTTCCATGCTATGTAATTCGAGCTCCCATCAAGGGCATACTCCAATCGCAATCCATTGAAAGACATTTCAATGAATGCTCAACTTCGATACCAAGAAAACACTACAGCAAATTCAAATTCCACCAGCACAAAACTCAGCCGCTTCAATAATTTCAATCTCCTATGATCAATACTCCACTGATACCATGTAGAAATTACATAACTTATGTGTTATATGTCCAATATTATCCTGATCTCACACTATTTTAACTTCATGCAAAATACAAAATCTATTCCACCATTGATCATTTGCGGAAATTAAATCAAGATTGCAATGCACATATGAAACAATAAAAATTCATACACATTAACACAGTTGTTTAACGGGAAAGCCTGAAGCTGAAAACCCCAACTATATGTATATAATATATGTCATAGAGATCATGTAACAATCCTCATACAAAGCTTATCATATCAAGCTTTCAGTACAATACAATCTCTACACACTAATCAGGCCCGATCTTGAAAATCCATGCACCAATATTTGCCACTTGCTAGCCTGCCTCTACTGCGCAATCCCTACTGAATAATGGCTTTGAATGAACTCGAATTTCTCTCGACTAGCTCACGCAATTCTCATTGGCATATCCACTGAGTGTTGGATGCAATCAATGCATCACTATAGTCACAACTGATAGTCACACTTGCTCTTTCACCTATCTCTCCACTAGTCTCCACTGAAGCTGCCATGCACTGTAGTTAACTAATTTATTCTTAAATTGATTAATGAGTTATTATTTTTTAATTAATTTACTAATTAATTCACTCCACTCTCACTGGTGTATCAATCAATTACACTAGATACAACTAGCTCAACTGATTCTAATTGAGTTAAAGTAAATACAACTCCACCAACTACTTCTCCAACTCCACCAAACTCTGTCACATGAGTTCTAACTGAATTCCTCCATGCAATAGCTCCAGTAAACCCTCAAGAATAGCATAATTCCTTCTGTCAGCTGTTGTGCCACATCTATGCACTTAACTGAAGTGCTCCAAAAGAATAAGATAATGTTTAGAGTCAAAATATTATTAAGAGCTAATAATATTCGACATATCTATTTTTAGACTAGCAGTCTAAAAATAGACTCCGCCCAATATTTATGAAAATAGAAGTCCATATATTTTTCCAACTTGACCAAACATCCACAAACAGCATCCTGCAACTCATAGAATATGATTGACATGTCTAAAAATAGACATAGTATAAAAATAGACTTTGCGCCAAAAATAGCTTGTGGGCCCACTTAGTGAAGGCGACTCTTTTCACTAAGCTCATCATCTTGTTGAATCTCAACAGTTCCCTCTTTCCATTCCCTTCTTCTTTCAATCTCGTTCTTCTCTATAACGATGAAAAACACAGTGAACATTATTCATAGAAGATAGAATGCCTCCTAAGAAAGATCAACAACCTTTCAATCCTATGGCTTACCCTTAGGTAGACCTGGACCATGTGGCTTTAGTTGATAGGGATTATAAGATCCATGAGACCGAGTCAGACTTCGATTTATTCGATGTCTACTATTGGCTCGAGGATAAATTACTATATGAGGTAGATGACATAGGCCTGTGGGAAACCAAACTTCCGTACTACATTTTCCCAAAGACCCATAACTGTCCTAATTTTATTAGAAAATGGCAAGCATGTTATGACATGAATCAAAGAGATGTAGTGACCCAAACATGAGATATTATGTTTACTATCAATGCCCAATCAATCCAACAGATGATGTAGGCCCCCACTATTGAAGAAACCATTCCTTTCTCTTATGATGCCCTGAGATAGTTATATTAGAAGCTGGAATTTTCCAGTAGAGCTAAAACTTTAGAAATCTTCATGGCCACTGATGCCCCAATTACCAAGAGAAATCCTCCATATCCTTGTTCCACTTTCCCTGATAGGACCCAACATATTGTTACTGTATTTTCATATTTTCTAGGATATCATACATACAATTCGCTTGATGAGGCTATGATAGGTTTTCTCTCTATCCTTTATTCAGATTATAAGCCCTTAATTGTGTTCAGTTTTTCCCAAATCCTTGCCGATGCAATCCATGATCAATTCTTGAAGTTTCATACAGAGGAGGTGTTCAAATACACTTATGTTTTGGTATACATGTTTGTTTATTTTCAGGCCAGCAGATTCCAATTTGAGATGACAAAGCTTAATGATGAGTCTCAGCCTCAATATGTTATATTTTGGACTACTTTAATAATGAAGGAGCAGAATAATTACACATACAAGAGTTTTATGGATTCATTTGTACATCCAACAATCAATACACTCAGCAGTACAACAGAACCAAGGGTGAATGAAGAAATCAAGAAAATTATGCAGTTAACAGATCAAGTGAGAATAGGAGATTGGTACATGTAACAAAATTATACAAATATATGATTTTATGGGTGTGAGTTTCCCCCCTACAAACTGCCAAAGTTCCTCTCCATGTGAATATTTTCATTGGAATATATAAGAAAAATGATCAATGCAGATGAGGTACACTTCGTTTCTGCAAAGAAGAAATCCCAATTTAGAATTAAATCCCAAATTCACCCTTTTATTTGTAACAGCAAGGAAACAGGAGAAGAGGCTGATAAGATATTGAAGGAGATGAAATTTACTTATAGTTTCATCTTGTCCAATGACCCAGTGGGGATCATCTCCAAGAAAAGGGTGGAAAACAAGTCAACCGCATATGTCCATACACATAGGCATGAGATTGAAAAATATGTGAATCAAGTAGAATGGGAAGCCAATACACTGCAAGAGGCTGAAGAACGAGAGATTTCCACCTCAGGAATTCAAACCCCAACTCTGTAAGAAAGGAAGGTTACAAGAGATAAATAAGACAAGGGAAAAGAACCAGAGAAAGAAAAAGGAAGCAAGAGGACAAGAGATGATCAATCTGACATGGAGATTGATACGTGTAGTAATGAATTGAAAATGAAGTATAGGAAGAGAGCTAGATTCCACATGGACATTGACCAAAACAGTAAAAAAAACAACAAAAAATCATCACCATCAAAGATTCTCCAAGCTCTTCCCCAGTAGGTGGTCAAACAATTTTCTCCACATCTTCTACCACTGTTCCATTCCAATAGTAGAACTTGCAAACTCCTACATCTACTGCCACTATAGGGCAAAAGGACGAGAACATCTACAATACATTCAAGGATATCAAAAGAAAGAATGAGATACTCAAAACCAGCACCTATAACCAGATCTTAAAGCAAACAAGTAGTTCAAAGAGCAAGATTTTATCGGCCTTTGACTCAAAGAAAGGTAGAATGAAAATGGCTTTCTTGGAAGCATAGATCCCTCAACCTAAAACAATAGCAGACTACAAGCACACTGCTTTTAAATTTGATGTGAAAGATATTCATCAAATAGATCAGAGGGAGATGCATAAGAAGACTAGAGAAATGATCTCCTCCACATTGACCAACACAGCCATGAGCCTATCTAAGTTTCAAGTTTCATTGTCCAATGCACAATCACAGCTTAGAATGGAAAATATTTCCTCTATGGCGAAATATACAGGAAGTAAATCCTCGAGGATTTAGTGATACAAGATCAGTATGACTCAACAAACATACTAGTTGTAGAAGCAATTGTAAGAAATAAGAATGCAGATATAAGTGCTTTGAGGAAGTAGCTTAATATGCCAACAATGGAAGATCCTCTAACAAAGGATATAGAAGAAAATGAAACAAAAAAGCTGGAAATGATGAAGCTGATCATTGAACAATCAACACAAACTGAGATGTAAAAATTGATAAAAGAGAAACAAAAAGTAGCAAAAGCCATCATTCAATTACAAGAAGACCCTCTTGTTGTCATTCATTTAGAAACAACCACAGCTACAGGTACATCAAGTGGAGGCACTGAGAAGTTAGCTAAGGCCATGGAAAACATGTCTCTACAGACAGAAAAAATCAAAAAGCTGCAAGACCAAGTCAATACCCTACAATATCAAATAAAGAAAAATGAGTCAGCACATGCTACAGAGTTGCAGATAAGCAAGAAATTGAAAGAAATTCTATAGAAGTCCCTTCAAGAGTATTCTATTGGGAATATGGTAGGAAGAGTCAAAGAAATCATTTGGTTGAATATAATTGACTCGATGAATGAGTTGTGGCCATCCATCCAAATAATTTTTGAACAGAGAGATCTAATTGATTTAATGAGGGTTGCCATAGAAAAGGCAAACAATGAACTTGCAGGCATGCCTGAAACTGCTAAAAATATCATCAAATTTTCAAAATCCAAAATAAGTTTTGAATTGGAACCCCTAGGAGTGGAGGACAAGACAACAACCATACTTGAGGTCAAGAAAGTAATAAAAAAAAAGAGTTTGGTTACACATGTAGAAGAAATGTGTTATCAACTACAAATTGGAGTTACTATATTTTTCAACAGAATTTCACCTCTAAACAAAAAAAGGATTGCCTTCCTTGTTTGTGATAAATGACAAGCTTATGACTAAGCCAGATTATGTAAAGAATCTCACTGATATTTCCAAGGATGCATCTAAACATGCCAATGTGAAGAACACCATGACAATATGGGATTTCTATGAAGTTCTGAGAAATGAAATTTTCATACAGCCTGAAATCAAGCATATTTTCCAGTTGAATCCAACTTTCATGAGGTATATTGAGACTGTTGAAATCTATAGGAAGTTAATTAGAATCAAGATTTTGAATCCAAAGGAATGGGAGAAGTTATGTGACTGCCAGGAAGGATGGCAGCTCAACATATTATCGGAACATCCAACTCAGCTCATCATTTAAGTCTGCAGGCCAGTGTATCAGTTCAACATATCAACATCGGATATGCCAGCACATCAATCAACTACAACACCCAATAACGGCTTTATGGAGATTATATCCACTTGTCATGGCTATTCCAACATGTCCACGTGGTGGTAAAAATTGTCAATTTTCAATTATCATTGTAATAAATAGTAGATTTCCTTTGTTGATACAAAAATCAGTACAAAGTAGTTTAAATACTGCATTTATGTTCAGTATTAATGGTTGAACCCTAGATTGTAAGATTTTTCTCATTGGAGCATTGTGATTTTGGAGTTGGACCATCAATAATAAAGGACCATTTCGCAAGATTATTGAGTTGTATTTTCTTGGTGATGTCTTTCCTTTACTGCATTTAATGTTTTCCACTGTTATTTCTTTCAATTCATCATTTGAATTCTAATTGTAAAACATAAATATGAAGATTGAGATTTGCTACTTAGAGCACCTTAATTCTATCTTTTTTTACAGTATAAGTGTTTTTATGTTGATGTCTAGTTTAAGAATACTTAATTGGTTTTAAACCACTACTGAAGTCATTTTTCTTCATTCCATAATTCACTTTGTTATAAAAATCCAGTAAATATAGTTAGCTTGCCTTGCAATTGCTCTAGAATAATTGATGCAACCATCTAGTTTGTTGTCACTCCGTAGCCCAATGGAAATAGTTTAAAGAGATCCCTTAATCCAACCAAAACTACGAATCAAAAACAACTCTCACAATCAGTTTAACTAGCCTAATATTAGCGAACTTTAAAACAAAGCTAAATCTTACAAAGATATCCCTCTCTGAGTCTAGGAGGGATAGATCCTAGGATCCAAAGTGATTTGATGTTGTCATTTTATGATTATTCTTTCCAATCTTAAAATTATAGAATGATAACATAGTGGCGACCATACTGGGGAGTAAACTGAAGAAATATTCTTTCATTCGAATTAAGAAACCCTAGTTAAAAGCACTGGATGATAGATTTAGTTTTAAGATTGGTTCTTTCAGTTTTTGAAAATAATCTATTTGTATGTATTCCTGATCTGAATTCTAGCTCCTAAAAGAATATCTACTAGATCTCATCTTGATCCAAATCCTCCTCCAATAGTGGATAATACTAAGAATATTTTAAGAAAGAATCCTTGAACTGGAAGTCAAACTAGTAGCAGAGTTCTTCATAGATCAAACTCCCTTCCTGAAAACTTTGTCACTTTACAAGACATTCAATTTGATTTACATTTTGAACAAGGTCTATTTAGGAACAAATCTGAGAATTTGACTGACCATACAATATTTGATCCATCTATCTTGCATCAAAGTCCATTGGGAGAAGCTTACTCACAAATTCAATCTACTATACAACTTCTCCAAGATTTTGAAACTATCCAAGATTTGGTAACAAAATTTACTTCAACTGCTAATGATGCCTACCTCCAACAAACTGTAGAATTAACTGCATTGACTATAGTAGCTTCTTATTTCACCTCTCAAGTAGTCCATATTAAGTTAGCTAGTCCTACTGCCTCCACAATCCATACCACCTATTTTGTTTACTCCACTACTCATCCTACTACATCACTGTTCACCTTCCTCCACCACCTCCACCAATCATGGCTACCATATATGCTCCATTGGTTCTGCTAGCACATTTGCCGCCTATGCCTCAGGATTTTCAATCAAAAATTCCACAATTTGATGGGACTGCTCCGGTGACTGCCCAGCAACATGTTGACAAAATGAATGATTGTTTTGACTTGCAAGAAATTGATGAAGACAATGTCAAATTGAGGATGTTTTCTCATAATTTAGGTTGTGAAGTCAGAAAATGGTTCAAGGTTATAACTGCTAATAGTATTCATGATCTCCATGTATTTCATCAAACATTCATTAACAGATGGAAAATTAAGAAAAATCCTCTTAGATTTTATCTGAATATGAGAGTATCAAGAGGTCCCCAAGAGAGAGTGTTCAATATTATTGTACAAGATTCAACAATGTATACAACACACTTCCTTCTCACATGAAACCACCCCAAGATTTAGTCTTAGCTAAATTCCCAAATGATTTCAACCCAAACATGGCCTATCAAGTTAGAGAGACAAATTTTTCAACTTTAGAAGAAATGTAGAGGGATGTTGTGAGTGTAGAGGCCAGCTTGTTAGCAGAAAGAGCTAGGATGAGAACTGAAAGAAGAGTTACTATAAGAGAAGAACCTGTAGATTCTACATCTGATGATAAAATTGACAATTTGGTAAGAACTATGGAGAGAATGATGGAGAGGATTAATTTGAATGAGAGAGATATTCCCAGAGAAAATCAACCAGCTCTTCAAAATAGAAACTAGAATCTTAGAAGAAATCCTCCTCATATTAGACAAAGAGAGAAATGAGGTCCTGATCAGAAAATTAGACCTCCATTCTAAGAGAGTTACGCTGATGAAGATGAAGAAGTAGTTGAGGAAGTAGAAGAAAATTAGATTCATTTAATGGGGATAAATGAAGATTACTCTATTTTTCTCACTGAAGAAGAACACAGATTATTTTCACTAACCCAAATAGAGTTAGAATATGAAGAATCTGATGATTATAAACTGGGATTTGAGAATGCCGTCATGGAATTTCACAGACAATACAAACTTATAATTAAGAAAAAACTATATAATTCCAATAAAAAGAATTCAGAAAATTCTGCCAAGAAAAAGGTTTCTGAACTAGATTCCAATAAAACAACAAAAAATTCAAAGAAAACAGTGAATAATTGAGAAAATAAAAACACAGAAAAAAAAACTAAGAAAACAATTGATATCCCTACCAAAATTGCTCAAACAAATATTCCTAGCACAAGTCAACAAATTGAAGTTACCCAAATGATAGTGGCTGAAAAAGCTATCCTTTTAAAATAACTCAAAGTTCAAACACCTTTTAGTATTGAGAATGAACTTCATAAACTAAAAATATCTATCCCTCTCACTAAATTGATTGACAAGAATGTGTATAGGTCTTAGGTGCTAAAAGAATTAAACATAGGGGAAGTTAATGATACTATGAAATACTGTGAATTTAAATGATGATCAACCTGAACTTTTGTTTGGGCCAAAAGTTGATGGTAAACCCCAAGAATGGGGTGTTCCCCCATTTTATGCTAGTCTTAATGTTCATGACAAAATTCTCCATAATGCCATTTTGGATTCAGGTGCATCAAATAATCTTATGCCAAAGACTATTATGGAGAAGCTTGGCCTTGAAATCACTAGACCCTATAAATATTTGTACTCATTTGATTCTAGCAAAGTTAGATGCCTAGGCCTTATCAAAGATCTTTGTGTCACTTTAGCTCAGATATGAGCAAAGAGTTTAGTGATGGATATAGTTGTAGCTGACATCCCCCCTAAGTATGGCATGCTTATATCTTGCTCATGGGGAGAAAAATTGCAAGGGACCCTTCAAATGGAAATGAATTATGCTATGATACCAGTGTTTGGTCAACCAAGAAGACTGTATAGGGAAACATTAATGAAGTACATAGTGAAGTACACAATTACCCTCTGTACTATGTTCACACTGAAATTGACTCTTTCATTTTGTATAATGAATATGGAGCCATTGATTCACATGTTACCCATATATAAAATGATCTTAAAGAAAAGAATGATAGTCAAATGAAAATAGTATAACCAGATCCTAAAAATGAACCTTTGTGGAACATGAGCTTTGATGGCTTATGTGGAAAAGAAGGCTCAGGAGCAGGTATTTGGGTGTATAATGCAGGAAAAAATAGTGCACAAGGTCACTCATACAATTTAAATTTTCAGTGCACAAAAAAAATAGCAGAATATGAAGCCCTACTCCTAGGATTACAGTTGTTGAAAAGATTAGGAGCAAAGAGGATTTTTGTGCATGGTGATTCTAAATTAGTAATAAAAAAAATAAAAGGACAATATGCAGCAAAACATCCCAGATTAAGAGATTATATCAACTTTGTACTTGATTTCTTAAGAAAATTTGATGAATATGATTTAGCAGTTATCCCCATAAATCAAAATTTCTTAGCAAATGGCTTAGCCTTTTTAGCAAGTACATGTAAATTGCCTCACCCAAACAAACAATACACAATAGAAACATCATCCTTCTATGCCATATAACATGAGATATTGGCACGTTTTTGGTAGTAACAAAAAAATTGAAAGTTTCTTACAATGTAAGGATGAATTTGAAGATAACAACATAGACCTATATTGTGAAGAAGATAGTCATGCCAATGTACTAAATCGTGTAGAAAAACAATCTATTGTTTCTGATGTGAATACTGATGTAAATATTCTGGCTAATAAAACTGTACATGAAACATAAATTCATAAAGACCTTGAAAAAGAGGAATTCGAAGTATTGCAACTCAAAGGTAATATCCTACCTAGATGATTGGTCCCTTTAGAAGAACTATTTGAATTTAATGATGTGGCTAAGAAACCCAAAATGGAACCAATAGATACAAACATTGAAGAATGTAACATAGGTACTGAAAAAGATCCCAAAATCATAAAATTTTCAAAATCACTGCCTATCATTAAAAAAATAAGATATATAGCCTTGTTCAAAGAATTTATAGATGTATTTTCTTGGAGCTATGAGTACTTAAAATCTTATGGTACTAGCATCATACAACACAAGATTCCAATCAAGGAGGATAAAAAACCTTTCAAATAGAAACTACACAAAACAAATCATGTTTTGATGCCTTTGGTTGAGAAAGAAATCAAGAAAATGTATGATGCTAAAATCATTTTTCCACTAAGGTATTCTAAATGGGTATCAAACATTGTGCCTACAAGAAAGAAAACAGGTGAAATCAGGCTTTGCATTGACTTTAGAAATCTCAACAAAGTATCCCTTAAAGACAATTACCCTTTACCAAAAATGGATCACATATTGTAGAGGGTAGTAGGATCCAGTAGGATTTCTTTGTTATATGTATTTTCATGTTATAATCAACTTCTATTCCATCCTAATGATCAAGAAAAAACAACCTTTACTACTCCTTGGGGGAATTTTATGTATGTAAAAATTCCCTTTGGATTAATGAATGTTGGAGCTACTTTTCAGAGGGCCATGGACATTGCATTTGCAGATGAAATTGGCCATTTCATTATGATTTATCTTGATGATGTTGCCGTGTATTCTAAAATTGATGAAGAACACTTAGCACATTTGAGAAGAGTTTTTGAAAAATGCAGAAAGTTTGGAATTCCCCCGAATCCTAAGAAAACATTGTTTGGACTTGAAGAAGGAAAAATGCTAGGACACATTATTTCCTAATATGGAATCATAATTGAAGGAATACTAAAAATCAGTGATCCTAGAAATCTTAAATAACTTCAATCTTTCATTGGTAAAATCATTTTTTTGAGAAGATTCATACTTAATTTGGCAGAAATCTTGAGAAACATAACCAACATGCTCAAGAAATACTCAAAAATTAAATGGAACATTGAAGCAAAACAATCCTTTGATCTAGTCAAGCAAGCATTAACCAAATCCCCAGTCCTAATCAACTCGGATTTTACCAAAGATTTCATGATTTTTTATTTTGCCTTAGAACATACTATTGTTTTTGTTTTATTGCAGAAAAACAGTGAAGGACAAGAATAACCAATAGCATTTTTTAGTAAGGCATTAAGAGATGCATATTTGAAATATAATATCATGGAAAAACAGGCTTTTGATTTGGTTAAAGCATTAAAATATTTCAGAGTTTATATTTCACATTCACACGTTATTTCTTATGTTCCAAATGCAGTAGTCAAAGACATTTTAACACAAATGGTCCTGATGGGAAAAGAGGCGAATGGATTGTTGTTATTTTGGAATATGATTTGGAAATAAATCCTACCAAGTTGATTAAAGGGTAAGGATTAGCTAAATTGATGGTTGAATCCAATTTTCATGCATTAGATATTAACATAGTCCATTATTTGGATGATCAAGAGGAACTAATGAATCCACTAATTGATGAAGCATTCCTAAATTATACCTAGTATGCTGATATTTTGTATGTACTGTCAAATTTGAATGTTCCTCCTGGTTTTCCAAAAATAAGGCCAGATTTATAAAACTTAAAGCTGTTAAATTATGGATTTTGGAAAATGTTTTGAATTAGAAAGATGTCGGAGGTATTTTTCTTTAATTTTTTCTAAAGGATGATGCAGATAAATTTATGCAGGAATTCCATGGAGGTGACTATGGTGGCCATCTTTATTGGAAAACCACGGGTAACAAGATCATGAGAGTTGGTTTCTATTGGCCTACCCTTTTTCCTGACATCCATAATATGGTTACTGCTTGTCACAAAGCTCAAATCTTTGAAGAAAAGAGAAAGCTACTGCCTTTTCCCTTAAAGCCTATTTTTGTTGAGAGCCCTTCCAAATAATGGGGATTAGAATTCATTGGAGATATTCATCCTCCATCCTATACTCAACATAAATGGATCCTCACTTCCACATATTACTTTACCAAATGGATATAACCCACTCCTTCTAGAAATTCCACTCACTCTGTCATCATAAAATTCCTTGAAACCAATATCCTTTCTAGATTTGGTTGTCCTAGAAAAATCATCACAGATAATGCTGAAACTTTCAAATCCAAGAAAATGGTTGGTGTTTGTCACAGGTATCATATAATTTTGGGGCATTCAAAAACCTATTATCCTCGGGGTAATGGATTGGCTGAATCTTCAAACAAAATTTTGGTGAATATAATAAAAAATCTCTTCGAAGATAATAAGAAATCATGGCACAAAAAGTTGATCAATACTCTTTGGGATCATAGAATTACTACCAAGAAATAAATTGGCATGTCACCATACCAATTGGTTTATGGAATGGATGCAAATTTTCCTTCTTATTTAGGAGTTCCAGTCATGAAGATTATTTAGGAAATTCAGGTTGAAACAAATGACATGCAGAGAAGGATCAATGAAACCATTCAGTTGCATTAGTCCTGAGAGGAATTTTATAACAAAACTCAAGTGATTCAAGAAAACATCAAGAATATCTTTGATAAGAGAACAAAAGCTGATTATTTTAAGATTGGAGACAAAGTTCTGAAATGGGATTCCCAAAGAGAGGACAAAAGAAAGCATATAAAGTTTCATAATATTTGGAAAGGGCCATACATCATTGATGCTTTCAGAGGAAACAATGCCTATTTTCTTAAAGAGTTGGATGGAGCATAAGTATATGGAGGTCCTGTCAATGGAAGGATGCTGAAACATTATTTCTTTTGAAAATTTAGGTTGGTATTTCATCATTGTAAATACCATAGTTTTACAATTCATGTTTTGAATAATTCATTAACCAAGGTTGAAGCCTAAAGAGAAGGCCCTAAGGATAGTTTGATCAACAGTCATAGAAATGAAAAAGAAATTAGATGAAGATTTTGCAGAAAATGGAGCATTCAAAGCTATTGGTCTTAGGTTCTTGACACTTCATTTGGAGAAGTTCCACCCCAAACTAGAGCCACTGTTAGGACCCTATAAATTATAGGATCTCAAGGTGATTGAGTATTTCATTATCAGTGTAATTTCATATTGAGTATGATTCTGAATATTCCACTGATTTTCAAAAAAAAAAAGAAAAAAAGAAAAAAAAACAGTACAAAAAATAAAGAGAAGAAGAAAAAAAAGAGAAAAAGAAAGAAAAACCCAAAAAGAAATAAAACTGAAAGTGTTGCAAATAAAAATGCCACTACTCATTAGATAGGTTTTTTCAATCATACAGTTTAAGCATGATTGTACAATTTTAATTTTTTGTTGAATAGGTTAGAAAATAAAGATTTTCCAAATTGTTTAATCTTGGCATATTAGTAGATAGGTAGAAATGAAATTGACTCAACAATTTAATATGAGTCAATGGAAGAAATAAGGATAGATGTAGGTTAAACGTTTAAAATAAAATATGTTTTAGGGTCTGCAAGTCCAAATTCACCCCGCAAAAGAATAAAAAATGTTAAATTAGTGATATGGGTAGGTAGATATGCTGAGAAGAGAGAATGAAAGAAACAAGAAATTTATCCTATAAAGTGCAGTTCAAAGAATACAAATGTTTTTGAGAAAAGAAAGGAAGAAATCAAAGAACAAAGGGTATTTTATTCCGAATTTTGGATAAATGATTTTATACCAAAGTTTGGGGATTAAAGGTTATTTAAATGATATTTTGGCATATCTTTGTCAAAAATTATATCCTAACCCCCGAAACATTATAATTCCTACACCCTATGTCAGCAGCCTTTCAATCCTATGGTTTACCCTCAATTAGAACTAGATCATGTGGCTTTAGCTGATAGGGATTATAAGATCCACAAGACCAAGCCAGACTTCGATTTATTCGATGTCTACTGCTGGCTCGAGGATAAATTGCTAGATGAGGTAGATGACATAGGCCTATGGGAAATCAAACTACCATACAACATTTTCCCACAGACCCGTATCCATCCTGAGTTTATTAGAAAATTCCATGCATGTTATGACATGAATCAGAGAGCTGTAGTGACCCCAACATGAGAGATTATGTTTACTATCAATTCCCAATAAATCCAATAGATAATGGAGGCCCCCATTATTGAAGAAAGCATTCCTTTCTCTTGTGAATCCCTTAGAGAGTTATATCAGAAGCTGGACTTTGCCAACAGAGCTAAAAATTTAGAAATCTTCATGGCCACTGATGCCCCAATGCCCAAAATAAATCCTCCATATCCTTCATCCACTTTCCATGATAAGAACCAACATATTCTTACTGTCTTGTCATATTTTCTAGGGTATCATACAGACCAATGGGTTGATGAGGCTATGATAGGATATCTGTCTATAATTTCTTCAGATTCTAATCCCTCAATCATGTTCAATTTTTCCCAATTCCTTGCTGATGCAATCCATGATAAATTCTTGAAGTTTCATATAAAGGAGGTGTTCAAATGCACTTTTGTTTTGGTATACATGTTTGGTTATTTTAAAGCCAACAAATTCCAATTTGAGATGAGAAATCTTAATGATGACTCTCAGCCTCAATATTTCATATTTTGGACCACTTTACTAATGAAGGAGCAAAAGAATTACACATACAATAGTTTTGTCGATTCATTTGTACATCCAGAAATCAATACACTTAGCAGTACAATAGAACAAAGGGTGAAGGAAGAAATCAAGAAAATTATGCAGTTAACAGATCAAGTGAGAACAAGAGATTTGTACTTGTACCAAAATTATAAAGAGATCCAAGTTTATGGGTGTGAGTATGCCCCCTACAAACTGCCAAAGTTACTCTCCATGAGAATCTTTTCATTGGAATATATAAGATGAATGATCAATGCATATGAGGTACACTTCATCTCTGCAAAGAAGAAATCCCAATTTAGGATTAAATCCAAAATTGGCCCTTTTATTTGCAACAACAGGGCAGCAGGAGAAGAGGCTGATAAGATATTGAAGGAGATGAAATTTACTCACAGTTTCACCTGGTCCTATGACCTAGTGGGGATCATCTCTAAGAAAAGGGTGGAAAAAAAGTCAACCCCATATGTCCATACACAAGCCTGAGATTGAATAAATATGTGAATCAAGAAGAATAGGTAGCGAATACATTGCAAGTGGTTGAAGAACAGGTGATTTCCACCTCATCCATTCAAACCCCAACTCCATAAGAAAGGGAGGCTACACTAGATAAAGAAGACAAGGGAAAACAACCAAAGAAAGAAATATGAAGAAAGAGGAAAAGAGATGATCAGTTTGACATGGAGATTGATACATCTAGTAAAGAATTCAAAATGAAGTACAGGAAGAGAGCAAGAGTCCACATGGACATTGACCAAAACAATAAAAAAGAATAACAAACAATCATCACTAAAAAATATTCTCCAAGCTCTTCCCCAGTAGGTGGTCAGACCATTTTATCCACATCTTCTGCCACTGTTCCATTCCAGCAACAAAACTTCCAAACTCCTACATCTACTGCCACTACAGGACAAAAGAAGGAGAACATCTATGATACATTCAAGGAGATCAAAAGAAATAATGAGATACTCAAAACCAGCACCTACAACCAATTCTGGAAGCAGACACGTAGTTCACAGAGTAGGATTTTATTAGTCTTTGACTCAGAGAAAGGTAGAATGAAAATGGATTTCTTGGAAGCACATATCGCTCATCCAAAAACAACAATAGACTATAAGCACAATGCTTTTGAATTTGATGTGAAAGATATTCATCCAATAGATTAGATGGAGATGCATAAGCAGACTAGAGAAACGATCTCCTCCACATTGACCAGCACAACCATGAGCCTATCTAAGTTGCAAGTTCATTGTCCAATGCACAATCACAACTTAAAATGGAAATATTTCCTCTATGGCCAAAGATAAAAGAATTAAATCCATATAGGATTTAGTGATACAAATTGGGTATGACCCAACAAACATACCAGCTGTAGAAGCAATTGTAAGAAATAAGAATGCAGATATAGCAGCATTGAGGAAGCGTTGGGAGAGGGTCTCCTACAAAGCTGTGAACCTGGTCCATTTTGTATATTTTTCATTATATTTAGTCTAACGTAGGGGTTTTGGGGTGGGTCAAAGCCTCTAATGCATTGTAAGTGGGTCAAGGGTAGACCAAGAGTCGGCAAACCATGGTTTGCGGACCATTGGATGCGTAGGCTAAAGTAGTATAAGTAATTGAACCTTTTTTGAGTTGTAAGGTAGAAAATGAACTAAGATTGGTACGAATTGAAAATTAGTAGATCTGTTTTGGGTTTTTGGGGAAAGGACTCCTGTTGGCTGTGTGCATGGAGATCCTTAGTCCTGCTATGTGTGGACCCTGCTGCTATGTGCGCAGGTTGGGTTTTGGGTATTGTAAAAGGATCTGAAGGATTAATGAAAGCGGAAGGTTATTGGACTCTATGATGTCTGTCATGTTATGCATGATTCTATGTTCAGCTCCACAAGTAACTTTGTTAAGTACTTATGCTGCGTTGACAATAAATCTAAATCTACTTGTTAGAATTTATGCAAGAATAGTTGCGATGGTTGCTTTATTATTCTATATCTGTTAATTATTGTGATTATACATGGTATTGCGCATGTGGATACGAAGGGACTTATAGATCTGGGTTCTGTAATATGTGATCTTATATTTGCGAAGTCGAACACTGCTCTGCCTAACTTACCTGCCCTCTCCCAGGGTGCGGAAACCTGGTTCTAGCACCCTCCCATACTTATTCGGTTGAGACTTTGGCATGCACAAGCAGGTCACTGCCGAAAGGGCCAGTAGTATAGGTGTTTGTTGGAAAATCTTAACCTCCGAACCTAGGTCAGGACCCCTCGAGCCAAATTTTGGGAGATGCATAAGGGAGCGTTCTCAAAGTGGGAGGATTGAAGGGGCATGATGCTCCTGCGATTTGAGACTTTGACAGAGGTACGGGTCAAGTTATTCCTTGGCATAGGGGATCTGCATGAACACGTGGTTGCATGGATGGAGGCATGGGGCAACGGAACTATAGAAGAGTGGGTTCACTTATTAACTCACGCGTTAGGTCCAATCCCTATTTCCTAGTACCTGGTTGCGGATCTACATCAGCGCACCCGCCACTGGGAAACTCTGAAGAATGACTTTATGGGAACATTCAGACTAATAGGGGGTTTCGAGGTGCTTGATGAAGCCTTGCAGGACATAGATACATTCGTTTTTGGCAATACCAGCTCTTTTGTAGTATTCGGGACGCCGACTTGGGAAACGCAGATGCAGGATATTGTCAACTGCCATAGCTTGGCAAGAGAGGAAGGTGAAGATGATCCACAGTCTATCTCTATCATAGAGTTGGAAGGTAAGCATGCCGTTGAAGGACCTCCACTGAAAGAAGTGGATGTCACTAAGCCTCTCAAGCTACGTGAAGTAAACATTGGGATGAAAGAGCACCCGAAGTTGGCTAATACTGGGGACTATTGGGATGAGAATATAGTAGGTAAAGTGGCCGAATTACTCACAGAGTATCAGGAATTGTTCCCTACAAAGTTTTCCGAGCTAAAGGGGATCACGGGGGATTTAGGGGTCATGCATATCACTCTCAAACCCGATGCATGATCCATAAAGCAGTGACCTTATAGGTTGAACCCCAAGTATAAGAAGAAGGTCAAGGATGAGCTCGATAAAATGCTTGCTGTAGGCATCATCGAACCTGTTGAAAAATCTGACTGTGTCAGTCCAATGGTGGTTCAGGAGAAAAAAACTAAGGGAGAGATTCGGATCTGTGTGGACCTACAAGTTAAACGATGCCTGCGTTCATGATCCATTCCCAACGCCATTCTCAGACGAAATCTTAGACAATGTGGGAGGACAGGAACGATACTCCTTCATGGATGGGTTCTCATAATATCATCAGATAAGAATCACATCTGAGGACTGTAGCAAAACCATGTTCGCCACTGAGTGGGGATCTTTTCAATATACTGTCATGCCGTTTGGACTAAAAAATGCCCTTGCTATCTTCTCACGGGTCGTTGTTGCAATGTTTAAATAATTCATTCACAAGTTCCTCGAGGTGTATTTCGATGATTGGACTCTCTTCGACCTGGTCAAAGCACACGTCTCAAACATGCGCATGATGTTGGATGTCTGCCAGAAACACCAGATTTCCCTAAATATCAAGAAGTGTATCTTCTGTGTACCCTTCGAAATCTTGCTTGACCACATAGTTTGTCGGCAAGGACTAATGGTAAATCCTACCAAAATCGTAGTTATTATAAATTTTCTAGTACCAATGACGGAGAAACAGCTACGCTCGATCCTTGGACACACGGGCTACTACAGGGAATTCATTCAAGGCTATTCGCTGATTACTTCCCCTATGGAAAAATTTCCCAAGAAGGATGTTTCGTTCTTTTGGAATGACGAATGTCAAAAGAGCTTCGAGCTACTAAAAGAAAAGATGGTCTTGGCACCTATTCTCATTTTTCCAGATTGGGAGAAGGTATTTCATGTTCACGTCGATGCATCAGGCATTGCTCTCGGGGCTATCCTTACGTAGCCATGAGAAGGCGATATTGACCATCTGGTTGCCTTTGATTAGGAAGCTCTCTGGTGTGGAACGCAACTACTCCACCACAAAGCGGGAGGGATTGGCCATGGTTTACGCATTGCATAAATATCGGCATTACTTGTTAGGAGGACACTTCAAAATGTTTGTAGACTATTCAGCTTTAAATTACCTGGTCAATAAACCTGTGTTGGGGGGGAAAATATGCCGATGGCTACTACTATTTCAGGAGTATGACTTTCAAATCATAGTCAAGCCGGGAAATTTTAATGTTGGGCTGGACCACTTGTCCCGAATAGAGAGTGGCAAGGAGCCAACAGACCTGGAAGCCAGATTTCCTGATGCGCATCTATTTTCTATCAAGGTAGTAGATGCACACTTCGCTGATATAATTCAGTTCTTGACTAATGGAACGACACCTCCAGAGTACTCTGTATAGAAGAAGAAAGAGTTAGTCACTTGGGCAGCAGACTTTACCATTATCGCAAGTCAATTATATAAGATGGGGGCAGATGAAGTATTGCGGCAATATGTTTTGGAGCACGAATGGAATGCTATCTTGGCAGAAGCTCATGACGGTGTAGTAGGAGGTCACTATGCAGGGAAAGAAACGACGCAAAATATCTTGAGGGCTGGGTTATTGTGGCCAACCTTGCATACTGACACCCAAAACTATTGTAAAGCCTGCAATACGTGCCAAAAAATCGGGAGGCCATCCCGCAGAGATGAAATGCCCCTTCAACCACAAATGGCTCTACAAGAATTTGATAAGTGGGCTATCAATTTCATCAGGCCTATCAACCCACCAGGAAAGAAGACGAGTGTGCACTGCATTATTACAACCATCGATTATGTAACCAGGTGGGTGGAAGCACAAGCAGTAAAGGATTGTACTACGGATACCGTTGTGCATTTCATCTTTGAACAAATCTTGACCAGATTTGTATGTTCGAAGATTCTCATGAGTGATAGAGGTACGCACTTTTTTAATGAAACAATCCGAGCTTTGACCAAGGAGTTCCAGATCCATCATGCGAAGAGCATGCCATATCACCCCCAAGCTAATGGCGCGGTTGAAGCTTTTAATAAAATCTTGGAGAAAGCATTGACTAAGGTATGCAATGTTGATCGCAGTGATTGGGACGTGCGCATCCTGTCGGTCCTCTGGGCCTATCAAACAACGTGCAAGAAGTTAACAGGAAAAACCCCATTCAAGATGGTTTATGGTAAATAAGTCGTTATGCCCATGGAGTCTATTGTTCCTAGTCTGTTTATCGCAACATTTACAAACATGACAGAACCATACATCATGGAGAAGCGATTAGCACAGCTTATGGCTTTGGAGGAAGATCAGTTTATTGTGAATTTCCATCAGCAAGTCCAGAAGGCCTACGATAAAACCTGGCATGACCAACACATTCGCCAGAAGACATTCGCGGAAGAAAAATTGGTCCTCTTATACGATATCCAGTTTGCAAAGCATCCCGGGAAGTTCCGGCAGCATTGGCTTGGTCTCTACATAGTTAAGGAGATCACAGATGGCGGAGTAGTTAGGCTTGCTACCCTACGTGGAGATATTCTCCCAGGCTACATCAATGGTAGCCGGCTCAAACCATATAATATTAAATGACTCTATGGCCAAAGTAGCCATACAGGCGCAGGTGGAGGCCCCACCACCACAGTGACTCGGGACGAGTCACAATATTGTGTTGGGGGACTGTTGGGACAGGGTCTCCTACAAAGCTGCAAACCTGGTCCATTTTGTATATTTTTTATTATATTTAGTCTAACGCAGGGGTTTTGGGGTGGGTCAAAGCCCCTAATGCATTTTAAGTGGGTCAAGGGTAGACCAAGATTCCACAAACCATGGTTTGTGGACCATTGGATGCGTAGGCTAAAGTAGTATAAGTAATTGAAACTTTTTTGAGTTGTAAGGAAGATAATGAACTAATATTGGTGCGAATTGCAAATTAGTAAATATATTTTGGGTTTTTGGGAAAGGACTCCTGTTGGCTATGTGTGCGGAGATCCTTAGTCCTGTTGTGTGCGGACCCTACTGTTGTGTGTGCAGGTTGGGTTTTGGGTATTGTAAAAGGATCTGAAGGATTAATGAAAGAAGAAGGTTGTTGGACTCTATGATATTTGTTATGTTATGCATGATTATATGTTGAGCTACGCAAGTAACTGTGTTAAGTACTTATGTTGCATTGACAATTGATCTGAATCTGCTTGTTAGACTTTATGCAAGAATAGCTGTGATGGTTGCTTTATTATCCTATATCTATTAATTATTGTGATTATATATGGTATTGCGTACGTGGATGCGAAGGGACTGATAGATTTGGGTTCTGTAATATGTGATTTGATATTTACGAAGTCGAATGCAGCTCTACCTGACTTACCTGCCCTCTCCCAGGGTGCGAAAACCTGGTTCTAGCACCCTCCCATACTACTTCGGGTGAGACTTTGGTTGTGAAAGTAGGTCACTGCCAAAAGGGCCAGTAGTATATGGGTTTGTTGGCACACCTTAACCTTCGAACCTAGGTCAGGACCCCTCGAGCCAACAAGAAGCATCTTAATATGGTAACAACGGAAGATACTCTAACAAAGGATATAGAAGAAAATGAAACACAGGAGTCTGAAATGATGAAGCTTATCATTGAACAATTACCACAAATCAAGCAAATGGAATCTGAGATGGAAAAATTGATAAAAGATAAAAAAAAAGGCAACAAAATCCATCATTCCATTACAAGCAGTCCCTCTTGTTGTCATTCATTCAAAAACATCCATGGCTACAGGTACATCAAGTGGAGGCACTTATCATTTAGCCAAGGCCATGGAAAACATGTCTCTACAGATATCAGAAATAAAAAAATATGCAATACCAAGTCAATACCCTACATGATCAGATAAACAGAAATGAGTCAGCACATGCTACAGAGTTGCAAATAAGCAAGAAATTGATAGAAAGTCTGCAGAAGTCTCTTCAAGAGTCTTATATTGGGAATATGCTAGGAAGAGTCAAAAAAATAATTTGGTTGAATATAATTGACTCCATGAATGCGATATGGCCATCCATCCAAGTGATTTTTTAACAAAGAGATATAATTTATTTTGTGAGGGTTTCCATAGAAAAGGAAAATGGTGAACTTGCAGGCATTCCTGAAACTCCTAACAATATCATCAAATTTTTAAACTTCAAAAGAAATTTTGAATTGGAACCCCCAGGAGTGGAGGACAAGACATCAACCATACTTGAGGCCAAGAAAGTACTAAACAAAAAGTGTTTGGTTACAAAGGTAGAAGAAAAGTTTCATGAGCTACAAATTGGAGTTAGAAGAATTTTCAACAGAATTGAACCTCTAAACAAAAAAGGATTGCCTTCCTTGTTTGTAATAAATGACAAGCTTATGACTAAGACAAATTATGTAAATAATCTCACTGAGATTTCCAAGGATGCATACAAACATGCCAATGTGAAGAACACCATGACAAGAAAGGCTTTCTATGAAGTTCTCAACAATTACATTTTCATGCAGCATGAAATCAAGTATATTTTCCAGTTGAAGCCAAATTTAATGAAGTATACTGAGACTGATGAAATCTACAGGAAGTTAATGAAAATCAAGATTCCAAATCCAAAGGAATGGGAGAAGTTATGTGACTACCAGGAAGGATGACAACTCAACATATTATCAGAATAACCAACTCAACTCATCATTTAAGTCTGTAGACCAGTGTATCAGTTCAACATATCATCCTTGGATTTTCCATCACATCAATCAACTACAACACCCAATAACGAATTTATGGAGATTATAGCCACTTTTCATGACTATTCCAATGTGTCCATGTGGTGGTCACAATTTTCAATTTTCAGTTATCATTGTAAAAAATAGAAGTTTGCCTCTGTTGATACGAAAATCAATAGGAATTAGTTTAAATACTGCATTTCTATTTAGTATTAAGGGTTGGACCCTAGATTGTAATATTTTTCTCATTGGATAACTGTGATTTTGGAGCTGGAGCATCAATACTAAAGGACCATTTTGCAATATTCTTGAGTGGTATTTTCCTGGTGATGTATTTCCTTTACTGTGTTTAATGCTTTCCATTGTTTTTTATTTTAATGTATCATTTGAATTCTAATTGTAAAACGGAAATCTGAAGATTGAGATTTGCTGCTTAGAGCACCTTAATTCTGGCTATTTTTACAATATAAGTGTTTTTTCTTCTGATGTCTAGTTTAAGAATACTTAATTTCTTTTAAACCACTACTGAAATAATTTTTCTTCATTCTATAATTCACTCTGTTATAAAAATATAGTAAATACAATTACCTTGCCTTGCAATTTCTCTGGAATAATCGATGCAACCACCCATCCTATTGTGACTCCATAGCCCAATGGAAATAGTTTATAGAGATCCCATAATCCGACCAAAACTATCAATCAAAAACAACCCTCACAAGTAGTTTAACTAGCCTAATATCAGAGAACTTTAAAACAAAGCTAAATCTTACAGAGAGATCCCTCTCTGAGTCTAGGAGGGCTAGATCCTAGGCTCCAAAGTGGTTTGATGTTGTCATTTTATGATTATTCTTGCCAATATTAAAATTATAGAATGATAACATGGTTCAATTAGGTGATAGGTCCTGCATGCGAAATTTTATATGTCAATACCTATAGGTGGTGCATATACTTTCCTTAAACATAAAATTTTACACTCATAAGGAGTGATAACCTTAAATGCACTCACTAAAATCATGAATAGAGTAAGTTCAAATCATAAAGGGCATGCTTAATGATGTGACGTGATATAGGAATTCACTAGGAATATAAGGATAAGGATTCATAATATAATGTCAAGGATGTGGTTATATGTCACTTATATATCAACAAGTATAGAAAAATTTCTTGAGAATATTTGTGGAAATTGCAATAAATTTACATCAAGAGTGAGAAGGAAATTAAACCATCGTTTTGGCACAAGGTGGTATACTACAAGCATAGTCCATACAAATAATGCATAGTGATAATAAAATTCTATGTGAAAGGGTATGCTAAGGTAATACGTCAAGTGTAGTTCTGATGTACGTTGATGGAATTAAATACATTGTTGGTGTGACATATCAAGGGTGGAGAGGATGTGTGCACATACATCAGGGGTTGGTTGTGACATATATTGGCATGTGATTTAAAATTATCATCAACATTGTGTCATCACCACTAGTTATGGATTGGGTAGGTGATATAGATGTCACAGGAAACCATGAGAATTATCTATTAGTGTAAATAAAATAATGTTGAACAAACCAACTATATGATTAATGTGACAAACCCTCTGTTATATTGCATTGCAACAAGCGATGAAGGATTTGATGTATAACACATTAGGAATCATAACTAGGCACATATAGCCATGTGACGTGGAAGTGCTGCTAGAGATCACTCATCATAAAATGGGGAGGCAACAGAATTTTCAATTTTCATTTGTTGCATGTGACTAGTTCAGAGAATAAGAAATGAGACCTCTCTATAAATTATTTCATCCTCTATAAGTCGTAGTTCCAAATGTGATCTCCTCATATCAAATACTTCATCAATATCATTCATCTACTACCTCCAGCAAGTTGCACTTTTGATCTACGACCTCTTCTCAAGTTGAAAAATAGTAAATGTAAGCCTCAACAATTGAACATGAAAGTGTGACCTAATATATTATGTGATTATGAATTTGTTACCTGCGACCTCCCATAGATTATAGTTTCTACTTGCAGCCTTTCCTCAAGTTTCGTTGTGATTTTGCAACCTTTCACAATTTTCACTTTCCACCTGACATGACAAAGAGGTAGAATGTGACTATTTGGTATCACAAGCCACCTCTAATGAATACTTCCCTCCTGATATGATACTTGCAGTGTGACTCCAAAGTGTGATTTCCACTACTCTTTAAAGTGGTGACCTACGCATCTCACCAATCACATTTCAAATTCACAGGGATATTCCTAATATGCAATTAGAAATGGTATTATAAATTCAAAGTGTGACTAGTCATGTGAAAAGGAATTATGCCTAAGAAATTTTCATCACAAAGAATATTGATAGACCCTTTAAATACCACTACACTAGTTATGCATGAAATGAGATTTAGTGTGGATTATTCAGCTCCCATGGCTAAAAGAATATTTCAATATGTTCAAGTAGTTATTCCGTGTGCAGAATTATTGGGAAGCCCATAAATGACCCAAGGGATATGAATTAGTTAATGCATGCTTAAATAAAACATCAAAAGAATGAAATTCTTCATCCAATGCTTCCCGCAATGAAGTTTCATTCATTTGTATGGTTCCAATGTTTAATTCATCTATGAAATCAACTAAATAATATTTTGTAGCAGCATAAAAAAGTGTGATGTACGATGAACTTGCAAAACCTACAGAAGAACAACATGATATTTTATGAAAAAGAAATAGGTGGGAAATAAAGTGATGACATGCTTGCGGAGGATGACATATTTTATGAGGTGTATTTGAAACATATTCACAGAGTGCCATTTGATATCATGGAGAAAAATGTAGGCTTCACCTTTTTATGGCTCATCAGTTTCATTATCATTCTACCCTGGAGAATTTTGTTTTCCTACAGAGAGAAAACTTAGTTTTTAGAAGCAAGTGTTTATCTCAAGTGTTCTTGTATTGGGATTATATGCAAGGATGTCGAAAAATGTAGGTGGAAGGTCGAACATGTCATCATATTTAGATAATCTTGTTATACAACAAGGAGTCTTTTCAGACAAGAGTGCTCAAAATTTTTCTTGATTTATTTTTTTGAAGCTTTGAAAGCAAAGCCCAAATTTGAATCAATTTTTAATGGGGTTGAACTGAATAAAATTTTATCTCCTATTACTTGGATAGTTTCCAATCAGACACTGACAGTGAGAGAAGAATCATGTATGTTGTATAAATCTTATCTAACTAGCAAGACTTTTTAACAAATTGGATCCTTTCAATATTGATGGTGGAAATAGTCAGTTTTCAAGTTCCTTGTCCAACGTATTTGAGAGCATGTTTAACTTTTCATCCCATGATGCTATATCTAATCACTTTTTTAAAACTACCACAACTCAATTGAAATAGGATGAGATTTTTCAATCACTTGAGGAGTTGGAATCACATACCATAGGAAACTTTCTTCATTATTTGTCTAGTCTTGTTTATGAGGTAATTACATTTCCTAGTCTAACAATGTATGGGAAAGTGAAGATTTTGATTTTCTTAGTAGTGGGGGTGGCATGGATCTAGAAGAATAGTCTCATGATAACTCCAATGGTTGTAAAATTATAGATGTATTTTTTTGGGCTCACACTTCTTAGCATGGTGGATCAAATGATCTTGTTACTAGAAGGAGTCTTTATGGGGAACACCCATCAAGGAATCTCTTTGTAAGAAATAATAACAAAAATGTTGAAGATAGCTAATTACGAGCTCTTCTTGAGAAAAATGGCACCATGTGTACATTTTAAATTGCTTGCAAGCATCATGGATTTGTCACAATATCATATTATGCCATAAGGGAAACATGTGGTGCTATGAGAGAACTATGGAAAAAACCCTTGAAGTGACGAAGATATATATACACTTTTCAATCCCGAAAAAAAATACTTTAGACAAAGATATAAACCAAGAAAAACTTGTAGTGTTAAACCTCGATCCATCTATTTCAAATGATGATATCCAAAAAATATTTGGTGCCCTTCGTGAAACCAAAGAGATCATAAGTTGACAATGGTCTCAAAAACCTTGATTGAGTTTGCTTGAAATAAGGACATGATGGTTTGCAAGGGACTTCCCCAAAACATGGTTAGGGAAGCTCAGAAGGACCACACACGAGTTGTGCATACTTTATTGATATTGCAGTGCAAAAAAGGACTATACAGGGGTCCTAATTGAAATTTTATTTTTATGATCGTATTATATTTGTAGTATTGTGCTCTGACTACAAATGTATATGGCTAATCTAATTATTTTTCTTGCATATAATAGGAGAAAGAAATAGTTTTCACCTACATGAAGAAATATGAGATCCAATCAAAGGCAAGATGATTCAGAAGATATAAAATTTTGTTTATTGAATATTCAATTCCACAAGAAGGTTGGCCAACTAGGGTTTTGAAAATCAAGAAAACTAACTCTAGGATCATGTAACAATACCAAAGGTACAACATCAAAATTTATTTTGATGCATATAAGGTGTGATAGCAGGAAACCCACCTTGTCTTATGAACTATAAATAGCATTAGGAATGAGTACTTTAGGTTTTGAGAACCCTTTTTACTCACCTCATGTCTTTTCTACTATCATAATGTAAATATTTCTCATCATGATTTCAAAAACTATGGTGAGATAAATTGGCATGTAATATTCATTAAACATGAGAGAGAATTGAAGAATGTCAAGATTCATGAGGGTAGGAGAGAATTCATAGATGTGAATAGTCACCTCACCTCTATAAGTATACCCTCATGCCTCATTTGTAAAAGTACTTTAGCACTTGATTTGGGGCTAGGATTACATAGTTTATTTTTGCTTGAGAAGCTAAAATAATCCAGTTCTTGGAAGCTTGTAGGGTGAGTGGAGGTGAGGCTAGGGTTTTTTTGCTTTGGATGATGGTATGGGAAGCCCATGTTCCATTGTTGAGATTTCATGGATTATAAGACATGTACTAACTGTATTTTCATTAATATTAAGAAGAATTTATTTTCTTTCAGTATGGATTCGTGTGCATCTTTATGATTGTTGTATTGGCTTTCTTGTATTTCCAGTGTTTTCATGCGTTTTTTCATGTGGGCATATGTTAATGAACTCATTCTTAGCTTATAGCTTTCATGCCCGATTTTAGTCTATGGTTACTTATTCCATGCCATGTCAGTAACCTATTGTAAACTAATTTTCAATTAACCTCTAGCATGTTCTTGTTCATGTATGTCTGAGATGGTTTTACCTCATTGATTCTTCTCATGGCATACTTGTTTTTGTTGTTACTTTCCTATATCTTGTTTTGTAGTTTGTCAATCTTGGGTGACTTTATTCCCATTGCTCGAGCATTTCATTCTTTTCCTTGCCCTAGCATCTCCTGATTTCAAAACTAAGAGTGAAAGTGACATGATGACATTCAGGACTACAGCCCAGATGGGGCTCCTATCTCAAACCATGTGAGGTTTGATTGGGTTTTCACACGAGGGAGAACCATAGCTGTTGGCGATGCATTCCATCCCATCAACAAATTTATGGTGCTAGAAGGAGGGCTATATGACAAGTTTAGTTTGTGGAGCCTTTATCTTAGCATAATATATTTAAATGACTTCACCCCAAACCTCTATTTGGGTTGTTTTTCTAAAAGTATTAATATTTCAGTACATGCGGAAATAATTTATCAATTGTCACAGTTTAATTTTGATGGCAAGGGTCAAAAATTTTTGTTAGTACATATGTGTTAAGTTATCCATTTCTATCATTATAATGGAATACATTGTAAATATATTATTGGAAAATTGTTCACCCTCATTCTTAAAGTTCATTTCAAACAATGATGGCGTGTGTTACCAATTTCTTCGATCCATTCGTTCGAGCAATTCATCAACAAGCTTCGTCAATATTTTGACAGGTACAATTGCCAAGATCTATTTAAAAGGATAAATCAATTATAATGAGGCCCAAACAATCATTAGACTATTTTGTTGATGGGTTTGTTCATCTTTGTTATGAATTTCCTAAAAGAAAAATTTATTGGATGTATTCAAATGAAAAAATCCAACAATTTGTTTGTCTTTCTTTGCAAGGATTTGAATCCGAGTTGAATCCTTAATTTGTTGATAGACCTATAAATTGCAAATTATAAATAAGCTAGATCTTATCCCTAATATTGTCTTTCCAACTTCCGTGAGTTGGGAAAAGTCTCAAGCCCCTGAGAAGAAAATTATCACCTATGAAATTTCACACCCTCCTTCAGTTTCATTACCTAATGAAATTTATGTCATTAATGAGCTAGGTGATGAGGAGTGTTTGTAGGGTAAGGAATTAATTTTCGTACTTCTAAAGCTCTCATACATCCCGTTTAAATTGAAAATCCTAAGAATCAAGTTGATATAAGATCTCTCAATGTTGACAAGGTTCAAATTGAGCCTATTAAGAATATTTCTTAAACTACGCTTGAATCTCCTCATATTATGCTCCCTCATTCACATATTTTCCATGACCTCACTCTTGTCTAAGAAAAATTATAATTTCTTATCAACTCCATAGACCATAACATGCGTGATGATTCATTTCTTCCTCAAGATGACACTAATGTGTAGGATTCCAATCTTGGATCATATTTGGGTGGAATTGATGTCTCTTCACCTGAGTTGTTTCATATTCTGTACCTTTTTTATTTCAATGAGTGTACTACACCAGTGGTGTCTCCATACTCTTTAAATATTTATCCAACTGGTTCTAATTGTAATTCGGTACATAATGATGTTGTAGCACAATCAAGATATGGTAACATTGAATCCATTATTCATAATATTTTCCAACTGTAATCTTCAAAAACTAAAGTGGAATATTATACATCTTGGAAAATTCAAGATGGTCCTTCAGTTCATTCATCCTCATTCTTAATCATTGGAGAGTCTCATGCGTCTGATGCCCAACCTGCTCAAATTAGTGGCTTTAACGATCACCATTCTATTGAAAACATTTCCACCAACACCTCTGATGATAGATGTTTTCATTCATTTTTTTATTTCACCAAGCCAATGAAATTTTCTAATCCATCTTCTGAAGGTTCAATGACTTTTCAGGAAGTTGAGGAACTTTAGTTTCCACTAATGGTTATGTTAGGTTCTCACATTCTTGATGGTATCCCTGAACCAAGTTGAGTTATGGTTTCCTCACATGAATCCCTCTCAACGTCATCTCGCATGTTGAAGAAAAATTTTGAATGATTCTGATATGAATCACTTCTTGTACTATGATATGTTTGTTGAGGAGTGTACACTAGCCATTGTTTCAAATCCTTTTGGTTCTTGCATAGTTGGTGTAGTTTATGATCAAGTAAAATCTGGTGTTGTCTCACAGACTACTGTATTTGAGGGGAAAAAATCACCTAATTCCTCTTTTTCATGAGACTCCTTTGTTTGATTCATCTCCAGCTTGGAAACCAAAATGATCTAATCTTTTAAGAAACCAGACTATCAATATTCAAACATTTGATCAGACAAGTGACATATTCAATTATGATTTTGTTGTCACAACTAATTATGACTGTGTGCATTCACCTGTTTGTCTAACAAATGGTACCAATATTTATTGATCTATCATTTGAAGGTTCATAGGTTGTTCAGGACAATGAGGCACTTAAAATCTTGCCAATGCTTATGTCAGGCCCTTACATCCCTGACAAAATCCATGAAAAAGATCAAATTAAGGTTTTTAAAATTAGGGTTTCCACGCTAGAGTCCTTTGATATCTTAATAGCACCTGATGGACGTCCATATTTGGAAAATTTCCAGGGTATTCAATTTTATCATCTTGAACTCCTCTACAAGAAAACAACCTCTTAGCTCTCTATGTTGGATTTAGGTTGAGGAACTAATGAATTCATATTGTGGAGAAATGTTTGAGGTTACCAAGATTATCATTTTGTTTACCAGGATGGGATTTCAACTTAGTTGGAATATTATTTTCTAGCATGATTTCCTTCCATAAAACGTGAACTTATTTCTCTTATGCATGTTTTATAGGTAAGATTTTTTTTTTTTTTGAAAATTATTTATGTTGGTCCTAATCATTGACATCTTTGTTTTTGCAGGTCATGAACTACTACAGTGACTGCACTCGAAGTTTGATTTCGCATGACCCAATCTACTCTGTGGTTTAAATTAAGGTTTTAGATTTAGATTAGTTAGGGTTTTAGCTTTTACTTATTATCTTGTTAATTATGGTTTTAATTTTAGTTTTATTAGGGTTTTCTTTTTTTAGGTATATCTTAGTTATAATCTGGTCATGATTACCAAAGTTTAGTTTTTTTCATGAGAATTACATGACTTAGTTGTAGTTATCTATTTTTTCTTACATTACATTCTGTTACACTGTAATTTTATCCATATACTACATGTATTTATTTCTGTTACATTTTATCATGCATTCATCTCCTTGCATAACATACGCTAATTGTTGACCTAGCATTGTGCCTGCTCTCTATGTTGCATGGAACTTCATGATCCCACATAATCCTTGCTCACTGAAAACATTGGATGCCTTAATAAGCTTTACTTAACCCTATTTAACTTTTTGAAATCCTAAAAGAGCTTCCCTGGTAATTTTACATTAATGCTAAAAACTCTAACCCTAATGGTGGCATGTGATTGTGATGGTTGCTCCAAGAGGAAGCCTCTCATTAATCGAGTCATTAAAACTACGACTTGAACACCATTCATATGATTCTAACTCATAAAAAAAGAAAATAAATGTAAGTACTCGTGGGGAACCCTAATAAATTCAAATGAAATATATATATAACCTAAACCCTACGTCTGACTTGGTTCTGTATATCTCATGGTATGTTTTCGCTTCTCATTTCTCAGTTGGAGATGAGTTGTGGAAGTATGGGCTGAGGGAAGACTTAAATTAAACGATATTTCGGTTTCTGTCAAAAAGGAAACAACCTCTCTTTCATGTAAAATAAGACAAGATCCCTCGTCTGCCCTGGAAAAATGAACCACTAATAAATGATACCAATGAGAATGAGAGATATAATAAATCAAATAAAGGGTAAAGTGTTGAGAAAGGCTCCTTGCATAAAGAGGTGATGTAAGAAACTGCTTCAGGGTACTGAACATGCCTACTGGTAGTGAAGCAACAATCGTGATTTCTTAAGTGACTCTGTCAAGGTACTGAACATGCATGCTAGAAGTAGAGAAACACCAGAAACTCACTTCAATTTTCTAAATGCAATAATCCATTTGTCATGCTTGTTGAATTGTCATCAAATACTTACATGTGTGAGTGATTTTTTTAGTGTGTAAATACTGATAGGACCTAGCTAGGACAAAGGGGAAGGGAATATCTATATAAGGACATGAAATCCTAGGAGTACCCATACTGTTTGTTCAATATTTACTTGCATCATTTAAAAAAATCGATATGTTGTAGGGGCATATGGATAGATGTTGGATCCTACTAGTGTTTTTCTAATTGTTGTAGCCACTATAATAACACCCAAAATTTTTGGGCATATCTAAATTTTGGGTCTGCCTCTACTTGTCAAAGGTACTTGGGATTATCCCATAAGGGATATGATCATATTATGAATTGGTCAATATCGCCATTACCCATTTCTATCAAACCCCAATGTTGATTTCTCTTTGGTGATGCATATGACTCTTTCTACGAGTATATTGATCTTATACATGCATTAGGGTTTCGCGAGTGTTTACCAGATAAGGTAATTATTTGGATCTCTTTTTTTATAATGATTGGTTACATTATATTGATATTCAGGTGCTACTTAGAAGTGGTATTGGCTTATTATGGTTTATGAGTTGCTGCAATATGACATTGCTTATTTGATGAATTTACTATTTGATAGCATTGCTTTGACGACTTAACTGATGGATGAGTTGGATGTCATCAGACCTGACAGTGAATAGTTGGCACAGGTTCAGGGGGAGCATTTTCTATGCTTCTATTAGTGCATTGTTGGAATTATGGTTTATTTAGATTTCCTTGTTTCATAATGATGTTCATGAAAGTTATATATCATTCACGATGTTGTTGGATACACATATGTTGCTGAAGTTTTGGATATATTTCTTACGTTTCACTTAATGAAGTTGATCCTACATAACACACTTGATGAAGAAGATGTTTATGCTATATTTGACATTTATATGTTTTTGTAATTATAACTTATGTCATACGCAAGATGCTTATGGTGAAGTTATGGATGAAACCTAAATGTTGCTTGATCTACATAGTTGTTAAGATGTTGCTAATCAAAATTGTGATGATAGATGATTCGCTTTGTCTGCGCACCTGGTGATGATGCATGAATAGTATGTTGCTTGAGGATTTTTTCTCTTCCTATGTGTGGAAAGATCATTTTGATCTCAATAATATGATCATGGAGATGGGTTACTAACAGAGCTTGATTGTACAATCTCATGCTATGATTGTTTGATGACGATGAGTTCATACATATTGCTATCTCTATGCCATGGGATATCAATGAAATATAGATAGGGATATTATGGATGATTAATTGAGTTTCATATTGGTAATGTTTCCCATAATGTGATACACTTTATTTATGTTGAAGGCTATCATTATATTTGATAGATGCATATGATGAAATTGTGGTCCAAGAGAATGATATTGTTTCCTATGAATTATAATCAATTCTGTAGTAGTTGGGTTCTTGTTTCCATGACTACTTCAGGTTTTAATATGATTTTTCCTTATTTTTATAGTTTTGGAAATATTTTTTGAACTGGGAGCATGTCAACAATGACTTTCTTGAAGCATGAAATATGTAAAACTGCATGTACTTGGGAAGATGAAAGCAACTCCAATTTGTATGCCATAGTACCAATGTTTTGCAACACTTTGTAAGGACCATAATATTTGGGTGATAATTTATTATCATTGTTAGATTTCTTGAGGGACATTTCTTTGTATGCTTCTAGACTTAAAATTACCCAGTTTCCTACATAAAAACTTCTTTCACTGTGATGTTTATTTTCCTCTCGTTTCATTCATTTTATGCCAGAGTGGGGGTATCCTTTAAGATTTGGAGAACTTTTTGTTCATGTTCGATGTGATATTCCACTGTTTGAACCTTATATTTTTCTCTTAAATGTGATTTCATGGAAAATGGATGATATCCATAAACTACCATAAATGGGGTCATTTTTGCTGCAATATTGAAGGAAGTGTTATACCACAATTTTGCCAGAGGTAACCACTTGAACCATTGTGTTTGTTTATCACATAAAAAGAAACGAACATATCCTTCCAAACATTTGTTAACTATCTCAGTTTTCCCATCATATTGAGGATGATAATACAAGCTATGAGCTGATTGAGTATGAAGACAAGAGAATAATTTTGTCCAGTAACCAATCGATGATCTGCCCGCCACTGTCATGGCCAAGGTCTCTACTGTGCTCGGCGATTTCTTTGGCTCCCTCTATTGCGGGTAATAAAAAATTGACAGTGGATCCCAAAGTTTTGAAATCCAGAAGTCTAGTAATCTTGTCTAACTTTTCTTTGTATTCATGAGGTACCTGAATTATGGGAAACCTTTTTCTCGCCGCCTACCTCTGGTGCTTAATTTATTTTTAGGCATCAGTTTTTGCCATTTTCATCTTCATTATTTTGTTGGAGAGACAGGTAGAGCTTCTATTTGGAGTTGAAGTAGTATTTTCTTCCCTTTTATCGGGCACCACCTGATGGAGACCCTTTTGGTGCTTAATTTCTATTTTTGCATCAAATTTTTCAGTTGTCATCTTCGTTCTTTTATTGGAGAGATGGGTGGATCTTCTTGTTGGAGCCAGAGTATTATTTTCTTTCCTTTTAGTGGGCGCAATGTGATATGGGTGGAGGGTAATATAAAAACCCTTCAACTAAACTCCATTCGTTGCAACTATCTTTTCATAAAATAGCGAGCAATAAATACTTAAAGTCGACGATCCTTTGAATTAATGTTTGATAAAGTAGTCGTTGAGCGAGTATTAATACCATTTATTGAATACTATTAACCCCATGATTATATTTGGATAATGATATTTACTAAGTGTCACTGGCCCCAGTTCCCCACTACCATAAAATTAAATTTCTTGTGATAACGACCAAGTGAATGAGTGGTTTCATTTTATTTTTAAGGTTGTACAAAATGCAAAATTTTCATATACGGATGAAATTATATGTTGTTATAATGAGATGTATTTTTTTACAACCTACATATTATTATCATGTTTATATATCATATGTTATTACCAGTATATATGAGCGTAGTCTAAATAACCCACAACTTAGCCAAGAAAATAACAGAAATTCCAGTAAGATTATGAAAAAATCATGCATAAATTTTTGAAAATCTAGGTTACAATTGTCAAATTTTAGAATTTTGGGTGCCTGAGGGGTTCTTGATGGCTCTGAATCCATTTTCGCCATGAAAAAATTATTCAAACACTCCAACATTCTTTTTTTTTTGAATTTCGTTTTTACTGGATTGTGGTATGAAATTTGTTGTCTAGGTGCATTTTCAATCTTAGTAATTAATGTTGTATTTATCTATGTTATCTCACAAACATTTTTTGGTAAAAGTAACGACATTTCATCACTATTTGTGTATTAGAATACATCCATAACGTTGAAGAAGTCACACCATCCACACTTTCGGTTGAGTTAGGGGTGGGGTGGTTTTGTTTGGTGTTAAAAGAATTTTATTGTGCAAGCAATCAAGATTATAGACATGTATCTTCATTTATGAAAGTGAAACATTTTTATTATTTTTAATTTATATAAAATGTTCAAAAAAAGGATGATATGATTTTCAACCATATTAAAGATTCACTTTGTGATATTATGGTGAAAGTTAAGGTTCATTTTTCAATGTTTTTAGTGTAAATGGGTAGTTATGATAATATCAATCACTGGAATTTAATTTTAATCAATGTATAGAAAATTTTGAGAGAAATTTGTTTCTTATTGCCCCATTTAATGAGTGGAATTGATACTTTTTTTAGTTTGGTTTTTCCCATTAAGGATCAATGTAAGTATCAAATATCACAAAAATATATGTTGCCAATTTTGAAAGGTTTGATACAAACATGTATGCAATATACATGACCACACTTAGGGCTCCATGTACCAATCCTACTTGAACCCTCAACTTGTAAAACAACATAATGAATTTCCCTACACATGTTACTATTTGGTTTCTAATTAGTGGTCAATTGCAACAGAGGAATTTAATTATATTTCTAATTAGTGATCATCTGAAATAGAAGAATTCAATTATATTTCATCTTATTTGCATATTCAATGATGAGAGAATGTTATTGTTACAATTTTAAGTATTTGTTGTTAAAAAGGTGTATTGATGTGTCAATAATTACATTATGTGCTCTTCCATGGAATATATTAGTCCTAAACAAAAGAGGTTCAAATTTTCTATTGTTGAAATGGCATTCCAAATGTTTAACAACATATTGCATAACCATTTTTCACTATGATCATTACCCTCTTATTATGATATTATTTCCAAATTAATGAAAATGGTAAGGGTTGTCTAGATAGAGCTTCCTAGACTCTTTCTCCTACAGATAATGACTTTCCTGTTACTATTTATAATTTTCCTAAGTCTCTTAGAAGGATGATTAATGAATTGGAAAATTTCAAATTTCTATTTTCTATAAAAAACCACATATCAACGACTCTTTGCAAAGAATTGCTAGGTCCTATGATTATCATCTCATTAATGATATGCATTGAATATGTTCCATCTCTTCTTAAAATAATGTTAGTTGAAATTAATGTAAAAGCTTTATGTCCTTTATACATATCTTAAGGCCTACATATAAAGTGTATTCATGTAATTGCAATTGTAGTAAAGGCGAGAAGTAGTATTATGCTATGTGAAAAATATGATTGAGATTAATACATTATTTTGTAATATTGCCTACAAGGTATAATTTACTTGTATTTGTAATACCTTGAAATATAACCTTGAATGGTTCCTATGTTCCCCTATTTATGAGTATTTTATAACTATATTGAACATAAATTGTTGATTGTGTGGAAATGTATGTGTGGATGGATGGACACCCCTTTTTGTTTATATCAATTCCACATTTGTTTGAAGACTATCAATAAATGTGAACAGTAGTCATTGTATCTTATTATACATTAGGATGGTTTCACATATGGTTGGTGTTGAACTCTCAAAATCAAAGCATCCAAAGCTCCTTAAAATAGATATTTCCACCAAAGACCAATATTAATAATCCTTGTCATCCATTCATCTCCATTTTTGGGTGTATGTTTGTATAGTTATCCCCATTCTAAAATATCCATTAGGATAAGAAGAATGCATGTGATCAACATGACATGCACTATAATTATCTTTCATGTTCTCCTAGTTTTCCAGATTGGCTTCTTTTGAAATCCCTATGGTTATAGTAAAGGAATGAAAGGGTTTCTATAGAAGTAGTTCACTCCAAAAAAATTCATCATAGGCATTTGAAACTTTATTTAAATTATAGTAAAATGTGGCTATATATGGACAATTGGGATAGTTCTCCTTTACTTATTTTGAAATTGTATGCATTGGATATAAGACTAACATTTTGTGAGGATTAAAAAATGAAGGGTGTTTCAAATAGGTTGTGATGAAACTAGATCTAAATAAAAAATATTGCAGGTCATGGGATATTCACTAAAATATTTTGCAGCCAACATTTCTCATGGTGAGCAGTGGAATACATGTGAGAAGGGGTAATTTTTGAAACATATGGAAATTTTATTGGGTTGTTATCTCTTGTTCAATAGTTTCTTCTAAATTTTAATGCTGAATTAACATGTGAGCCTAGGTTAGGTGGATTTGATGCTTACGTTAACTTTGATTCGTCAATAAGAGTTGGTAAGCTTGTGAAGTGTAAGCCACAATATATGGTAGAACTTAGTTTCTAATTTTTTTTTAATCTATTAAAAACATAAAAATAATGTTGGGATAGTTTTTGAAATGTATCTCAGAGTTCTTGCCTAAACAAGAAACACACGGCTCAATCCTAGTGATCCAACTTTAAATCTATGAAAATATCAACAGTAAAAGAATGTTGGGACAAGTTTCGACATATTTCTCAGGGTTATTTCATAAATAAGAAACACAAGGCTCAATCCTTGCAATCCAAAATTTAATATATGAAAAAGAATAATTATCAACTTTAAAATACTTAGTTGAACAATTGTCATAGGTTATGCTATCACTAAGAAAAAATGAAGCATCATTTTACAAATTCCTATAGGTTCATGTGTCAAAGGTAGAGTCATAGAATTCATTTTTCATTACTTGGTTAAGGAAAATTTTAAATTTTTCTTATTATCTTATCCTAAAGTCCAAAACTCACCCTCATTCAAATCCTTGCATGTTACATCAGTCATTATTTTATGACATTTTTCATTTCCCAAGTTTATAGCACCAAAAGATTCATTTTAGCCAAGAAATCCTGCTTTTGTAGTGAAATACACAGAGAAAAAACACTTTTCGCTACGAAACTACTAATACTTTCATAGCGACATTGCCTAGAAATACACTAGATATGCTACGAAAATAAGGATTCTTCCCTGTCTTGTCAAAACAACTGTTAGGTGTCAATAAATAATTGAAAGGGATAGGGTAGATGCCATTCAAGTAAGTTAGGGTTAAGATAAAGGTACAAAGGTCATATTTGAAGTCATTACCACCATTTTAAGCATGTATGAGTCATAATTATGCCATAAGTTGTCATCGAACTTCAAAATATTTTAAAAATGAGTCATTTTTCATTATCCATTCCCTCTTTGCATGTTATTGAGCTCTGGAGAGTTATTTCACTGAGTCCAAGCTATGGTTGGTATTTTTAAAGGTTTGCAGGTATCACTAATCAAGTGAGGTAGAGAAGAAATTAAAGCACCATGGCTGCAAAAAGGAAGACCAACAAAGGTGGCCACTGTCTCAAATATGAACCATCATATATGAACCTAATAAATGAAGACCCAACAACTATAGAAGTTTTCAGAAGAACAGGTTGTTTGCAGTTTTGTCAAAGATTGCAAGGATGCCATGTACAGGTTTCTAAATAATTTGCCCCAAATTTCAGTGGAAAAGCTATAAAAGTGGGAATGCTGAATCTCACTATAACACTAGAGACCATTGCAACAACAACATGGATTCTAAGAGGACAAGAAATATGGTTCAAATTTTTCAAATTCAACATGGAGGAATGTAAATAATTTATCAAACCAGAAAATAGTGAGGTTGACCTTACAAATGTCGTTCCAAGGAGCTGCATGAAAAATAATTTCTCAAAGCTACTACTTATCATTCAGAAATATTTCACTTGTGAAGGAAGATATCATAAAGTTTATTCTTACCACTTCAAGCTTCTTCTACATTTTGTTGGTAAGATATCTCTTGATCTACCTTTTTATTTACACAGAAGCTTAGAAAAAATGGCAGATAAAATTCAAGCTAAATCTGAGGGAAGTGAAACCTCAATTTTTCATCATGGTTTAATAAAATTGTTGGTTTTAGATGAGTTACAAATACTAGGAAGAGACTAGTCTTCTTTTTTGTTTGTTAGTGGTTTTGAAATGTATACCATTACCCCTAAAAGAACTCCTAAACCTAGAGGTATACCATCACCTTTAGTGGCAGAACAAATTGAACTAGTAGGGGCAGAGCAAAGTGAACCAGTAATCATGGAAAAAAAGTGGTTGTAGAGACTTGATACATCTACTGTTTCACCTTCAAAACAAAAGACAACAATGAGCAAACCTGCAAAACAAGAGCCAACTGTGAGTAAGCATGGCAGCAAAAGGATTACAAGGAGCCAAACAGTGGCTAAAGGAAATTTAGAAGACATAATACATGCTATTGATATTGAAGGGACTCCTATAGTGTAGGCTGAGGATATAGATGAGGGAGGAAAGAAGGTTAAGAAAGCTAAATTAACAAAGAAGTTAGAGTTTTAAGGTGAAGATGCAGGTTTTATGTTTCAAGCTAGGAAGCCCATGAAAAGACATGCTAGAAAACTCTTGGAAAGTAGTAAAGAAGTACATATAGCCACTGACATTGTCTAGCCACCGCAAATCATTATTGACCTTTCATCTCCTGTAGAGGAAGATCCAGTCATCAAGCAAAGGAAAGAAAGGAAAAAATTATTGAAAAAATAGAGTTAGAGGTCCTTGAGGAACAGTTGAACTTAGAAAATCATGAAATAACAGACATGAAGAAGGAGGCAAGGAAACATAATTTTCATAAGGTACATTTTGAGAAGATGAAAGAGGTTTGGGAAGAGCAGGTTGACAGTGTATCAAAGACCCTATATAACACACAATAATTAATCAAATGGACTATGCCATTAAGGAAAGAAGTGAAGCATGTCATAAGAGTGAACCTGCACTTGAAATCTATTCATAGAAAGCTGAAGAACCAAGTTAAATACCTCCAAGAGAAGTTAGAAATGATCCATGAGGAGCTGGAGAAGAAAGGTCTAAAGATGACTGTAGTTGAGGAACCCATAGCTCAACGCATCATCAATGAATAAGAAACACCTCAGGACTCTTAAATTTATTTGGTTTAGTTTTTGAGAGGTTAATGGTATGTTTTAAAAAAAAATTGTACAACTGGAACGTACCTTTTTGAAACAAGGAAAAAATCTGGAAATTACACAGTTTTCCATAGTTTCGTAGCATTTCCTAGGATTGAAGCCAGGAAAACGTTACGAAAATTTCAGTAGCTTTATTTTTTCTTCTAAAACAAATTCTGGTAGTTTTCAAGGAGAGGAAATGATAGTGAGGATGTGGCAGGTCATGATTAACACTATGCAAGAGCAAAGAAGTAGAAATTTTGATTGCAAAGGTCATTTTTGTACGCTACGAAAGGAAACTATGAAACGGCCATGATTTCGTAGTGAGCTGCTTTGAAGGTTTCTGAGCAGGTTTATGAATTTTTTTGGATATATGGATACTTTCAATAGTTCAAGGGAATTTTACAACAATCATGTATGACTTGAAGACCATGAAATGAAGACAAATCATCAGCTGAATCATTCGTTGAAGATAGGGTCATGTTTTCCTAAAAAATAGGGTTTTTTCCATAGGTTGAGGAGTGTATTTAAGATGTCAAATAGGATGAGTTCTATAAAATCATTTTCAAACATGTGAAGCATTAGTTGTTATAGATGTAACTATTTTAAGAAACAAGGAAGTTGATGTAATAAGTAGTAGTTTGAGTCCTATTAGGAAAAGGACTGTTTTATAGTGTAACTGTCATTTTCTCATTAAAGCACATGTTTTCCTGTTATGCAAGGTGTCATAGGAAAAATTCGATGAATCTAGCCAAGAGGCAGATCATGTCTCATGTGACAAGGGTTATTAAAGGGCAGATATTTGAAATTGAAAAGGGCTAGAGATTTTTTTTTCACTACTACAACTTTATGTAAATTGACTGAGATCAGTAATACAGAGGACTTTTTCTTGATGGACCTGAGATTATCATGGAGCTTTTAGTGCTTTTCTAATCTATATTTTTATGTGTACCATTTGTAGTGGATTTCATCTTTATTACTTAGAATTCGTAATGTGTATTCTCTGACTTCTTTTATTTATGAAATGGTTGTGTTGTTCTATGTTCCATGTGTGATTTACTTTTTCTAAAAAATCTTACCTACCTCATCTTCCATGTCAAGAGACCTTACCACTGAAATCACTAATTTTTTAACTCCATAAGCCCAATTGTTGCAGACCTGTACTCTTTTCAACCTACATACATCACAATCAAGTTGTTTTCCAAATAGAGTTAGCCATCTAGTTTCATCATTATCAAATATCTTTAACCCTTTTGAGAGAGCCCTATCAGACTGAAGAGGCTAAGCTTCAGTTACAAGCTGGTTTGAAACAGTTATATAGAGTTGTCTAATTAGCAGCCAATTAAGTGCAATTTTGTGATAACATTTTGGTGCGTCTGCTGGGAGCCTGAAGATTATACTTTCTGGAAATTTTGAAGTTGAACTTCTGAAGGTAGCAGGAGCTCAGAAAGTTGTTCGAGGCTGCATATACCTTGGTCACTCCATTCAAAATTGATATGATCAATGGTGGCTTTGAGAAGGAGATACACGAGGAGTAATCCTAACCCAAATCCACCTACCATTGTGGAAAATCCAAACAGCATCTCCAGAGGTAGTCAAGGCATTTCTGCAATATCAAGTACTCCATTACATACAAAATCCTTGTCCTATGAAGTTTTAAGAAGTCCCGAAGATAAAAAGTTTAATGATAAAATTCAGGAAGTCTTGTTTAGGTCTGAAAGTGAAAAAGAATTGACTGAAATTGTCTTAGACCTACATAAAATAGGTATTGATACCTCAACTTTAGTAACTGAAAAATATAAAGAAGAGTTTTAGGAAGCAGTCACTTCAAAGTTACTATTAGAGAAAGAATCTTTGGATAGGTTGAAGGAAATAGAGCCATTTGAAATTTTGTTAAGAAGTAAAATTGGTGTCCCTCTTCCTAATTGGAGTTCAATTTTGACTAGACAACAAATACCAAACAACACTCCTCCTAACATTTCTTCTTCTTCTACTAATATTGTCCATAAAACTACCACAGTCCCAGTCATCATGGCTGGAAATGTGCCACCTCCACCTTCTGCTGCACCTGCTAGGTATGCCCCTCTTGTTCTTCCAGCTGTCCTAAATTCACTTCCTAGAAAACATTCTGCTAGAATCAAAACTTGGGGAAGTGATGAAGAGATTACAACTGAAGAGCATGTAGATCAGTTCAATGAATTCATAGACATAGAGAAGGTTGACCATGAGGGTGTCAAGATAATATTTTTTGCTCAGAGCTTTAATGGTGAAGTTAGGAAGTGGTTCAAAGCCCTTACACTAGGAATCCTACATAATTGGAATGAATTTGAAGATAGATTCTTGAGGAAGTGGGGAAATAGAACCAACCCTGTACAAGCCCTCACTGAGTATAATAGTTTGAAGAGAGTTGTTGATGAAACAGTTCAAAAATTTTCAAAAAGATTTAACAAATTTTATGACTCCATCTCTTCCCATCTAAAGCCTCCACCAAGAGCAGCTCAGCTGAGATATGTTGAAGCCTTTGATTATGAATTTTCCATCCTGCTAAGAGAAAGAGAATCCCCTTCACTTGCTGAAATGAAAAATGATGCACTGAAGGTGGAGGTCAATATGATAGTAGAAAAAAAGTCCAAGATGGGAAAGACTAAGTTGAAAGAAGAAGATAAGCCTTCCACCTCAGATGAAAAATTTGATTCTATGATGAAGAAAATGGAAAAAATGATGGATAGGCTTGCCCTTGGGAATGCCTCTGATCCTCCTACACAATATGAACCTCAGTTTAGAAATCCTCAATTCAAAAGACCTGAAAATTAGCAAAGACCAAGGGAAAACATAAATCAGCCACCTGACCCTCAAGTAAGGCCTCCTTTTCAGCAAGACTTAGTTGATGAAGAATATCAGCCTGAAATACAAGAAGACTAAATTCATTACTTAGATGAAAACATGTCAGGGATGTTTTTAACTAAGGAGGAACATGATGAGTTAGATCATGAAGTAAACAAGGGTGAGGAACCATCTGATTATATTAAAGGGTATCAACATGCAATCTTTGAGATGTAGAAATAGTACAAACTCAGAAACAGAAATGTGCCAATTACTGCAAAAAAAACACAGCCCAAGAAAGATTCCCCCAAGGCTATTGAAGTTATGAAAGATACACCACCTCCTCCTCCTGCTAAAGGGACTGAAAAATCTTCTTTTGTTCTAAGTTTGGAGAGTGAGATCTCTAAGATCAAAATCCCAGTACCTTTTGGAGAAGTTCTTAAGGTGAATGAATATAGAAGTAAGATTGTAAAAATGTTGAATTCCCAACCAGGAGTTGCTGATATCCTAAATTTTCAAGAAGATCATCCAACCATATACTTGGGTCCAAGATTAGAGGATGAGAAGAATGAAGAGGTGCCTCTTTTATAGTTAGTCTTAGTATTCATGACATGACATTGCATAATGCCATGTTGGATTTAGGAGCCTCTCATAATCTAATGCCCAAAGTAATCATGGAAAGGATGGGATTGGAAATTACTAGACCATATAAGGATTTGTTTTCCTTTGATTCAAAAATATTTCAGTGCATTGATTTAATAAAAGATGTTGTTGTTGGTCGTACACAAGTCCCTGCCAAGATAGTGGTAATGGAAATTGTGGTAGCAAACATTCCACCTAAGTTTGGCATGGTGTTATCAAGGTCATGAGCAACAAAGATCAAAGGTACAATGCAGATGGACCTAACTTATGCCACCATTCCTGTTTTTGGTGAGAAAAGGAGATTATATAGATAAAAAAGGATGTATTACATGGTAAGTAGTAAAGATAAACCTCAGAACTTTCCAATATATGTTGTTGATACTAAACTAGGATTTGATATTCTTTTCAATGAATTGACTGATGAAGCAGAAAATGAAAAGAAAGAAAAAAATCAACAAATTGAAAATCAACAGACAGAAAATCAGCAAATCAATGAGGAGAAACCGGAAGGTTGGTGGTTATTATACTTTGATGGATTAGCAGGAAGAGAGGGGGCAAGAGCAAGAATTCGGATTACAACTCCAGAAGATGAAAGTAAGTTCTTTTCTTACAAACTTAATTTTGATTGCACAAATAACATGATTGAGTATGAATCTTTAATTTTTGGCTTAGAAATTTTGAAAATAATGGGTGACCAAAATATTTCTATTTGTGGAGATTCTAAATTAGTTATCAAGCAAGTTGAGGGTGTATATCAAACTAAGGATGTGAGAATGAAGGCATACACAAATTTGATCATGGAGATGTTAGATAATTTCCAAGAATATTCATTTATTGTGAAGACTAGGGACCAAAACTTAGTAGCTGACTCCCTAGATATCTCTGCAAGTCTATTTATCATCCCTCCATATTACACTGAAAGATATGAGTTTGAAGTTCACCTTAGACCCGCTATCCCTCATAACATTATCCATTGGCAAGTTTTTAAAGATGACTAGCAAGTCAAAAACTTTATATAATTGAAAGAGGAGTTTGAAAGTACACAAGTAGATTAGCAAAACATTCTTACTGAAATAAAGGGAAATTTTGAAGTGTTACAGCTGAAGAATAACTCTATAGCCAAAGGTCTCATACCCCTTGAGAAGCTTTTTGATCAGAATGATGTGTTCAAGTCTCCTAGGATACAAGGTGATGATGAAGAGGTAGAGAGTTGTAACCTTGGTACAATATCAATGCCAAAAATGATTAAACTTTAAAAGTTTCCTTCAGTTGACATGAAACAGAAATATATTGAGATGATGAAAAGGTTCATAGATTTTTTTTCATGGAGTTATGCTGATTTGAAGAAGTATGATCCTACTATCATTCATCATACCATTTCCATTAAAGAAAATGAAAATCCTTTCTAGTAGAATCTGAGGAGGGTTAATCCACTTCTCATGCCTCTGATTGAGAAAGAAATCAAGAAACTCTTTGATGCAAAAATTATTGTTCCAATCAGATTCTCAAAGTGGCTTGCAAACTTGGTTCCGGTCAGAAAAAATAGTGGAGAAATCAGAATCTGCATTGACTTTAGAAACTTGAATAAAGCCTCTCTGAAGGACAACTACCCTCTCCCAAATATGGACCAAATTTTTTAGAACATTGTTGGTTCCCAAAGGATGTCTATGCTTGATGGTTTTTTATGGTACAATTAGATACTTGTGCATCCAGAAGATCAGGAAAAAACAACCTTTACCACACCATGGGGCACATTCATGTATGCCAATATTCCTTTTGGTATAATGAATGCAGGAGCTACCTTTCAAAGAGAAATGTGCATTTATTTTGCTGAGGAGAAGGAAAAGATGGTGGTTATCTATCTAGATGACATAACAATCTTCTCAAGGACAAAAGAATATCATTTGAAGCACCTAGAAAAGATTCTGTTGAAGTGTAGAAGGTTTAGTATTTCTCTCAATCCCACTAAAAGAATTTTTTCTTTAACTTCAGGGAAGTTACTTTGGCATATTATTTCTAAATATGGGATTAAGATTGATCCAAACAGGGTCAATGCAATTCAGAAGTGGACCTTCCTAGAAGCAGAAAGTAAATTCAGTCTTTCCTTGGTAGGGTAAATTTTGTGAGGAGGTTTATTCCTAATTTTGTTGAGATTGTAAAAGACATAACAAAGATGCTGAAGAAAGGAGTTGACATCAAGTGGAAAATAGAAGCAAAACACTCATTTGAGGAGATCAAGAAGGCACTCACTCAAGCACCAGTGTTGATCAACTTGGATTTTTCAAAAGAATTTTTGGATTTTACATTTTCATTAGAAAATACAATTGATGGATTTTTGCTGCAAAAAGGACATCAAGGTACTGAGAAACCCATTTCATTTTTTAGCGATACATTAGCTAATTCAGAGCTGAAGTACAAAATATTAGAGAAGAAAGCTTATGCTTTGGTCAAGGCCATCAAAGATTTCAAAATTTACATTCTGCATTCTCATGTTATAGCTTTTGTCCCTAATGTTGTTGTGAAAGACATTCTAACTCAAGCTGATCCTGATGGTAAGAGAGGAAAGTGGATTGTTAACCTACTGGAATATGATATAGAGATCAGGCCCATAAAATTGGTCAAAGGTCAAGGCCTAGCAAAGCTGATGGCACAGTCAAACTTTGACTGTCTTGACATGAATTTAATTGCAGAAATATTAGATGAAGATGAAGAGTTGATTCCCATTGAATAAAAGTACATCATTTCAGATTGGTACAAAGACATTGTTTTTGTCTTACACCATCATAGATTGCCTGCTGAGTTGAAAAAGTCTAGGTTAGGGTTTGTGAAGCTAAAGTCTTTGAGGTACTGCGTCATTGATAAAAATCTGTTTTGGAAGGATATCGGTGGTTTTGTTTTGAATTGTTTGCTAGAAGAGGAGGCTGAAAAACTGATTGAGGAGTTTCACAAAGGATATTGTGGAGGTCATCATTATTGGAAGGCTACAACAAATAAGATTCTCAGAGCAGGGTATTATTGGTCTACTATGTTTAAAGATGTATACAAAAAGATTGATGCCTGCCATGAATGCTAGATTTTTTATGCTAAGAAGAAGCTTGTTCCTTTACCCTTGATGCCTATCTATGTTGAGGCGCCTTTTTAGCAGTGTGGGCTAGATTTTATTGGTGAGATTCATCCATCATCTTCAGGTCAGCATCGCTAGATTCTGACAACAACTGATTATTTCACCAAGTGGATTGAAGCAATCCTAACTAGGAAAGAAAATGATTCGGTTATCATTTCATTTTTGGAAAATAATATATTGTCTAGGTTTAGTTTCCCTATGAAAATCATCACTGATAATGCACAAGCATTCAAACCTAAGAATTTGATCAATTTTTGTCATCAATATCACACTACACTTGGGCATTATACTGCATATTATCCACAAGGTAATGGTCTTGCTGAATTTTATAACAAGATCATTGTGAGGATTATTAAGAAGGTGTTGCAGGAAAATAATAAGTCATGGAATTTGAAGTTTAAGTATGCTCTGTGGGCTGATAGAGTGTGCACAAAGAGATCAATTGTAACTTCACCTTATGAGTTGGTATATGGAGTTGAAGCCATATTTCCTACATCCTTGGGAGTGCTTGTCATGAAGCTGCTGCAAGGATTGGAGGAGGAGACAAATGCAACTCAGAGAAGGATTAATCAGTTGATATACTTCCAAGATAAAAGGGAGGAATTCTATAATAGTAATATGCAATCTCAAAACAGAATAAATAAGACATTTAACAAGAAAGTCAAGGAGGAAAATTTTCAAATCCAAGATGTGGTTTTGAAATGGGAGGCCAGGATTGAAGAAAAGGGGAAACATGGTAAGTTTGAGAATATTTGGAAAGGTCCATTCATAGTAGCTTCATTTCATGGGAACAACACTTACATTCTACAGGAGTTGGATGGACAACCTTGTGCTGGAGGGCCTATCAATGACAGGTTTTTGAAGAACTATTCCTCTTAAGATTCTGCTGATAATTCATTCCATTGTATATATTCCATTTTATATGTTTTTTCTGCTAATAAAGACAATTTGATCATCAATGTTGGGCTCGAGGTGAAGGCCATTAGAGTTTGAAGGAAATCTTGGAAAATTTGAGAGTTTTTATTTTCGAGAAGATGGATAGCAGCACTAGAAGTATAGGTTCTTTGGTATATCACAGGGGCACACCATCCCAAGTGGAGCCACTATTATCACTTAGAAAAAATGAAGCATCATTTTACAAAATCCTAGAGGTTCATGTGTCAAAGGTAGATTCATAGAATTCATTTTTCATTACTTGGTTAAGGAAAATTTTAAAATTTTCTTATTATCTAATCCTAAATTCCAAAAATCACCCTCATTCAAATCCTTTCATGTCACATCAGTAATTATTTTCTAACATTTTTCATTTCCCAATTTTATAGCACCGAAAGAGTCTTTTTAGCCCAGAAACCCTACTTTCATAGTGAAATACATAGAGAAAACACACTTTTCGCTATGAAACTTCTAATACCTTCTAGCAAAACTACATAGAAATACACTAGATACACTACGAGAGTAAGGATTCATGTCTATCTTGTCAAAACAACTGTAAGGTGTCAGTAAATGATTAAAAGGGATAGGGTATATGCCATTCGAGTTAGTTAGGGTTAAGATCAAGGTACAAAGTTCATGGTTGAAGTCATTATCACCATTTTAAGCATGTATGAGTCATCATTATGTCATGAGTTGTCATCGAACTTCAAAATCTTTCCAAATTGAGTCATTTGTCATTCTCCATTCCATATTTGCATTTTATTGAGCTCTGGAGAGTTATTTCACTAAGTTAAAGCTATGGTTGGTATTTTCAAAGGTTTGCAGTTATCACTGATCAAGTGAGGCAGAGAAGACATTAAAGCACCATGGCTACAAAAAGGAAGACCAACAAAGGTGGCCACTATCTTAAATATGAACCTGATAAATGAAGACCCAATAACTGTAGAAGTTTTCAGAAGAACAAGGTGTTTGCAGTTTTTTCAAAGATTGCAAGGATGCCATGTACATGTTTCTAAAGATTTTTCCCTAAATTTCAATGGAACAACTGCAAAAGTGGGAATGTTGGATCTCACTATAACACTAGAGACCATTGCAGCAACAACAGGGATTCCAAGAGGACAAGAAATATGGTTCAAAGGTTTAAAATTCAACCTAGAGGAATGTAAAGAGTTTATCAAGCCATAAAATAGTGAGGTTGACCTTACAAATTCCATTCTAATGAGCTGCATGAAAGATAATTTCTCAAAGCTACTACTTATCATTCAGAAATATTTCACTTGTGAAGGGATATATCATAAAGTTTATTCTTACCACTTCAAGCTTCTTCTACTTTTTTTTGGTAAGATATCTCTTGATCTACCTTTTTATTTACACAGAAGCTAAGAAAAAATGGCAGATAAATTTCAAGCTAAATCTGAAGGAAGTGAAACCTTAATTTTTCATCATGGTTTAGTAAAATTGTTGGTTTTAGATGAGTTACAAAGTTTAGGTAGAGACTGGTCTTCTTTTCTGTTTGTTAGTGGTTTTGAAATGGATACCATTACCCATAAAATAAATCCTAAACCTAGAGGTATACCATCACCTTTAGTGGCAGAACAAAGTGAACCAGTAGGGGTAGGGCAAAGTGAACCAGTAACCATGGAACAAAGTAGTTGCAAAGACTTGATGCACCTACTATTTCACCTTCAAAATAAAAGTCAATAATGAGAAAACCTGCAAAACAAGAGCCAACTGTGAGTAAGCATGGCAGAAAAATGATTACAAGGAGCCTAACAGTGGCTAAAGGAAATTTAGAAGACATACTACATGTTATTGATATTGAAGAGACTCCTATAGTCCAGGCCGATGATATAGATGAGGGAGGAAAGAAAGTCAAGAAAACTAAATCAGAAAAGAAGTTAGATTTTGAAGGTGAAGATGTAGGGTTTATGTTTCGGGCTTGGATTCTCATGACAAGACATGCTAGAAAACTCTTGGAAAACAGTAAAGAAGTACATCCATCCATTGACACTGTCCAACCACCACAAAGCATTATTAACCTTTCATATCCTACAGAAGAAGATCTAGTCATCAAGCAAAGGAAAGGAAAGGAAAAAATTATTGAAAAAACAGAGTTTGAGGTCCTTGAGGAACAATTGAAGTTATAAAATCATGAAATATCAGTCGTGAAGAAGGAGGGAAGAAACATAATTTTCATAAGGTGTAGTTTGAGAAGATGAAAGAGGTTTGGAAAGAGCAGGTTGACAGTGTATCAAAGACCCTAGATAACACACAAAAATTAATAAAATGGACTATGCCATTAAGGAAATAAGTGAAGCATGTCATAAGAGTGAACCTTCACTTGAAATCTAGTAACAGAAAGCTGAAGAACCAATTTAAAAACCTCCAAGAGCAGTTATAATTGATCCATGAGGAGCTATAGAAGAAAGGTATAAAGATGACTGTAGTTGAAGAACCCATAGCTCAACTCATCATCAATGAAGAAGAAACACCTCAAGACTCTTAAATTGAGTTGGTTTTTTTTTTTTTTGAGAGATTAATGGCATGTTGAAAATCAAATTTTTATAGCTGGAAGGTAACTTTTTGAAAAAAGGAAAAAATCTAGAATTAAACATTTTTCCACAGTTTCGTAGCGTTTCCTAGGCTTGAAGCCAGGAAAATGCTACGAAACTTTATGTAGCTTTCTTTTTTCTTCTAAAACTACTCTTGGTAGTTTCAAAGGAGAGGAAATGGTAATGAGGATGTTTCAGGTCATGATGAACACCATGCAAGAGCAAAGAATCAAAAATTTTGATTGCAAAGGTCATTTTTTGTACACTACGAAAACACGCTACGAAACTGCCATGCTTTCGTAGCGAGTTTTTTTGAAGGTTTCTGAGTATATTTATGAGCATTTTTGGACAGGTGGACACTTTAAATAGGTCAAGGGACTTTCCCAGCAATATTCCTTGACTTGAAGACCACGAAATGAAGACAAATCATCAGCTGAATCATTCGTTGAAGATAGGGTCATGTTTTCCTGAAAAAGAGGGTTTGTTCCATAGGCTGAGGAGTGTATTTAAGATGTAAAGTAGTGATGAGTTCTATCAAATCCTATTTGAACATGTGAAGAATTATTTGTCATATATGTAATTGTTTTAAGAGATAAGGTAGTTTATGTAATAAGTAGCAGTTTGAGTCCTATTAGGAAAAGAACTGTTTTATAGTGTAGTTGTCATTTTCTCATTAAAGCACATGTTTTCCTGTTATGCAAGGTGTCATAGGAAAATTTTGTTGAATTTAGCCAAGAGGTGGATCATCTCTCATGTAACAAGCTTTATTAAAGGGCAAACATTTGAAATTGAAAAGGGTTGGAGATTTTTTTCACTACTACAGCTTTATGTAAATTGATTAATATCAGTAATACAGAGGACTTTTTCTTGACAGACCTGAGATTCTCATGGATTTTTTAGTTCTTTTTCTGATCTATATTTTTATGTGTACCATTTGTAGTGGATTTCATATTTATTACTCATAATTCATAATGTGTATACTCTGAATTCCTTTATTTATGAAATGGATGTGTTGTTCTATGTTCCATGTGTGATTTAATTTTGCTAAAAACTCTTACCTGCCTCAGCTTCCATTTCAAGAGACCTTACCACTAAAATTACTGATTTTTTGACTCCATAAGCCCGATGGTTGCAGACAAGTACTCTTTTCAACCTACATTCATCACAATCAAGTTATTTTCCAAATAGATTTAGCCATCTAGTTTCATCATTATCAAATATCATTAACCCCTTTGAGAGAGCCTTCTCAGATTGAAGAGGCTAAGCTTCAGTTACAAGCTAGTTTGAAATAGTTACATAGAGTTGTCTGATTAGCAGCCAATCAAGTGAAATTTTGTGATAATAGGTTACACATGGTTTTGCATCTAGCAAGATACTCAGGGTTTTGTAATCATATCAAATGAAATTTTTTTTAATATTCCAATAACATAATTCTTTAATCAAATATATAATTCAAAACTTCAAGTAAATAATCACTCTAAACTATAAGCAAATCAACTTCAAACACACACTTAAATCAACTACAATTAAAAAGAACCAAATGCAAGAAACTAAGCATAAAATAAAATTAACTATAACTAAAAAAATAAGAAAACAAGAAAAAATGATCCCCTATATAGGGGTCCCTCTTGTCTCGGTGAAGTGCTCCTAAAGATTCTACAAAAGTAAAATTAACTCAACATATATGAATTGAAAAAGAGAAAGTTTCTTGTCTTGATATGAAATCAAAGGAGTAAATATATCTTCAACGTTTGATTCATAAACATATGATTAGACTCTTATCTATCGTATTCTATCTCCAACCTATATAAATGACTGATATTCTCTCATATGTATACATATAACTCATCCTTCACAAAAGGAAAGAGGTTACAACAGTATAAAACCAATCTCTAAATAAGTGGATCTACAACCAACGTATCTTAGGTGTAAGATAGTGGAGATCATGTGAATATATTATGAATATTATGTGGATATCATAAGTAGACCATGTGTAGATTCTTATAATGTGTCACCTAAGCAACCATATTCTACATTAAACGCATTTAAAAAAAAAAAATTATTCATCTTCATCGAATTTTAAATGACGTGTTAAAATGCCTTTCCAACTGTCTACTATAGGAATTTTACATAGCTATAGTAGGAACATTTTAGAATCAAGTTAGGAAAAGCCAAAACCATTCTAAGTAGCCATATGTTGTATCCACTACAAAAACACCCATAATGTTTGGGAATATCCAAATTTTGGGTCCCCCTTTGCTTGTTAAAGGTTCTTGGATCTATGCAATAAGGGTTACGATCATATTTTGATTTAGTCAATCTCCCCATGATCCATTTATATCAAACCCCATTGTTTATTTTGCTTTGGTGAAGCATAGGAATCTTGCTACTAGTATATTGATATTATTCACATTATGGTTTTTTTTTGGGTTTCCATAATAATTTATTACAATCCTCATGCACCCACAAGCTTCATCTTCCAACAAGAATTGCAGTGAGGTAAAGGAACCTCATGTCCATGGCCTCCTCCTAATTGTGTTAAGGCTTGGAACATGGTTGTCTTACCCATACATCTTGAAACATTAGACAATTATAATCATGTGTGAGTGACCAAGCCATCTTCAACTTGATCCTCATCCTTTTAGTTTTCATCCATCAATATAGACCAGTATGTGCATTTCATAGTATCCCTGATTATATATTTATTGCAATGCCATATTAGAAATCGTATCACATATCAATGACACTACAGTTGTAAATCTCATTCACATGTATAAATACTAAATTTTTAGAAGAAATATTTTTTTTACATATGAGAGATTGACTCTTTAAGGATCCACATAATTTTTTCATATAAATTCTTATTGTACATTAAAACCCTTATCACTTAAGATTGCAAAATTTTTAATTCAATTCAAATAATCCTACTAATTTATATATTACATTATGAAAAGTAACTTTCCAAGCTATGTCATTAAAAAAAATCTTAGAGAGAAGACATCATATGACACACCTATGATCAAGACCTGACAAATTTGTGCAAGGGTTGTGGCTCCTAGCTATGGTGTGATGCAAATGGGTGATAGGTCCTACATGCAAAATTTTATATGTAAACACCTATAAGTGGTGAAAATACTTTCATTAAACATAAAATTTTAAACTCATAAGGAGTGATAGCCTTAAAGGCACTCACTAACATCATGAATGAGTAAGTTTGAATCATAAAGGGCATGCTTAATGATGTGATGCGATAGATAACTTCACTAGGAATATAAGGATAAGGATGCATAATATAATGCCAAGGATGTGGTTGCATGTCACTTATATATCAAGAAGCATAGAAGAATTTCTTGAGAATATTTGTGGAAATTGCAATGAATTTATGTCAAGAGTGAGAAGGAAATAAAACCATGGTTTTGGCACAAGGTGGCATATTACAAGCATAGTCCATACAAATAATGCATAGTGACAATAAAATGTTATGTGAAAGGGTATGCTAAGGTAATATGTCAAGTGTAGTAATGAAGTACGTTGATGGCATTAAAGACATTGTTGGTGCGACATATCAAGGGTGGAGAGGATGTGTGCACATACATTAGGGGTTGGTTGTGCCATATATTGGCTTGTGATTAAAAATTATCATCAAAATTGTGTCATCACCACTAGAGATGGATTGGGTAGGTGATATAGATGTCACAGGAAACCATGTGCATTATCTATTAGTGTAAACAAAATAATGTTAAACAAATCAACTATATGCTTAATGTGACAAACCTTGTGTTATATTTCTTTAAATAAAGTGATGAAGGATTTGATGTGTAACAGATTGGGAATCATAACTAGGCACATATAGCCATGTGACGTGGAAGTGTTAATAGAGATCACTCATCATAAAACGGGGAGGCACCACAGTCTTCAATTTTCATTTGTTGCATGTGACCAGTTCAGAGAATAAGCAATGAGATCTAGATATAAATTATTTCATCCTCTATAAGTCATAGTTCTAAATGTGATATCCTCAAATAAATTCCTTCATCAATGACCTCTCCTCGGGTCAAATCATTAATCTACTACCTCCAGCAAGCTGCACTTTTAATCTACGACCTCTTCCCAAGTTGAGAAATAGTAAATATAAGCCTCGACAATGGAACATAAAAGTGTGACCTAATCTATTACGTGATTATGAATTTGTTGCCTGCAACCTACCATAGATTATAGTTTCTACTTGCAACCCTTCCTCAAGTTTCCTTGTGATTTTTGTGAACTTTCACAAGTTTCACTTTCCACCTTACATGACAAAGAGATAGAATGTGACTGTTTGGTTTCACAAGTCACCTCTATTGATGACTTCCCTCTCGATATGATACTTGCAGTGTGACTCCAAAGTGTGATTTCGACTACTCTTTAAAGTGGTGACCTACGCATCTCACCAGTCGCATTTCAAATTCACATGGATATTCCTACTATGAAATTGGCAATGGTATTATACATTCAAAGTATGACTAGTCCTGTGAAAAGTAATTATGCCCAAGAATGGTTATAAAAAATAATATCGATATACCCTTTAAATACCATTACACCAGTTATGCATGAAATGTGATTTAGTGTGGGTTCTTCAGCTCCCATGGCTAAAAATAGATTTCAATATGTTCAAGTAGTTGTTCTGTGTACATAATTATCGGGAAGCCCATAAATGACCCAAGGGATAGGAAGTAGTTAATGCATGCTTAAAGAAAACATAAAAAGAATGAAATGCTTCATCCAATGCTTCCTGCAATGAAGTTTCATTCATTTTTAGAGTTCCAATGGTTAATAAATCTATGAAATCAACTGAATAATATTTTGTAGTAACATAAACAAGTGTGATGTACGATGAACTTGCAAAACCTACGAAAGAACAACTTGATCTAATCTGAAAAATAAATAGGTGGGAAATAAAGTGATTACATGCTTGCTGAGGATGGCATATTTTATGAGGTGTATTTGAAACAGATTTGTAGAGTGCCATTTTATATCATGGAGCAAAATGTTCCTTCACCTTTTTATGGTTCATCAATTTCATTATCATTCTACCCTGGAGAATTTTGTTTTCCTACAGAGAGAAAACTTAGTTTTTGAAAGCAGGAGTTTATCTCAAGTGTTCATGTAGTGGTATTAGATGCAAGGATGTCAAAAAAGGTAAGTGGAAGGTCGAACATGCCATCATATTTAGATAAGCTTGTTAAACAACTAGGAGTCTTTTCAGACAAGGGTGCTCAAAATTTATCTTGATTTTTCTTTTGAAGATTTGAAAGCAAAGCCCAAATTTGAATCAAGGTTTAGTGGGGTTGAACTGAATAAAATTTTATCTCCTATTACTTGGAGAGTTTCCAATCAGACACTGGCACTGAGAGAAGCACCATGTTTTTTTTATCAGTCTTATCTAATTAGTAATATTTTTTAAAAAATTGGATCCTTTCAATATTGATGGTGGAAATAGTCAGTTTTCAAGTTCCTTGTCCAAATTATTTGAGAGCATGTTTAACTTTTCATCCCATGATGTTATATCTAATCACTTTGTTAAAAGCACCACAACTCAATTGAGATAGGATGATATTTTTCAATCACTTATGGAGTTGAAATCACATACCGTAGGAAACATTATTCATTATTTGTCTAGTCTTGTTTATCAGGTCAATTACATTTCCTAGTATAACAACATTTGGGAAAGTGAAGATTTTTATTTTCTTAGTAGTGGGGGTGGCATGGATCTAGAAGAAAATTCTCATGATAACTCCAATGGTTGTAACAGTATAGATTTATTTTTTTGGGTTCACGCTTCTCATCATGGTGGATCAAATGATCTTGTTACTAGAAGGAATCCTTATGGGTAACACCCATCAAGGAATATATTTGTAATAATAATAACAAAAATGTTGAAGATAGTGAATTACGAGCTCTTCTTGAGAAAAATTACAAAATATGTACATTTTACATTGCGTGCAAGCATCATGGATTTGTCACGATATCATATTATGACATAAGGGAAACATGTGGTGCTATGAGAGCACTACAGAGAAAACCCTTGAAGTGACGAAAGATATATATATATATATATATATATATATATATATATATATATATATATATATATATATATATAGACTTTTTAATCTCCAAGAACAATCCTTCAGATAAATATATAAACCAAGACACACTTGTAGTGCTCAACCTCGATCCATATATTTCAAATGATGATATCCAAAAAATATTTGGTGCCTATGGTAAAGTCAAAGAGATCATAGGTTGAAGATGGTCTCAAAAACCTTGATTGAGTTTTCTTGAAATAAGGAAATGATTTTTTGCAAGGGACTTCCCCAAAACATGGTTAGGGAATCTCAGAATGACCATGCATGAGTTGTTCATACTCTACTGATATTGCAGTGCAGAAAAGGACTATACAGGGGTCCTAATTGATATTTACTTTTATGAACGTATTATATTTCTAGTATTGTTCTCTGACTACAAATGTATATGGCTAATGTAATTAATTTTCTTGCATATAATAGGAGAAAGAAATATTTTTGAGCTACATGAATAAATATGAGATCCAATCAGAGGCAAGATTATTCAGAAGATATAAAATGTTGTTTATTGAATATTCAATTCCACGAGAAGTTTGGCCAACTAGGGTTTTGACAATCAAGAAAACTGACTCTAGGATCACATAACAATACCAAAGGTACAACATAAAAATTTAGTTTGGTGCATATAAGGCGTGATAGCAAGAAAAAAACCCTATCTTATGAACTAGAAATAGCATTAGCAATCAATACTCTAGTTTCCAAGAACCCTTTGTGCTCACCTCATGTCTTCTATACTATCATAATGTAAATATTTCTCATCATGATTTAAAAAAAAAGGGTGAGATAAATTGGCATGTAGTATTCATCAAACATGAGAGAGAATTGAAGAATTTCAAGAGTCATGAGTGTAGGAGAGAAGTCAGAGAGGTGAGTAGTCACCTCACCTCTATAAGTATACCCTCATGCCGCATTTCTAAAAGTAATTTAGCACTTGATTTGGGGCTAGTATTACATAGTTTATTTCTACTTGAGAAGCTAAAAGAATCTAGCTCTTGGATGCTTGTAGGGTGAGTGGAGCTGAGGCTAGGGTTTTTTTTGTTCGGATGATGTATGTGTTATAGGTCAATTTGGGCATCATTCCCAATGACTTGGTTAACTGGGCATCATCTCTAGGACCAATGTATAGGGTCTATCATCTTCTAACATTTCAGTTGCAACATGCCCTAAGACAAAGAGAAAGACAAATAAATCAAAGACTTTCATCTGCAAAGGTTTCCAAAGTTTGAAGTTTATAATATATCATATGAGAGCTCACCAATGCTGCCTCTAAAGGGACTAAGTGTTTTGCATATGCAGGTATCCCTATGCAATGCTTCTTTGCAAATCACTCCCCGACATTCAAAGGTGCGTTGGTCACATTGGGAGAGAAATTCTCATTGTTCTAGAATCTCCACTTGGTCGGTGCCTTCTAGAAGAGTTCACATGTGTCAAAATTTGAATCCATGTGTCCATTTTACATCTACAAGATTGGGAACATGTCTTGCCTATTATTAGAAAGTCATTTATTGTAAAACTACCTTTAGCTCCTCTATAAATTGAGCACAAATCTTAGTGTTTGAGAAGGAAGAATTTGTGTAGAGAAATGCTGGTGGAATTTCAATTGAGGAGATTGATTTGAGTGACATGTTGCTTGAGATATTTACATTGTGATGAGGCTGGGATGCTACTGGAGATGGTGAAACTAAATCAATCATTGGGTTGTAGCCTCCCCTTCTATCATCAATAAATATCACTGCTTATTTTCCCCTATATTCATTTGTATAATATTTTTTTTTCAATATCATGATTTATTAGTTGATGTATATGGTTTATGCTTTATTGATTTAGATAAATAACTTGAATACACATCTGTATTATTGCTATCTCTTGTTGTTTAGTGTTCATTCTTGTAGGAAATTTTTTGCACAACTGGCTGGAATTTGTAGCTACAGGAAAATCGACAGAAGGAGACTTTGGAAGCGATTGGATCCCAACTAGGTTCCTTATTTCATTCTATGTGCCTATTTACAGTTAGGAAATATAGTTGTAAAGTCTTTGACCTGTTGTTCTACATTAGCACCTGTCTAGGGAAGAATGATTTATCTGTAATTCATAATTCCGCATAACAAATTGGCGACTCCGCTGGGGAGATTACTCTTTATCCTAGGCGTTTTAGCCTCTGATTTTCTCTCTTTATTCACCTAATAGTCGTTACTAACAAATATTAGGCTTTTTGAAATCCAAATTTGAAAAAGAAGTGTGTTAAACAACTGTGTTTTTCCTTTTACAATGAGCCCAACGCACTCTTGGATAGGACACAGTGCTTTGCATAGCACTGTCTCCCTTTCAGGCCTATGTTGCAAAGCACTGTCTCTCTTTAGAGAATGCGTTGCTTCTTGAAACCATCCAAATCCCCTTGAATTTGTCTTTGAAATTTGTTTCAGTTTGTTTGCTGCTATGTTTTGAAAAGCTTGAGCCTCATATTGACCAGTGCATTCATCTAATTCTTCCTCCTTTGAAAGAAAAATTTGTTCAATGTTTGTTTAAATAATTTTTATTTATCATTGACGAATTGATTTCAAAGTATTTTTATTGTTGCATTAGATCCATTTTCTTTTGAAAAAGGAAATTGTTGTAAATTATTTGTTTCCTGATAGGAGAAACTTTTGTTTCATTTCTTATTTTTCCTTCAAAAGAGAAATTTTTGTTTTTATTCCTCATTTCTCAAAAGTAAAAGGCATTTGTTTTTGTTGATTTAGTGCACTTAGTTTCTTTTCTGCATTCATAACATTAAAGGAACTGAAAAGAAAAATATGCATTTACATGTAGTGGTTTGTGTGTTTTGAAAAGGAACATTTAGGAAATATGCATTTAGTTTGTGTTCCTTGATTTGTTTGCTCGCAAATTGTTTGCTCTTTCCCTCTAGTAGCTAGGATTTTCATTGAAAAACTAAAAGTGAAAGATTGCTTATCATTCTTAGTTTGCATTTTAGGAATTTCCAATACATCATCATGGTGAAACTTTGAAAGGCAAATTGTTAAACAAGATAAACATAAAATTATTGTGAATTTACCTAACAAAGCATTGGAACCATAACAATAACATTTAGAAGGTCTAGGCTAGAGACGTGTTCCGACGTCGTAAAACATAGCAGCTGTCATTAACTTGTCTGCAATAAAATATGAGTTTGATACCTCACTCCATGTACGTAAGTATATCGTAGCTCGTCCACATACTTTTGGGTATATCGGGCGGTGTTACAGTATGAAAATTATAAAGGGGTGCTCTCACTGTGCGATTTCACATTAGACAGTGCTAATAGGGACTTGGGCCTCCACATATCTTCGGGTATATTTTGGAGGAAAAATTTTAGGTGTTATCCATCCATAGTGAACCGAGTCGGTCACCTTGTCAATTGTGATACATTGAACATAACATTCGAGGAGATTTACTTCCTGTACTTCTTGGTTTTCCAAGAGGTATTCTGCAGTTAATAGTTTCTTGTTAAACCCTTTTTCCTAACATTACCCTTTTATTTTGTTTATTTGTTATTGGTTAAAATAAATCAGTAATCGTGGAAGAACAAAGTCCTTTCCCCCATTGTTCGCGTAGACTAGAGTTAAAACCACCTTTACCACCAGAAGTTACTTCTGGTAGGCGAAGGTGATCATGATCTGCTGAATCAAGTACAATTCATACCTCTGGTGAAACATCATCTTCCCATAAGCCAGAGTTAGCTCAAGTTGTTTCTACACATCTCGGTTCATCTAATTTTTTCGAAACGGAGTCTTCACAGCTACCCATGGTCACGATCTATCCAATCAGTGAGATCATACCTCTTGGACCCGACGTTGTTCAACCAGAAATTGATCCATATCCTGTCTCTTCTTTGCTAAAATATCTGAATCCTGAATTCAGACAACCAAAATTTATTCCTACCTTGGTCATCCCACAAATTTATGTAGCTATTGAATCTCCAATATCACACAGCCAACAACCTGAAATATACTTTGGGCTTGACTGTGAAATACTTCCACCTGTTTTAATTACGATTGAAGAAATACCACAAGACGATACACCTTTAACTCCAACCCATTTTGGAGAGGAAATTTACCTGTACGAGTCTTTTCGTTAATCGACACCATTTTCTTTTGTTGATCCTGTTCCTATTCAAACTCCCGTCGATTCAAAAGGTATACATTTGGTCAAGTAACTATGCCTGAACCAACATATTCAGTTGGGCCATCTGTTCCAATTACGTCAACTCCTTACCTCGCTACCCCGTCAATGTTTACAACTTCACCAGAGTCATATTTTCATGGTGGCCCTATGGTCCCATCAAGTTGCAAATCATTATCTGGAATTTTCTCTGGTGCATCTTCAAATCCATGGACTTTACCAATGTCATCATCTGGTATTTTAACTGGTAATCCTATAGTGATTAATGAATGACTTGATTCTTTATACACATCTTCAGGCCAATATCAAGATGGTCCTTCTGGGTCTATTCCTTCAAGTACCATATCAACTGGACTCCCAACATTTGGAGAGAAATATTTTCCGTCTTATTATCCTCCTCGTGCTGGGGGGAAACCTTTGGTCACCCAATATGACAGTACTCCATTACTTTTTGGTCAACCTAATGTCAAAATGAATGTTTTTCAGTGGCAACCCACTTTTCCTATCCAACCACAAACAGTTGTACACTCGTATCAACCAGTTCAACCTATTACACCCACATAATTTCCACTTGTCAATACATATTTACCCTTGTTACAGAATCAAAATGTTGTACAAAAACCTTATCAAATAGGTCCTTGAACTCAATATCCTCAAATTTTGGGTCCATAGACTCCAAATCCTATGGTTAATTTACAACAACCTGTATCCGGAATTATTTATTCATAAGCTGGTTTACCATTTTATGGGATGTCACAACCGCAAACTGGTTATACTTATCAACCGAATCCAAGTTATCCTAATTTGGGTTATAAAATTGGTGGACATACCCCTTGGTAGCCACAGGCACAAATGCCTCAAACTTTGTTTCAACAAGTATCATATCCAGGTTTTGGTCAACAGAATCCTCAAGCATTTTATTTTCAAAACAACCCCTATCTAGGGTACTAGCAGTAGATTCCTTATTCTGGTGCTCAAAGGCATGTTGCTCAAGAAATTGCATCTTACCCTGACTATGCTCAACCTAACCTTAATAGACAATTTCCATTTGTTGCAACTTTAGAGTTACCAGATTTAAATCGGCTAACTAATGATCCAATTAACTATGTTCCTTGGTGGCCGGTGATACCTCACAAATTACCCTCGGATATTCCTAAGTTTAATGGAAACCTTGGAGAAGATTTATCGACTCATGTAATGACTTATCATTTATGGTGTTCATCAAACTTCGTGAATGATGATTCTGTTCGACTATGTCTTTTCCAGCGTACGCTTACAGGTTCGACTGAAAAATGGTATATTGAGTTTCCTACAGCTTCTTTTGATAATTTCATTGCCCTAGCTACTATATTTTTGACTCATTTCCAGCTACCCATCTGATATGAAACTGGAACAGAACCCTTGACCAATTTCAAATAGGCTAATGCTACTCACATTTTTTATCATATTCATGAGTGGTGTCGTCATCGAAGAATGGTTAAGACATTTGTTCCGGATCAGATCCTTGCTGATTGGTTCATTAAGTCCTTGTTACCATCTATAACTGAGGATGTGGCTAAGGGTGGCGTCTTCACAGAAGAGCAAGTTATCACTCGTGCCCAATATTTAGACTTGATTTACACTTATTCTGGCATGCTCTATGAAAAAATTCCTAACATGTCGAGATATAATTTTATTTTTCCTACTCAATTAAAGGACTCTCATGTCGGAGACGGCTTGATTGGAACTGCAAGCACACATCACACTACTACATCTGATCCTGCACCTTCTTCCAAAATTAATGCCGTGTCATTTGACAAGGGCAAAAGTGACAAGCAATCCGGAAGCAAGAAAAAGGGGAAATCTAAGAAAAAGCAAACTTCTAACCCACAGGAAAGATCATCTGATCAATTGTCTGGACCTAGGAAAAATCGTTATCCATGCATAATTTGTAATGAGGAACACTTTATTAGGGATTTTCCTCACCGTGCTGAAGTCTCAAAAATCATAAAGACTTCCCATGTGTCAACTGTGTTGATAGACCCATTTCCAAATCCGAACACAAACATGGTTGCTATAGATCCAGCTCCTAGTTCCCAAGTGTTAATGTTATCTGCCACAAAACCTTCAACCTATATTTTGGTTTCAACGCGTAATAAAGATTATGGTAGTCAGGCCACTGATCAACCTACTACCTCGACAATGAATCCGTCTACGGAAACAGTACTGCCTACAATTGTTCCTGAATTGACAATCAAGCCACCAAAGGGAGTAATTCACAAATCGACATATAATCCTCGAGCAAGAGATGATCAAAATTATAATATAGTTGAAGATTTGGCTCAATCCCCTTCAACTATGTTTTCTCTTGAGATATTACAAAATTTTCCCTCCCAAAAACAAGCTTTATTGTTGGCTATTAGTGGAATTGATCCGACTAATTCTAATCTTGTCATCTTTAATCATATGGGCTATGTGTCGCAACTACTAGCAGAATTGGCATTCTCCATACAAGTAAATTTTCTCAATCACCTTGTTCATTTCACTATTATTGATGAGGGAGCATCTACATGCATTATGTCTCTAAATTGTTGGAAGTCACTTGGCTCGCCATGCTTATCACAATCATCAATGACGTTGAAGGCATTTGATGGATGTAAATATAAAACTTCTAGTATTATTAATAACCTACATGTTGGACTAGGGGGGGAAACAGTGAATATTGATGTTGAGGTTATTGACAGACCCCTTGACTATAATATTCTACTTGGAAGGCCATGGGTATTTGCAATGACTGCAATTGTTTCTACATATTTTAGAATGATTTCCTTTCCACATAAAGGTACTATCATATTCATTAATCAGCTATCCTTCTTTGCCTCCGCTTCACAGGTAACTGGAAGCATTCTGTTTGTTCACATACCCCAACTAGAACTTCAGAACATTGGTGTAGGACTCTTAAAGGATTCCGCTCTCATGGGACCCTTTGCATTACTGCCTCCCATGACGTCAACATAAATTTCAAGTATAGAGACCTGCTACATGATCTCTTCCACTCTATCTAGCTTAAGGGAGAGTACGGGTGCTTCTAAAATTATTATGTTGGATGAGTTTATGTCGCCCAACCCTATTGAGCGGGCATAGCAATAAATCTATCTGGCTTGGGCGGAAAATCCGAAATCAACGTCGTCGAGTGTTTGGGTTGATCGTTCCTTAGATTTTGGTACTCCCTCTGATCCTTTTTCCTCAATGTTCTTGAGAGATGAAAATATTTTGGAAGAAATGATGTTAGAAGGAGAACCATGTGAAGATTATCATCATCATTCCCATCTTCCTGATTATGAAGAAAACTATCTTAGTGAACTATATCATCCATCAATCAAAAATTTCTTTTCGAATTCTTTACCCAGTAATGCAATCGATTCTGAGCGAAATCTGTCAAATATTGAAGAAACCATTTCTATCGATATTTTTACCAAACCTAGAGTTGTAGAAAATATTCATGTCGGTGTATCTTGTTCTCCATCAGAACTTGAATCATATCGCTCTCTATTTCATGAATTCTATGATGTATTTGCTTGGTCTTACAAGGAAATGCTAGGCATAGATAATAGTATTGTTGAACACACTATTAATATGTATCTTGATGTCAAACTGGTGCATCAACGGCTTCGTCATGTTCATCCAAAGAAAGCCACTGCCATCAAAGAAGAATTTGAAAAACGTTTGCGTGCTAGTTTCATATACCGTATTCTTCTAACTGAGTGGGTTTCCAATATCATTCCTGCCATGAAAATGCAAGGAAACATTAACGTGTGCATCTATTATCGAGATGTCAATATTTCTTGTCCAAAAGACAACTATCCTACTCCCTTTATCAACCAGATTATTGACGATTGTGTTGGATGTGAAATATTTTCGTTCATGGATGGATTTTTCGACTACAATCAAATCAATATCCACCTAGAGGATCAACATAAGACATCATTCATCTATCCCTGGGGCACGTTCGCTTATAGGAAACTACTGTTTGGTTTAAAGAACGTTGGGGCAACTTTTCAGAGAGAAATGGACTATGCTTTCAATGACATCAAGCACATTGTTAAACCTTATCTAGATTATTTACCAACACATTCACAAAATCGAACTGATCACCCGATGCACTTGAGAGCCATTTTCTTACACTGCTGACACTAAAAAATATGCCTCAATCCACATAAATGTGTGTTTTGTGTTGATTCTGGTCGTTTGCTTGGATTCGTAGTCTCTAAAGAAGGAATTCGAATCAAACCATTGAAGGTTCAAACCATTATTGATTTGCCTGCGCCATCAAACTTACTTCAAATATAGAAACTTCAAGGAAAGGCTAACTTCCTAAGAAGATTCATTCCAAACTACACCAAAATGGCTAAAGGATTTACTAGACTTTTGAAAAATGGGGTTCCCTTCCATTGGGACCAAGTTTCACAAGCTTATTTTGATGTTGTCAAGGATACTTTTGTCCGAGCGTCATTAATGTATCCCCCTAATTATCAAAATGATTATTTCCTATATATCGCCATAGCTGAAATGACCATTGCTATGGTATTGGTTCAAGTATAATATGGAATTGAACATCTGATTTATTATTTGATTCCTAATCTCAATGATACGGAAGTTAAGTATTCATACATAGAAAAGCTTGCCTTGGCAGTTTTTCAAGCTGTCCAAATATTTCTCCATTATATCCTGCTCCGTAAAACCACTATCATTTCGGATTGCAACCCCATGACTTATATATTATCACGTCAATGCTGGGGGGAAAATATTCAAAATGGATTGTCATTTTGCAAGAATTTTATTTGGAATTCATCAAATCCAAGTCAAAGAAGTCTATAGTTTTGGCTGAGCTTCTCTGTGACCTTCCGTCTGATAGTACTACAACTACATCGAAACCATCAATTCCTGATAAGTCTCTGTTTCTGATCGGATCATCTGATCCTTGGTATGGGGATTTCATCATTTATCTCCAAACTCAAAATTTTCTACCTAATACCTCTTGCTCTAAACAATGACGTATTCAATACCAAGCCAAAGATTATCTGATCATCAACGATAAAATTTATCGTCTTGGTGTTGATACCATTTTAAGGAGGTGCCTCACTCATGAGGAGGCCCAAAAAGTGTTAAATGATTGTCATGCTGGGGCTTGTGGTGGACATTTATCTGGATATGCTACTGCGGAGAAGATACTCCGTGTCAATTACTTTTGGCCTACAATTTTTTGAGACTGCATCCTCGCGGTCAGAATTTGTCATGCGTGCTAGATTTTTTATCGTAAAATCCACAAATTTCCAATGCCAATGCATCCTGTTGTCTATGTGGGACAAATTTTCAAAATGGGTTATTGAATTCATGACCTATAACCCTCGTTCGTCCGGGGGGCATGGTTATATTATTGTCGCAGTCGACTATTTTACCAAATAGGCCGAAGCGATGCCTACATTCAACAACACAGGACAGACAACTGCATTGTTTCTCTTTAATCATGTTATCGCAAGGTTTGGGGTCCCACGGGCTATAGTAACAGATTATGGGAAGAATTTTTTCAATCACATAATGATTGAATTAACTGCCAAATTAGGATTGTCGCATGATAATTATACTCCTTATTATCCACAATCAAATGGACAAGTTGAAGCTATCAACAAGATTCTTAAACGTATGCTTAAACAAATAATAGGAGTTTGTAAAATAAATTGGAATTTGATCCTATACTCTGCCTTGTGGGCGTATCTAACCTCAGTGAGAAATGCAACTGGCTTTACACCTTTTCAATTGGTATATGGCCTGGAAGCTATCTTACCAATCCAATGCGAAATACCATCATTGAAACTTGCAATCGACTTGTTACCTGACACCTCAGAAGAAGAAGTGTGTCTCCTTAACCTCATCCATCTTGATGAAATGTGTCGTGAAGCCCAATTGACCAACGAAGCGCATAAGAAATGTATAAAGGTGCAATACAATAAAAATGTCTAGCCTAGCATTTTCTTAGAGGGCGACTTGGTCCTTCTTTATGATCAAGAAGTTGATATAATAGGTACAAGAAAGTTTGAGCCATTATGGCATGGCCCTTATACTGTCAAAATATTTCTTGCTAAGGGCACCTATGAGTTGGTTGATTACAATGGAATTCCATTGGTGCAGCCTAGAAATGGGTTGTATTTGAAACGTTACTATGCTTAATCATGAGCGTAGTAATTTTTTGTATTATATTGTATATATATGCTGTTGATTTGCATTCACTATCTTAATTTCTTTTTAGAGTTTTATTGACGTTAGTAATCCAATTTACATTTCATTGCAGAAGTATGAATCTTCAGAACCCTTTGTTGGATATGCTGATGGTGCTAGTCATAGTACGCATAATCTATCCTCTGTAGTGTGGGCCATTTTCACTCTGAAGGGCGATTTAGTGAGTTTTCAAGGGATTTGTATTGGTAGATTGACGAACACTATCGCTGAGTATAGCGCGTTGATCAAACTTCTCTCTGATGAAATTTCATTTGGTATTAACCATATCATTATGAGGTTAGACTCACAACTTGTGGTATTACAACTTACTAGTGTTTATACTATTAGAAATCCAAAATTGCATAGATTTTTCCTAAGAGTTCAACTTTTGGAAAGACACTTTTATTTTATTCAATATCAACACATTTCCAGAAATTTGAACACATTGACTGATTCATTAGCTAATCAAGTTTTAGACATACATTTGCAACATATGTAAAGAAAACATTCACATCATTTAATAGGATTGCACAATAAACATAGGAAAACACTGAAATCATATAGATAGATAGTTATAGGTTTTTAAAAAAAATTGTGCCCAAGACACATTCGTCATCTAACCCCAAAATGTATGCAAAATGTCACAAGTAAACTAGTGGTGCTCGTGGTAACATGCTATAGATATAACTATCCTACGTAGTAACCACATCCAGCGGTTAGGAAGCCCAATAATGTGTCGCTATAGTCACATGGGTAGCTCTTTGATCCGGTAATCTGGAATACCAAAGGTAAAACCCTTTATGTGCTGCTAGAGTTTAACCAGAGTCTCAGCCATATCAAGATCCTAAAGCACTGCTCTCCCAACAGCCCTCTCTGTTGGCACATCTACTTCGAGCTTCAATTCCACTATTGGTTGAACACGAACAACATCTACATTACATCAAAAATTTAGTTTATTCTTGGGAAAACATTAAAAATACAAAAACATTGCATAAACCTTAGGAGAATAAAAAACATGGTCAAAACATTCTTACCCATTGCACCCCACTAAGCGCCTTCTGGTAATGCTAAATATGGATCTCCTCGGAAATCAACGCCTACGTATGCATACTCATTGATGTCAAAAATCTGTCACTGGAACCAGGCAAAGAATGCAATCGAGAACACAATGGTAGATTTGCCTTCATGCCTACCCATGAGTTCCACCCATATCTGCATCCGCAGATCTCTAGGATTAAACACATCCAGTGTCACATGTTGTGGTTGCATCAGTGGAATCTGTTCCAAGGTGAAGGATATAAGGATAGAACCATAACTTAAATTATTCTTCCTTCCTCCCTTTGTTTTGTTCATTTGTTCCTTTATCTGAGAAAGAACAGCTTCAGAGCAGTTGAAGACTGTTGGCTCCATACATTCTAGCACGTACTGCATATACGATCTATTCGCTACATGTAGTGTAATGGTGCCGGCAAGTTCTGCGATCATGAAAAGGATAGTTCTCAAAGGCAAATCTCTAACATCTCGAATGTTTATCTTTCCATCTTTTCTTGGCTCTGCCCCTTGGATAACAATGTTGCAAAACATAATCTCTCACTGTCTCTCCTCCAACAATATACCTTGAGAGCGAAATAGGCAAGCCTCTCCTCGACAAACCTGTAAATAACTATATATCCTTGACTGTTATGGGAACCACTTGGTTCTTAATATGAAATGCCTTGGCAGCTGGATCCCATGCTCGAACTAAGAACTATAATAGTTCTATTTGTTGCCTCATCCCAGAAAATTTGAATTACTTAAGCAGTACACAATCTCTTAGAGCTCTTACTATACCCGGATCATTTAAGGCAATCATATCCTGTTCTTCATGTTCTCTTTTCCTCCATGTAATCATCATTGTAATATGATGGAAACCTGAAATACAACCATAAGATCCATTAGATTCCATTCATTGCAAAAAATTAGGCAGATTTTGGGCATAATGCAAACCCAAAAATATTTATTGCACCCAACACACTCCCTAACAAGAGAATGTGTTGTGTATGCAAGTAACCTTCATTGTACTTGCTATGCAACACAAGTTTCGACATTCAGGGGTGCATTGCCCTCTTTTTAGGAAACTTTTACCGTAGGGACCCCAAAACCTTAAAAAATTGCATAAATTGGAAATCAAATGATTACTGAAGGAAAGAGGAGGTTCATATCACTAACCGAGATCAAACGGCAATGAAATCCGTCCACAGAAATGATCGCAATCAGCAGCTGAAGTTTGGGGGGGAAATTAGGTTCAGAGCTCCAAAATGCAAATGGTAACTATGGAATGGAAAAAATGAATAGAAAATCACTTTTTAATAGTCATTTAATTATTTGTAAAACGAATTTATTTCTATGACTATGGTTTTATTATGTTTTTTATCATGAAACAGGTATTTTTAATCCATTTGATGTTGTTCTGAACAGGTCTTACAACTGATGAACATATTAGTCGTGCAAAATTATTTCAATAATGATTTGACCACAAAGCATACTTTTTCTCCTTATTTCCCGAGCTTTGTTAAAAATGAAAAAGGATTTGAAGCACACTTTTATCTCTTTTTTGAGCTTCGATAACAACGAAAAAGGAACCCCTAGAGTCTTCTTACAACCCTTTTCAGACTCCAATAATGTGAAAATATTTTCGAGCACTTGTCTTTTCGAGCTCATAAAATTAAATGAATTGATATCTACTCAGTATAAGTTTAACCCTTTTCTGGACTGAGATAGATTATTTACGAAAAAGGAATACCTTGGTCGAACATGACTAAAGAGGTTTGCTCAGATATTATTTTACACTTTTTCGGATCTGAGAGACAACTTTACGAAAAATTACTTATGGAGTTTTCTTTCATCCTATTTTTCAAACTCTCTAAATATGAAAAAGGACTGGGCTATCACTGCCGTTAAGCTTTAAAACATAAAATAGCGACGGGCTTGTCTATCATGGCAAGAATCGAGTTTCATTCATCGCTAGACTCGTTAAATTATTAAATAGTGATACATTATTCTTCTGAAGGGTTGAATTATATATCAAGCAAATGTTATCCTCCTCAAGCTTGTTAAAAAGTAAAGAGGTACTGGTCAAAAAATGACCAGGGAAAATTTGGGAAAAGTGAGCAGAATTCTTTATGGTAGCAAGTCGCTCTTGAACATGATGCTTCCTTCACTCCATGTCCGTGACTGTTTGGGTTGGATAATCATCTTGATGGTTCATTCATACCTATGGTTCAACATACCTTCACTTTGGTTTTAGGTCAATGTTTCCAACTCATCTCAGTGTCGCTGATATGTTCAAGAGAAGTCATCCAGTGAATAATTCATCCTTCTGCAATACTCATAAACCTTCATTCTCATGACCGTCATCCCTAAAAATTGCTATATCAAGTCATACCTTTGTCTCTGAAATCAGTAACTCCCGCTTCACAATAAGGTGACTTCTTGTTGACAACAAATCATTATCCAGGAAGTTCACTTAGAAACATCAGATTCCAATACCATGAGGCTTGTTACATCATCGAAAAGATCCTCGCTTCTAGAATTTTGACTGAAATATTTTGTTTGTCGTTCGACATCAAATCATATATTCATGCCTTACGAAATGTACTGCAGTACCTTGAGGGCCATTGACATCAATGGTCATTCTATCGCATTTTTTAATAGCTCACATCATTGGTTGGTAATCAAACGATGTATTTCCATGTTTGATTGCAAATCATATATTCGCATGGCTAGACTTGTACCTGAAAGATCGAGTGAACGAGATAAGAAGACCCCAGATCTAGTTTCAGCCATTCGAGCTGTGATTTCAGTATTGTTGTACACATCAACTGTACGGTGAACTTACATACAGATCGTCATTCGAACATGGGCTTATATCTGTAGGCATGTCTGTATTGGGCAACATTCCAATGACGACGACTTTATGAATTATGTAAATGTTATTAGATTGTTTATGTGCTGAACATGGGAATGCCTACCCTTAGCAATTATGATCAAGAGGATATATCATGATGTAATTATTTGTAAGATTGATGCAGATCGCCACTCCGCTTCATCTCCATCCCATCACATTATAAAGCATCTCAATAAAAATATTGTTGTTATTATTCTGACTTCATTCTTTAGGGGGGAATTGTTATAGGTCAATTTGGGCATCATTCTCAATGTCCTGGTTAATTTGGCATCATCTCCAGGACCAATGTATAGGTTCTATCATCCCCTAACATTTCAGTTGCTACATGCCCTAAGACAAAGAACAAGACAAATAAATCAAAGACTTTCATCAACAAAGGTTTCCAAAGTTTGAAGTTTATAATATACCATATGAGAGCTCACCAACATTGCCTCTAAAGGAACTAAGTGCATTTCATATGCAGGTAGCCCTATGCAAGGCTTCTTTGAAAAGCACTTCCCAACATTCAAAGGTGAGTTGGTCACATTGGGAGCAAAATTCTCATTGTTCCGGAATCTCCACTTGGCCAGTGCCTTCTAGAAGAGTTCACATGTGTCAAAATTCGAATCCATGTGTCCATTTGAAATCTACAAGATTGGGAATATTTATTTCCTATTATTAGAAATTCATTGATTGTAAAACTACCTTCAGCTCCTCTATAAACTGAGCACAGATCTTAGTGTTTGAGAAGGAAGAATTTGTGTAGAGAAATGTTGGTGGAATTTCAATTGAGGATATTGATTTGAGTGACATATTGTTGGAGATATCTGCATTGTGATGAGGCTGGGATGCTTCTAGAGATAGTGACACTAAATCAATCACTGGTTTGTAACCTCCCCTTCTATCATCAATAAATATTACTGCTTAATTTTCCCTATATGCATTTGTATAAGCTTTAATTTTCATTATCATGATTTCTTAGTTGTTGTATATGGTTTATGCTTTATTGATTTAGCTAAATAACTTGAATAGACATCTGTATTATTGTTGTCTCTTGTTGTTTAGTGTTCATTCTTGCAAGAAATTTTTTGCATAGCCGACTGGAATTTGAAGCTACAACAAAAACGAAAGAAGGAGACTTTGGAACTACTTGGATCCCAAGTAGGTTCCTTATTTCATTCTGTGTTTCTGTTTACAGTTAGGAAAGATAGTTGTAAAGTATTTGACCTGTTTTTTTAGATTAGCACCTATCTAGGGAAGAATGATTTATCCGTAATTCATAATTCCGCATAACAGTATGGGCACCCCATGTTCCATTATTGAGATTTGATGGATTGTAAGTCATCTACTTGTAATTTCGTTGAAATTAACAAGAAGTTGTTTTCTTTTAGTATCGATTCTTGTGCATCTTTATGATGGTTGTATTGGCTTTCTTGTATTTCCATCATGTTTTAATCTGTGTTTTCATGTGGGCATATGTTAATGAACTCATTATTAGCTTATAGATTTCATGTCCACTTTTAGTCTATGCTTACTTATTCCATGCCATTCTGGTAACCTATTGTAAACTAATTTGAAATTATCCTCTAGCGTGTTCCTGTTCATATATGTCTGAGATGGTTTTAGCTCATTAATTCTTCTCATGGCATACTTCTTGTTGTTGTTGTTGTTGTTACTTTCCTATATCTTATCTTGTAGTTTGCAATCTTGGGTGACTTTATTCCCATTGTTGAGAATTTCATTCTTTTCCTTGCCATAACATCTACTGATTTGACAACCAAGAGTTAATGATGAAGGCATTTAGTACTACATATTGGATGGGGCTCCTATCCCAAACAGTGTGAGGTTTTATTGGGACTTCACATTAGGGAGACCCCTAGCTGTTGGTGATGCATTCCAGCCCATGAACAAATTTCTCATGCTAGAAGGAGGGATATATGACAACTTGAGATTGTGGAGCCTTTATCTTAATATCATATATTTAAATGAATTCACCCCAAACCTCTATTCTGGGTTGTTTTTATAAAAGTGTTAATGTTTTAGTACATGCGGAAATAATTTATCACTTGTCACAGTTTAAGTTTGATGGCAAGTGTAAAAATTTTTTGTTAGGACATATGTGTTAGGTTATCCATTTCTATCATTATAATGGAATACATTGTAAATATATTATTGGAAAATTTTTCACCCTCATTCTTAAAGTTCATTTCAAACAATGATGGCACGTGTTACCAATTTCTTTGTTCCATTCGTTCGGGCAATTCATCAAAGCTTCATCAAGCTTTTGACAAGTACGATCGCCAAGATATATTTAAAAGGATAAATAAACTTAGAATGAGAACCAAAGGATCATTAGAGTATTTTTTTGATGGGTTTTTCAATATTTGTTATGAATTTCCTAAAAGAGACATGTATTGGATGTATTCGAATGAAAAAATCCAACGATTGGTTTGTCTTTCTTTTCAAGAATTTGAATCCAAGATGAAGCCTTACTCTATTGATAGACCTGTAACCTGAATATAATCAATAAACCAGATCTTGTCCCTAATATTTTCTTTCAAACTTCCATGAGTTAGGAAAAGTCTTAAGCCTTTGAGTAAAAAAATATCACCTATGAAATTTCACATCCTCCTTTGGTTTCATTACCTAATGAAATATCTGTCATTAATGAGCTAGGTGATGAGGAGTGTTTGTAGGGTAAGGAATTAAGTTTCCTACTTCTAAAGCTCTCATACATCCTGTTTAAATTGAAAATCCTAAGAATAAAGTTGATATAATATCTCTCGATGTTGACAAGTCTCAACTTTAGCCTATTAAGCATATTCCTGAAACTATGCTTGAATCTGCTCGTATTATGCTCCCTCATTCACATATTTTCCATGAAATCACTCTTGTCTGAGAAAAAATATAATTTATTATCAACTCCACAGAGCATAACATGCATGATGGTTCAGTTCTTCCTAAAGATGACATTAATGTGCATGATTCCAATCTTGGATCATATTTGGGTGGAATTGATGTCTCTTCACCTGAGTTGTTTCATATTATGTACCTTGTTTTATTTCAATGTGTGTGCTACACTAGCGGTGTCTCCATACTCTTTAAATATATATCCCACTGGTTCTAATTGTAATTAGGTACATAAAGATGTTGTAGCACAATCTAGAGATGGAAACATTGAATCCATTATTTATAATCTTTTCCATCTGCAATCTTCAAAAACTAAAGTGGAATATTATACATCTCGGAAAATTCAAGATGGTCCTTCAATTCATTCATCCTCATACTTAATACTTGGATATTCTCATGTGTCTGATGCCAAACTTTATCAAATTAGTAGCTTTAATGATCACCATTCTATTGAAAACATATCCAATGTTTTCATTCATTTTTTTATCTCACCAAGCCAATGAAATTTTCTAATCCACCTTCTAAAGGTTCAAGGAATTTTCAGGAAGTTGAGGCACTTCAGTTTCCACTAATGGTTATGTTAGGTTCTCACATTCTTGATGATATCCATGAACCAAGTCAAGTTATTTTTTCCTTGCATGATTCCCCTCTCAACACCATCTCACCTGTTGAAAGAACACTTTTAAATGATTCTGATATGAATCACTTCTTGTACTATGATATGTTTGTTGAGGAGAGTACACCATTCATTGTTTCTAATCCTTTTGATTCTTTCATATTTGGTGTAGTTTGTGATCAAGTACAATATTTTTTTGTCTCATAGACTACTGTATTTGAGGGAAAAAATCACCTAATTCCTCTCTTTCATAAGACTCCTCTGTTTGATTCATCTCCATCTTGGAAACCAAAATGATCCGATATTTTAAGAAACTATACTATCAATATTCAAACATCTGATCAGACAAGTGACATATTCAATGATGATTTTGTTGTCATAACTAAGGATGGTTGTGTGCATTCACCTGTTTGTGTAACGAATGGCACTAATATTCGATGATCTATCATTTGAAATTTCATAGGTTTTTCAGTATGGGGAGGCACTTTAACTCTCGCCAATGCTTATGCCAGGCCCTCACATCCCTGAAAAAATCGATGAACAATATCAAATTAAGGTTTTTGAAATTATGGTTTCCACGCTAGAGTCCTTTGATATCTTAATAGCACCTGATGGACGTCCATATTTGGAAAATTTCCATGGTATTCAATTTGCATCTTGAATTCCTCTACAATAAAATAACCTCTTATCTCTCTTATGTTGGATTCAGGTTTAGGAACTAATGAATGCCTATTGTGGACAAATGTTTGGGGTTACCAAGCTTATCATTTTGTTTAATGGGATGGGATTGCAACTTGGTTGGAATATTCTTTTCTAGCACGATTTCCTTCCATCAAACATGAACTTATTTCTCTTATGCATGTTTTATAGGTAAGAACTTTTTTTTTTTTTAATTATTTATACTGGTCCTAATCATTGACATCTCTGTTTTTGTAGGTTAGGAATTGCTACAGTGGCTGCATTGGAAGTTTGATTTCACATGACCCAATCTACCCTGTGGTTTTAGATTTAGATTAGTTATGGTTTTATTTTTTACTTCTTATCTTGTTAATTATGGTTTTAGTTTTATTTTTATTAGGGTTTGCTTGTTTTAGGTATATCTTAGTTATAATTTGGTCATGATTGCCAAAGTTTAATTTTTTTCATGAGCATTACATGACTTGGTTGCAGTTATATAATTTTTCGTACATTACATTCCTTTACACTATATTTTATCCTTGTACTACATGTAGTTCTTTCTATTAAATTTTATCATGCATTCATCTCCTTGCATAACATATGCTAGTTTTTGACCTAGCATTGTGCCTTCTCTCTATGTTGCATGGCACTACATGATCTCGTAGAATCCTTGCTCCCTGAAAACCTTGGATTCCTTAATAATATTTATTTAACCCCATTTAACTTTTTGACACCCTAAAAGAGATCCCTGGTCATTTTACCCTAATGCTAAAAACCCTAGCCGTAATGGTGGCATGTGGTTGTGATGGTTGCTCCAGGAGGAAGCCTCTCATGGATCTAGTCATTAAAACTATGACTTGAACGACATTCATATGATTCTGACTCATTAAAAAGGAAAATAAATTTAGGTGCTCGTCGGGAACCCTAATCAATTTAAATGACCTATATCTATAACCTAAACCCCACGTCCAACTTGGTTTTTGATATTTCATGGTATGTTTTCACTTCTCACATCTCAGTTGGAGATGAGTTGTGGAGGTATGGGTTGAGGGAAGACTTAAATTAAAATATATTTCCATTTCTGTCAAAAAGGAAATAGCCTTTCTTTCATGTAAAATAAGACGGGATCTCTCTTCTACCCTGAAAAAATGAACCCCTAATAAATGATGCCAATGAGAATGAAAGAGATAATAAATCAAATAAAGGGTAAAGGGTTGAGAAAGGCTCCTCACGTAAAGAGGTGATGCAATAAACTGCTTCGAGGTACTAAACATGCCTACTGGTAGTGAAGCAACAATTGTGATTTCTTAAGTGACTCCATCGAGATACTGAACATGCACGTTGGCAGTAGAGAAACACCAGAAACTCGCTTCAAATTTCTAAATGCAATAATCCATTTTTCATGCTTGTTGCACCATCATCAAATACTTACATGTGTGAGTGATTGTTTTAGTGTGTAAATACTGATAGGACCTAGCTAGGACAAAGGGGAAGGGAATATCTATATAAGGACATGAAATCATAGTAGTACCCATGAAATCATAATCAATATGTTGTAGGGGCATATGGATAGATTTTGTATCCTACCAGTGGTTTTCAAATTGTCTTAGCCACTATAATAACACCCAAAAATTTTGGGCATATCCAAATTTTGGGTCCCCCTCTACTTGTCAAAGGTACTTGGGATTATCCAAAAAGGGATATGGTCATATTATGAATTAGTCAATATCCCCATTACCCATTTCTATCAAACCCCAATGTGATTGTGCTTTGGTGATGCATATGACTATTTCTACTAGTATATTGATCTTATCAACACATTAGGGTTTAGCGAGTGTTTACCCAGATAAGGTAATGCATCCCTCATGCACACATAAGCTTCATCTTCCAACAAGAATTGCAATGAGGTAAAGGCACCTCATTTCCATGGCCATGGCCTCATCCTAATTATGTTAAGGCTTGGGAGACAACTATCTTACCTATACATCTTTAAACTCTATACAATTATAATCATGTGTGAGTGACCAAGCCATATTCAACTTGAACCCCATCCTTTTACTTTTCATCCCTCAACCCATGCTCGTATGTTCGTTTAATAGTATACTTGATTATATTATTCCATTTTCATATTAGAAATTGTATCACATGTCAATGCTACTATGGGTTTAAAGCTCATTCACATTGTATAAATACTAAATTTTTAGAAGAAATATTGTGTTTACACATGAGATATTGACTCTTTAAGGTTCCACATATTGTTTTGAAAGAAATTATTACTGTACATTCAAACCCTTAGAACTTAAGGTTGTATAAGTTTTACTTCACTTCATATAATATTACTAATTTATATATTACATTTTTCGGAGTAACTTTCCAAGCCGCGCCATAAAACCAAATCTTAGAAAGGTGACACAATGTGACACACCTATGATCAAAACCTAGAAAATTTGTGCAAGTTTTGTGGCTCCTAGTTACGGTGCGACACAATGTGGCAATGGGTCCTACATGTGAAAGGCTATATGAAAATACCTATAAATGGTGCAAATAATTGCATTAAACATCAAAGTTTACAATAACAAGGTCTGATAGCCTTAAAGGCACTCATGGAAATAATGAATAGAGTAAGTTTGGATCATCAAGGATGTTCTTAATGATGTGATGTCAAGGAGGACCTCACTAGGAATCTAAGGATAAGGATACATAATACAACATTAATGATGTGGTTGTATGTCACTTATGTATCAATAAGTATAGAATAATTCCTTGGGAATATTTTTGGTGAATGCAATCCATTTATGTCATAAGTGAGAAGGTCACAACGTCATGGATTGGGTAGGTGATATAAATACCACATTCAACTATGCATACTATTTATTAGTGTAAATAAAAGCATGTTGAATGCACCAGTTATACGATGAATGCGACCAACATTATGTTATATTGCATTACAAAAAGCTATGAAGGATTTAATGTGTGATTCTTTGGGAATCATAACCAGGCACATAAAACCATGCAAAATGGAAGTGATGTTGGATATCATTCATCGTAAAATGGGGGGAAACATAAGTTGTAGTTTTAGTCTTCAATTTTCATTTGTTTCATGCGTCTAGTTTAGAGAATAAGGATTGTGACCTGCATGTAAATGATTTCACCCTCTATACGTCACAGTTCCAAATGTGATATCCTTAGGTTGCATCCTTCATCAGTGACCTCTCCTCTAGTTGCATCCTTCATCTGTGACCACTAGCAAGTCACAATTTTTATCTACGACCTCCCCCAAAGTCACAAAATCACAATTCTAAGCCTCGGTAATGGAGCTAGAAAGTGTGACCTAATATATTATGTGACTATAAAACCTCCCACAGATTGTAGTTTCTATTTGTGAACTTTCCTCAAGTTGCATTGTACTTTTGTGACCTTTCAAAAGGCACACTTTCTACCTACGAAAAATAGGAAGAATGTGACTAGTCAACCCGATTAATGATTTCTCTCCCAATATGCAACTTGCATTGTGACTTTGGAATGTAATCTCCATTACTCTTTAAAGTGGTGACCTTCCTATCTCGCTAGTCACATTTTAAATTCACATTGATACTCCCAATATGTGATTGGTAATGGCACTAAATATTAAAAGTGCCCTTAGCCCTGTGAAAACGAATTGCGCTCAAGAAATGGTCATCCCAGAGCATATCAATTTGAAATGTTTGGATCCAACGCTGGTAGATGCCCCTGAATACCATTTCCATATCATTACACTAGTTATGCATGAAATTTGGTTTAGTGTGGATTTTTCAGCTCCAACAATTACAAATAGATTTCAATATGTTCAAGCAGTTCTTCTATGTGCACAATTATCGAGCAACCTCTCAATGACCCAAGGGATAGGAGGTAGTTATTGCATGCTTAAAGAAAAATTTAGAACAAGGAAATGCTTCATCGAATGCTTCCCACGATGAAGTTTCATTATGTTTTATGGTTCCAACTGCTAATCCCCCTTTGAAATCAACATAATCATATTTTTCAATAGAAAAAACAAGTGTTATGGATGATGAACTTGCGGAACCTACGAAAGAACAACCTGATATTTTTTGAAAAAGATACAAAAGGGAAAGAAAGTGATGACATTATTATCAAGGATGGCATGTCTGAAGAGTTGGATTTGAAATAGATTTGCAAAGTTCCATTTGAGATCATGGAGAGGAATGTTCCTCTGTGATCTTATGGCTCATTAATTCCATTGTTGTTTTTCCGTGAATAAGTTCATTTCCCTATAGAGAGAAAACTTGGTTTTTAGAGGCAGAAGTCTATCTCAAGTGTTCATGGATTTGGATTAGATGCAAGGATTTCAATAGAGGTAGGTGGTAGGCCAAACATGTCATCATCTTTAGATATGACTTTTAAATAACTAGGAGTATTTTTAGACAGGAGGGATATGAATTTCTCTTTATTGTTTTTGGGAATCTCTGAAAGAAAATCCAAATTTTGAATCGAGGTTTACTGGGGTTCAACTAAATAAAATGTAATCTCCTATTACTTGGAGAGTTTCTTATTAGACAGTGGGGCTGAGAGAAGCATCATGTATGTCGTATCTATCTTCTCTAATGGGCAAGATTTTTCACAAATTAGATCCTTTCAATGTTGATCGTGGAAATAGCTAGTCTTCAAGTTCCTTCTCCAAGTTATTTGAGAGCAAGTTGAACTTGTCATCTCATGATGTTGTAGTTTATAACTGTGTTAATATTTCCACAACTCAATTAAAAGAGGATAATATTTTTCAATCATTTGAGAATTTGGAATAACATTCCATAAGAAACCTTCTTCATTCTTTTTTTAGTCTGGTTGATGAGGTCAATTACATCTCTTAGTCTAACAGTGTAAGGGAAAGGGAATATTTTGATTTTTTTATAAGTGGGGATGGCATGGAGCTAGAAGAAAATTCTCATGATAACTCCAATGGATATAAAATTAAAAATGTCTTTGTTTGGGTTCCCACTTCTCAGCAAGGTGGATAAAATGGTTTTGTTACCAGAAAGCATTGTTATGGGGAACACCCATCAAGGACTCTTTATGTAAGAAATATTAACAAAAATGTTGAATATAGTTAACTGTGGGTTTCTCTTAAGAAATATGGCACAATACAGACACCTTACACTATGTTAGGTTCCTATATTACTAGTATAGTCCCTTATTGTTGTTACTGTAACCCATTATTGTTATTTTTGTACCCCTATAACCCCAACTATTGTGCCCTTACATTATTATTGTTAGGTCAGCTAGGATTATATTGTGACCCCATGGACTCCTATATATAGAAGGAGGTTTTTTCATTTGTATCATCCAAGAATTGTTAATTTATGTAATGTATTTGAGGATTGCCCCTCGAAGTGGCTGATTTCTAAGGCATTGATCTCTCTTTTCTTCTATTTTTGGAGCTGGTTTCATAACATTTGGTATCAGAGCTTTGGATTCTAGGGTTTTGATGCTTCAAACAGGTCATCATGGAATTTTAGACATATATTTGTTTCTAAAAAGGTTAAGAAGATGAAATTTTTATAGAGAGAAGACGAAATCCTGAGGAACGTCGTGTAAAAATTTCAGATCTTGTTTCACAATATTTTTCGAGATATGATTTGTGGAAGTTAATGTTTTTTTCAAGCTCCTAAATTTCACCTAAATAGGTCATAGTGGAATTTTCAATATAACGTTTTTGATACGAAGGTTAAAAAGCTGAATTTTATAGAGAAAATCCAAAATCTTGAGGAATGTCGCATAAAAATTTTAGATCTTGGTTCGCAATATTTGTGGAGATATGATCTGTGGCAGTTAGGGTTTTTTCAAGCTCCCAAATTTCATCTTAAAGAGGTGACGTTGGGAAAATCATCATAACTCTCTCTCTGAGCATTGGATTGTAATGCTGTAAAAAGTGGCCGCAAGTACATGGACTTTAGTTTCTTGTTTATTAATTTCATAGCCAAAGGAGGAAAAATTGACACGTATCATGCCGTACAATTTCGATCTACTGAACTAGTCTATAATTAGGCCATTGTGGGAGATTGGGCATAACTTTGCCTTGAAGAATCCAAATTAGGTCAGACCTATGGCATTCGAAAGAATATTCAAAGGGATACTACAAGGTTGAATTTCAGATATTAAATACCTGCAATCACAGAGATAATTAAGTTTCAATATCAAGCTCCTTAAAATCAAGAAAAAGGTGTGTATTTTTTTTTTCGAATTGCACAGGTCTTGTGTGAAAAAACAGTTTCAATTGATTCCAAGGGAATATTGTAGAATATATATAAGTATTGGGTTCTAAAATTCCCCCCAAAAATAATTGAACACCCATTAAGCCTTTAGAAGGCTCTACTATGACTCATGAAGACGAAGAAATGCAACATGACATGTCAAAATTACAAGAGCAAGTGCACCAAATTTCGCTCTCGCAAAGAGCAACAAAAAATGAAATGGAAGTTTTGAAGAAAGGCGTGGAAGCTAATATGGATGGTTTGAAGGAAGGCATGGAAGCTAAGATGGATGGCATGGAAGCTAAGATCGATGACATGGAAGAAAAAATGAAAGACAACATGGGAAACTTAAAGAAAAATCCAAAAGCAAACATGGAAGGTTTGACAAAGTTGATACAAGAAATGTTTCCTAATGGCGAAAAGATAGTAGAGGAAACCCATGATGAGAAAAAAATAAATGTTAATTGTGATTTCATAAACTCTAATGTTGGATGGAATAAACACCATATTCCAAAGATGGATATGAGGAAGTTTGATGGCAAGGATCCTGTAACATGGATACTACAGATGGAGCAATATTTTGATCTCAATAATGTGCAAAATGCACAAAAGGTATGCATTGCAACTTTACATTTAGAAAAAAATACATTTGTATGGTATTGATGGCTTTTATCTCGTAAAAAAATTGTCACTTGGTCAATTTTTACGGAGAAAATGATAACACATTATGAGGATACAAAGAGCAACACCTTCTTTAGCCAATTGATAAATCTCAAACAAAAGGTTTCAATGGTAGAGCACATTGAGGACTTCCAAAAATTGAATATAAGGGTAACTGATATTCTAGAGGAACACAGGATTGATGTTTTCATAGGGAATTTAAAGGATAACATCCAACACGAAGTTCTCGTTTGGGAACCTAATTCATTGGAGAAGGCATTCAGATTGGCAAGAAAAAATTAATGTAAAATTATGGATACAAGGAAGCCTACCACTCACATCTATAAATATGGAAGTGTTGCTACTCCTAAACTTCCACAACCTACAAGATTGACACCACAACAATTGGAAGAAAAAAGATCAAAAGGGATTTTCTACAATTGTGATAGAAAATACACTAAAGGTCATAAATGTGATGAGAAGAAATTATTTTACATATTTTGTGAAGAGGAGGAAGAAAATGAACAAGAAACTTCAAAAGAAGAGGATATACACCAGGAACCAACCCTAGAATAAGAGGAGATGAGTCTGACCATATCATGTAATGCATTGGCAGGAATTACCACTCCTCAAACTCTCGAGATAGAAGGACATATCAAGAAGAAAAAGGTAATAGTTTTGATTGATTTGGGTAGTAACCATAATTTTATTCATTGTAAGGTAGCCAAGGAATTGAATTGTTTCCTATACCCAACACCAAAATGTCAAGTGATGGTTGCAAATGGAGGAACTATAAATTTCTCTGGAAAATGTCATAATATCAAGCTAACCATGGGGGAATATGTATTGAATAGTCCAATGCTTTCCATTCCAATGGGAGGTGCTGATGTTGTACTAGGAGTACAATGGTTACAATCTTTGGGGACGGCAGCTTTTAATTTTCAAGAACTTTTCTTGAATTTTTTTTCGGAAGGAAAGGAATTCGAATTACGAGGTATTGCAGGGAATCCGGGAAATATAATAAGATATAATGTCATGAAAAAGCTTCTGAAGAAAGAACAACGAGGCGTAATTGCACAATTATGATCACTAGAAGTTCCAACATCAAAATAATCTATTTCTCTAAATCTCCAAAAAGTCTTGGATAATCATTCCAAGGTGTTTGAAACTCCTAAAGGAATCCCACCTATTCATGATCATGATCATGCTATTCATTGTATTCAAGGAAGTGTTCCTCCAACATCAGGCCTTATAGATATCCTTATGTCCAAAAGAGTGAAATTGAATGTATTATTGCATAAATGTTAGAGGCTGGTATAATTCAACCTATTCAAAGTTATTTCTCTGCTCCAATAGTATTAGGTGCACAAGAAGGATGGATCATGGCGCATGTGTCTGGATTATAGGGAGCTCAATAAGCTCAATATTAAAGATAAATTTCCCATTCCTGTGATTTTTGAATTATTGGATGAATTACATGGAGCAATTTATTTTACCAAGTTGGATCTTCTTTCAGGATATCATAAAATTAGAATGAAGATGGAAGATATTCCGAAAATAGCATTTCGAACTCATGAGGGTCATTATTAATTTTTGGTCATGCCTTTTGGCCTTACCAATGCACTTCTACATTTCAACGATTGATGAATTCCATTTTCAAACCCTCCCTTAGAAAATTTGTGCTAGTATTTTTTGGTGATATAATAATCTACAGTAGGTCTTGGAAGGATGATGTTCAACATTTTGATAAGGTACTCAAACTATTGCAGTAGAAACAATTATATGCAAAAAAATCCAAATTTGTCTTTGGAGTACAGGAGGTGGAATATCTAGGTCATGTTGTATCTCATGAGGGTGTTAAGGTAGACCCTAACAAAATTAAATCGATTAAGGAATGGAAATTCCCCACAACCATAAAGCAGTTGCGAGGATTTCTCGGGTTAACATCGTATTATCGCAAGTTTATTAAGAATTATGGGAGAATAGCAGCACCTATAACAACATTATTTAAGAAAGATGCATTTTGATGGACTCCTAAAGCAACTAAGGCCTTAGAACATCTTAAATATGAAATGTGCCTAGCACTGGTCTTAGCTACGCCAGACTTCACAAAAACCTTTATTGTGGAATGTGATGCCTCAAGAAATGGAATTGGTGTTGTTTTAATCTAAGAAGGAAGACCCATTGCTTTTGAAATTTTTCCAATCAAAGGAAAATATTTACAGAAAGCTATATATGAGAAGGAAATGTCTGCAACACTACATGCACTAAAGAAATGGCGAACTTACCTAATGGGAAGACACTTCAAGGTAAAAACTAGTCATGATAGTCTTAAACACTTTTTTGAACAAATACTATCTTCAGAAGAGCAGCAAAAATGGGTCACAAAGATGTTGGGTTATGACTGAAATCATCTAAAAAAAAGGTAAGCTAAATGTGGTCGCAGATGCACTCTGAAAAAAGGATGAAGAGGTGGAAGCATTGCTTTGTTCCATTTCTATTATCCAATCATATTGGATAATCGAAGCAAGGGATGAAAGGAAGAAGGAAGAAGAAGTGTTGACACTCATTCAAAAGTTGTAGCAAGATCCTAATACATATGATACATTTAGTTGGTAAAATGATTCCTTATGGTACAAAGATCGCTTATATATTTGTAAGAATTCCCAACTAAAACAAAATATTCTTTTGGAATTGCACACTTCTCCCTTAGGAGGACACTCAGGATTTTTAAAAACTTACCACAAGGTGGAGAAAGAATTTTTTTGGGATGGCCTTAAATCTAATATTCAAAATTTTGTGGCGGAATGTTTGGTTTTCTAGCATAATAAATTTGAGACAATTAAGACCTCAAGTCTTCTACAACCTTTATCAATTCCAAGTCAACGTTGGGAGGAGATTTCAATGGATTTTATCACATGTTTATCTAATTCCGAAGGAAAGTGTGTCATCATGGTGTTAGTTGATAGAATTACCAAGTATGCACACTTTTGTGCATTATCTCATCCATTTAAAGTAATTATAGTTTCTATTGCATTTATGGAAACAATTTAAAAGCTACATGGAAACCCAAATATTATTGTAAGTGATAGAGATCCCATTTTTACTGGAAAGTTTTGGACATAATTATTTTCTTGTTTGGGTACCCAACTAGCTCATAGCTCATCTTATCATCCTCAATACGATGGTCAAATTGAGATAGTGAGTAAATGTTTGGAAGGATATATTTTTTTTATTGTATCTGTTAAGCGAACACAATGGGTCAAGTGGTTACCTTTCGCTAAATGGTGGTATAACACTTTCTTCCATACTACAGCAAAAATGACCCCATTTATGGCACTTTATGGATATCATCCACCATCCATCACATCATATTTAAGAGAAAATTCTAAGGTTCAAGAAATGGAACATCACATCGAGTATCAACAAGAAGTTCTCCAACTCTTAAAGGATAACCTAAATTTGGCACAAAATCGAATGAAACAACAGGCAGATCAACATCGCAGTGAGAGAATTTTTGATGTAGGAGATTGGGTATTTTTATGGCTACAACCATACAAACAAATTTCCCTCAAGCAAGCTAAGAAGGATAATAAATTATCGCAAAATTACTATGGTCCTTACAAGTTGTTGCTAAATATTGATACTATGGCAAACAAATTGGAGCTTTATGCTTCTTCGTGAGTGCATCCAGTTTTCCATGTTTCATGCTTAAAGAAGGTTATAGGTGACAAAGTTCCAGTTCAAAAAATATTGCCAGAACTTGATGAGGAAGGAAAAATAATATTGGAACCTAAAGCAGTTACGGAAACAAGAACTCAACAACTACAAAATCGATCAATTTCAAAGTATCTCATCAAGTGGAAGAACTTACCCACTGAAGATTCTACATGGAAGGATGAGAATTTTATATGGAAGAATCCGGAGCTACTCAAGTGTTGAGGACAACACTTTTTTGAAGGAGAGGGGCATGTTAGGTCCCTATATTAGTAGTATAGTCCCTTATTGTTGTTACTGTAATCCCCTTATTGTTATTGATATACCCCTATAACCCTAATATTGTTATTATTTTTCCCTTACATTATTATTGTTAGGTCAGCTAGGATTGTATTATGACCCCATGGACTCCTATATATCGAATGAGGTTTTGTCATTTGTATCATCCAATAATTGTTCACTTATGTAATGTATTGGAGGTTTCCCCCTCGAATTGGTTGATTTTTAAGGCGTTGATCTCTCTTTTATTTTATTTTTGGAGTTGGTTTCATAACACACTATCTGCAAAAAATATGGATTTGTCATTATATCATATTATTACATAAGGGAAACACATGGTGCTATGAGAGCACTACAAAAAAAACCCTTAAAGAGACAAAATCTAGATATACACTTTTCAATCCCGAAGAATAATCCTTCATATAAATATGTAAACCAAGATTGCGCACTTGTAGTGTTTAATCTTGATCCATCTATTTCAAATGATGATCTCCAAAAAATATTTGGTTCCCATGGTGAATTAAAAGAGACCAAAAGGTGAAGGTGGTATCAAATACCTTGCTTGAGTTTGTTTGAAATAAGGACATGATGGTTTGCAATGGACTTATCTCAAAAAATGCTCAGGGAAGCTCAAAATGACCATGCACAATATGTGCATAATTTTTTGATATTACAATGCATGAAATAACTATATAGGAGTCCTAATTGATATTTTCTTTTCATGAATGTGTTATATTTACATTATTGTTCTTTGAATTTAAGTGTATATGGATAATCTAATTTGTTTTCTTGTAGATAATAAGAGAAAGAAACATTGTTTACATACACAAAGAAAAATGAGTTTAAATAGATGGCAAGATGATTCAAAATATATCAAATGTTGTTGGTTGAATATTCAATTCCACGAGAGGGTTGTACAATTATGGTTTTGACAAGAAAGAAAACCAGCTCTAGTATCTCGAAAAAATACCAAATGTGTAACATCAAAAGTTAGTTGGATGCATATAAAACGTGATAGCATTAAAAAAACCTTAGAAACTAGCTCCAAAAATAGAAGAAAAAAGATATCAATGCCTTAGAAATAAGCCACTTCGAGGGGCAACCTCTAATACATTACACGAATGAAAATTTTTTGGATGATACAAATTACAAAACATCATTTCTATATATAGGAGTCCATGGGGCCACAATGTATGTTATGAATATAATTCATAACAGATATAATTAATATAGTTATCTTAGGTTTATTAATGTGGAAGGGCATGATCAACGATCATGCCACTTCGCCAAGGGACACCATAAGGCTGTATTTAAAGCCTTGATGATCCCCACTTGTAATCATCTCATCTTTTATCAATCATAATCATGAAGAATCACTATATTCTAAAGAAGGTTTTGAAGATTCAGATGCAACTCAATCCATTGACACAACACCAAAAGTTGTTGAAAACATTTTTTCTAAACAACAAAGCCTTTCATCATCAGTTCTACAAGAACGTGAAGAGAAGGATACAACTGAAGACACCAACACAACACCGAAAATTGTCTCGACATTTGCTGATGAACAACAAAATATTTCATCTTCAGTGTTGAAAGAAAATTGTGAAGAAACAGAAAAAGAAGAAGATGATTTTAATAAAGAGGAAGACATTGTTGGTGACAATGAGGAAAAAGACATCTCGGCTTTCTTAGTTGATGGGGACTATGACTGGAAGGGAGAATCTCACCATAAGTCAGCCACAAAGTTTCTACACACAGAAAATAGTTCACATCTTCCTATTATTGATGAATGTGGAATTACTATATCACTAAAGCATAAGAAAACAGATAGTAATTCAGAAAAAAAAAGCCAGAAACTTGAATTTAGCGACCAGATGGAAAATAGGACTTCAATCAGTAATAACATCCTTGGAGACCTTGGAGACCTTTGCGATGACATTGTGTTGGGCGAAGTGGTCACTCAACTTCCATGGTATAAGCGTCTAGCCCTTAAGCTGCTCAGTCAATGGTGGGCTCATTCCATGACACACTCCTTCCCATATTACGCCTGTCTCCAAAATCCATGTACTCTTTCCAAGTCCCAAGTTTTCTTCCACACTCCAAGCATCCCTTTGTATAAAACCTTCTGCATATGGGTTTATAGCGACGACGAAGGCACTCTGTGGAATCTTCCAGTACCAGAGGTCCCTGAAGAATCAAGAGGACATGTAGAATTTGTGCGTGATGGTAATGACGAACGTATATATTGCTTCACGCCCCTTAATAATCACTACGACGTGAATGTGGTGGATCTGAGAGACGACAACATTCGGTGGAAGAAACTCCCGCAGTTTCCCTTCATGGAGGGCCACCATGTGTTGAGTTGTCGTTCCTTTAACAATGGCGGGCGTTGGACAACTTATGATGTTGTATGGATCCCAAATGACATTTACCATGATGATTTTTCTATGAGCATGCTACACGCAAGAAATGACATAACTGAATTGGAATTCCAGTGGCAACCTCAACTGGGTATCACTAGTTATTTAATCGATAAATTACTTGGCGATAACTCAGAGGAGTCACCCCCAGTAAATATAGTAATTGACCTACCATTAAATTCTAATGGTAGAACTCCCAAATTTTGTTACCGCATATGTGAGGCCATCGAATATAATACATTTGACGGTGATACTTCAGAAATCCCTGAGTATTTGTTAATGAAACTCAAGGATGACAGGCTTAGTCCCGAACAACAAAGCAATAAGTCAATTTTATATTACATGATTGATTCTGTAGAAGCAAGGGTTCATGAACTGATCATTTTCAAGCTGAAGTTAGATGATGAGAACAATAGGAGAATTTGAGAGTCGGAATGGAATGCATTCTTGAACACTTGGGTTCGTATTCCTATCTTTCAACGTATGGAAGAAACAACAACAAGAGTTTCTTCGAAGAATTTTTTGGAATGGGAGAAAATTAGGTTTAAGATTGACCAGGTTGTGGATATCGATGAGATCAAAGTGGCACCAAAGAGTGATCTCCTAGTCTACACTAACTTCCATGGAAAAATTGCGTAAATTCTACAGCCACCAACGGGTGTTCCCAATACGTCAGATCTGTCACTTAAATTCTCGGAAGAAGGAAGACAATTATTTTATTATGTTATGTTTCTACAACAAAGGTAGATCGAAAGGTACTCTCCGGACTAACGAGGAGAATGGTGGGGTCACTGAACTAAACTAACTGTTAAAAATTATTCTGTCTATGGGATATCGAGGAAACCCTTGAGAGCAATGCAAATATGGAGTAAGTCATGTCGTGTGGGGTGAGACATGCCTTTTCAATTATTTTTCTTTTTTTAAAACATATTTAATGAAATATTAAATTAAATATATAACTATATAATATAATATGTATATTTAATTTTAAAAAAAATTATTAATTTAATTAATTTAATATTAATTAATTAAATTAATTAAAAAAAATATTTAGTTTCAAAATCAGCATTACAAAAGAAACTTCAACAAAGGTCGAGTACCAGTGCTCAATGACGTGCCAAGCAGATAATCCCAAGTGGCAAAATTGTCAAAAAATTAAGCTTTGAGGACAAAGCTTTTCAAGAGGAAGGCAATGTTATGAATATAATTCATAACAGATATAATTAATATAGTTATCTTACGTTTATTAATGTGGAAGGGCATGATCAACGATCATGCCTCTTCGCCAAGGGACACCATAAGGCTGTATTTAAATCCTTGGTGATCCCCACTAGTAATCGTCTCATATTTTATCAATAATAATATATACTTATCAAGTTTACCAGAGTTTTTACACTCCAATGTAATCCTAGCCAACCTAACAATAATAATTTAAGGGCACAATAATAACAATATGGGGGTTACAGGGGTACAATAATAACAATAAGGGGGTTACACTAACAACAATAAGAGACTATACTAGTAATATAGGGATATAACATGCCCCTCTCCTTCAAAAAAGTGTTGTCCTCAACGCTTGAGTAGATCTGGGTGCTTCTGTATAAAATCATCATCCTCCCATGTAGAATCTTCAGTGGTTAAGTTCTTCCACTTGATGAGATACTCTGAAATTGATCGATTTCGTAGCTGTCGAGTTCTTGTTTCCGTGACTGCTTCAGGTTCCAATATGATTTTTCCTTCCCCATCAAGTTCTGGCAATATTGTTTGAACTGGAAGATTTTCACCTATAACCTTCTTTAAGAATGAAACATGGAAAACTGGATGCACTCGTGAATAAGCAGGAAGCTCTAATTTGTATGCCATAGTACCAATCTTTTGCAACACCTTGTAAGGACCATAGTAATTTGGCGATAATTTATTATCCTTCTTAGCTTGCTTGAGGGCCATTTGTTTGTATGGTTGTAGCCGTAAAAATACCTAGTCTCCTACATCAAAACTTCTCTCACTGCGATGTTGATCTGCCTATTGTTTCATTCAATTTTATGCCAAATTCAGGTTATCCTTTAAGAGTTGGAGAACTTCTTGTTGATGCTTGATGTGATCTTCCATTGCTTGAACCTTTGAATTTTCTCTTAAAGATGATGTGATGGACGATGGATGATATCCATAAAGTTCCATAAATGGGGTCGTTTTTGCTGCAGTATGGAAGGAAGTGTTATACCACCATTAAGTAAGAGGTAACCACTTGACCCATTGTGTTTGTTTATCGGATAACAAACAACGAATATATCTTTCCAAACATTTATTTACTATATCATTTTGACCATCGGATTGAGGATGATAAGATGATCTATGAGCTAATTGAGTACCCAAACAATAAAATAACTCTGTCCAAAAATTTCGAGTAAAAATGGGATCTCTGTCGCTCACAATAACCCTTGGGTTTCCATGTAGCTTTTGAATTGTGTCCATAAATGTAGTAGCAACTGTAAGTGCTTTAAATGGATGAGATAATGCACAAAAGTGTGCATACTTGGTAAGTCTATCAAGTACCACCATGATGACACTCTTTCCTTCGGACTTAGGTAAACCTATGATAAAATCCATTGAAATATCCTCCCAACGTTGACTTGGAATGGATAAAGGTTGTAGAAGACCCGGGGTCTTAATTTTCTCTACTTTATTTTGTTGGAAAACCAAACATTCCGTCACAAAATTTTTGAATATCAGATTTAAGGCCATCCCAAAAAAGTTCTTTCTTCACCCTGTGGTAGGTTTTTAAAAATCCTGGGTGTCCTCCTAAAGGAGAAGTGTGCAATTCCAAAAGAATCTTTTGTTTTAGTTGGGAATTATTACAAATATATAAGCGATCTTTGTACCATAAGGAATCATTTTTCCAACTAAATGTATCAGATGTACTAGGATATTGCTGCAACTTTTGAATGAGTGTCGACACTTTTTCGTCCTTCTTCCATTCATCCCTTGCTTTGGTTATCCAATCTAGTTGGATAATAGATATGGTACAAAGAAATGCTTCCACCTCTTCATTCTTTCTTGAGAGTGCATCTGCAACAACATTTAGCTTCCATTTTTTGTAGATTATTTCAAAGTTATAACCCAACATCTTTGTGACCAATTTTTGCTGCTCTTCTGAAGATATTCTTTGTTCCAAAAAGTGTTTAAGACTATCATGATTAGTTTTTACCTTGAAGTGTCTTCCCATTAGGTAATTTCGCCATTTCTTTAGTGCATGTAGTATTGCTAACATTTCCTTCTCATAAATAGCTTTCTGTAAATACTTTCCTTTGATTGGATGATTTTCAAAATCAACGAGTGTTCCTTCTTGTATTAAAATAGCACCAATTCCATTTACCGAGGCATCAAATTCCACAATAAAGGTTTTTGTGAAATATGGCGTAGCTAAGACTGGTGCTATGCACATTGCTTCTTTAAGATGTTCAAAGGCCTTAGTTGCTTTAGGAGTCCATGAAAATGCATCTTTCTTCAATAATTTTGTTATAGGTGCTGCTATTCTCCCATAATTCTTAACAAACTTGCGATAATACCCTGTTAACCCGAGAAATCCTCGCAACTGCTTTATGGTTGTGGGGACTTTTCATTCCTTAATGGCTTTAATTTTGTTAGGGTCTACCTTAACACCCTCGTGAGATACAATATGACCCAGATATTCCACCTCTTGTACTCCAAAGAAACATTTTGATGTTTTTGCATATAATTGTTTCTCCTGCAATAGTTTGAGCACCCTGTCAACATGTTCAACATGATCCTTCCAAGACCTGCTGTAGATTAGTATATCATCAAAAAATACTAGCACCAATTTTCTAAGGAAGGGTTTGAAAATGGAATTCATCAACCCTTGAAATGTAGAAGGTGCATTGGTAAGGCCAAAAGGCATGACCAAAATTCATAATGACCCTCATGAGTTCGAAATGTTGTTTTTGGAATATCTTCAGTCTTCATTCTAATTTGATGATATCCTGAACGAAGATCCAACTTGGTAAAATAAATTGCTCCATGTAATTCATCCAATAATTCATCAATCACAGAATGGGAAATTTATCTTTAATGGTGAGCTTATTGAGCTCCCTATAATCCGGACACATGCGCCATGATCCATCCTTCTTGTGTACCAATACTACAGGAGCAGAGAAAGAACTTTGACTATGTTGAATTATACCCGCCTCTAACATTTCTGCAATCATACGTTCAATTTCGCTCTTTTGGAAGTAAGGATATCTATAAGGCCTGATGTTTGGAGGAACACTTCCTGGAATCAAATGAATAGCATGATCATGATCATGAATAGGTGGGATTCCCTTGGGAGTTTCAAACACCTTGGAATGATTTTCCAAGACTTGTTGGAGATCTGCAGAAATAGATGATTTTGATGTCGGAACTTCTAGTGAGCATAATTGTGCAATTACGCCTCGTTGTTCTTTCTTTAGAAGTTTTTTCATGACATTAGAGCTTATTATCCTTCCCGGCTTCCCTTCAATACCCCGTAATTCGACTTCCTTTCCTTCTGAAAAAAATTTCAAGAAAAGTTCTTGAAAATTAAAAGCTACCGTCCCCAAAGATTGTAACCATTGTACTCCTAGTACAACATCAACACCTCCCATAGGAATGGAAAGCATTAGACTATTCAATACATATTCCCCCATGGTTAGCTTGATATTATGGCATTTTCCAGAGCAATTTATAGTTCCTCCATTTGCAACCATCACTTGACATTCTGGTACTAGGTATAGGAAACAATTTAATTCCTTGGCTACCTTATAATGAATAAAATTATGGGTGCTACCTGAATCAATCAACACTATTACCCTTTTCTTCTTTATATTTCCTTCTATCTTGAGAGTTTGAGGAGTGGTAATTCCTGCCAGTGCATTACACGATATGGTCGGATTCATTTCTTCCTCTTCTAGGGCTGGTTCCTGGTGTATATCCTCTTCTTGTTCATTTTCTTTTTCCTCTTCACAATCTATGTAAAATAATTTCTTCTCAGCACACTTATGACCTTTAGTGTATTTGCTATCACAACTGTAGCAAAGCCCTTTTGCTCTTTTTTCTTCCAATTGTTGTGGTGTCAACATTGTAGGTTGTGGAAATCTAGGCGTAGCAACACTTCCTTCTTTATAGAATTGAGTGGTAGGCTTCCTTGTCGCCATAATTTTACATTCAACTTTTCTTGCCAACCTGAATGCCTTCTCCAATGAATCAGGTTCCAAAACATGAACTTCATGTTGGATGTTATCCTTTAGAGTACTTATGAAGAGATCAATCCTGTGTTCCTCTGGAATATCAGTTACCCTTATATTCAATTTTTGGAAGTCCTCAATGTGCTGCCCCACTAAACCCTTTTGTTTGAGATTTATCAATTGGCTAAAGAAGGTGTTGCTCCTTGTATCCTCATAATGTGCTATCATTTCCTCCGTAAAAATTGACCAAGTGACAATTTTTTTACGGGAGCAAAGCCATTGATACCATACAAATGTATTTTGTTCTAAATGTAAAGTTTCAATGCATACCTTTTGTGTGTTTTGCACATTATTGAGATCAAAATATTTCTCCATCTGTAGTATAAATGTTACAGGATCCTTTTCATCGAACTTCCTCATATCCATTTTTGGAATATGGTGGTTCTTCCCTCCAACATTAGAGTTTATGAAATCACGATTAACATTTATTTTGTTCTCATCATGGGTTTCCTCTACTATCTTTTCACCATTAGGAAAAATTTCTTATATCAACTTTGCCAAAACTTCTATGTCTACTTTTAGATCATTCTTCATGTTTTCAATGTTTTCTTTCATTTTTTTATCGATCTTAGCTTCCATGTCATCCATATTAGCTTCCATGCACACTTATACGCCATTCATCTTAGCTTCCAAACCATTCATCTTAGCTTCCATGCCTTTCTTCAAACCATCCATCTTAGTTTCTATGCCTTTCTTCAAAACTTCCATTTCATTTTTTGTTGCTCTTTGCGAGAGCGAAATTTGTTGCACTTGCTCTTGTGATTTTGATATGTCATGTTGTCATTATTCGTCTTCATGAGTCATAGTAGAGCCTTCTAAAGGCTTAATGGGTGTTGAATTATTTTTAGGGTCCATTTTAGAATCCAATACTGATATCTATTCTACAATATTCCCTTGGAATCAATTCAACTTGATTCTTTAAATAAGACTTATGCAATTCAGAAAAAAAATACACACCCTTTACTTGCTTTTGAGGAGCTCGATATTGAAGTTGACTTATCTCTATAATTGGAGATCCTCAATATCTTAAATGCAGCCTTGTAGTAGCCCTCTGAAGCTTCTTTCAAATTCCACAGATTTGATCTAATTTGGATTCTTCAACACAAAGTTATGTCTAATCTCCCACAATGACCCAATTATGGATTGGTTCAGTAGAGCGAATTTGTATGACTTGCCATGTGTCACTGTTTACTCCTTTGGCTCTAAAATTGATAGAAAGAAAACTATAGTCCGTGTAATTGTAGCCACTTTTTACATCATTCCAATCTGATGCTCATAGAGAGAGCTATGAAGATTTGTCCATGGTCACCCCTTTGAGATGAAATTCATAAGCCTAAAAAAGACCTAACTTCCAAAGATCATATCTCTAAAAATATTGTGAACCAAGATCTGAAATTTTTCGACGATGTTCCTCAGAATTTCGGCTTCACACTCTAAAAATTTCAGCTTCTGAACCTTCTTAGAAAAAAATTTATAGTGAAAATTAGATGATGACTGGTTTAGGTTAAATTCAAGATCATGCAAAATGACCTAAATTCCACAGATTATATCTCCAAAAATCTCGCGAACCAAGCTTTGATATTTTGTGAAGATGTTCCTTAGGATTTTGGATTCGCACACTAAAAATTTCAGCTTCTGAACCTTATTATAAAAAAATTTATAGCGAAAATTACACGATGACCTATTTGGAACAGTGAAACCCTAGAATCCAAAGCTCTGATACCAAATGTTGTGAAAACAACTCCAAAAATAGAAGAAAAGAGATATCAACGCCTTAGAAATAAGCCACTTCAAGGGGGAAACCTCCAATACATTACATGAATGAATGATTCTTGGATGATACAAATTACAAAACCTCCTTTCTATATATAGAAGTCCATGGGGCCACAATGTAATCCTAGCTAACCTAACAATAATAATTTAAGGGCACAATAATAAAAATATGGTGGTTATAGGGGTAAAATAATAACAATAAGGGGGTTACACTAATAACAATAAGGGACTATACTAGTAATATAGGGACCTAACATAATTGATATTTTATTTTCATGAATGTGTTATATTTACATTATTGTTCTTTGACTTTAAGTGTATATGGATAATGTAATTTGTTTGCTTGTAGATAATAAGAGAAATAAATATTGTTGACATACACAAAGAAAAACGAGATTAAATTGATGGAAAGATGATTCAAAATATATCAAATGTTGTTGGTTGAATATTCAATTCCATGAGAAGATTGTACAACTAGGGTTTTGATAAGAAAGAAAATAGGCTCTAGGATCTTGTAACAATACCAAAGGTGTAACATCAAAAGTTATTCGGATTCATATTAGATGTGATAGTATTAAAAAAACCTTATCTTGTGACCTGGAAACAAAATTAGGGATGAGTACATTAGGGCGTCGAAGAACCCTCTATACTCGCTTCATTTCTTGTATGTTATCATAATTTAAATAAATCTCATCATGATGTTGATAGTTATGTTGATATCAATTGGGCATGTAATATTCATTAGACATGAGAGATTAGTGAGGATGTTCAAGAGTCACGAGGGTAGGCGAGACGTCATGGTAGGTGAACATACATGTCACCTCTATAAGTATACCCTCATGCCTCATTTGTAAAGGGACTCATTATAGAAATTTTTAGGTCTACAATGGGCCTCTTAAGGAATATTATAAAATAATATTGGAAATATTAAAATAATAGTAGATCACACCATCAAATTTTAGAGGGAAAAAAAAAGAAAACTACTTTTTCAACTTGTATTTTCAACATATCTCCCTATGGTTATAATGAAAATTCTCATGGGAGAACAAGTTGCATGTGTAATTTGATTCATCATCCAAGGAGTACCCGTATTGCATACTTTTGATGGACCCTGCTACAAGGAAAACGAGAAATACATTAAAAACATGATTTCAATCACATTTTTCATGTATTTCTCATTTTTCCTGTAGCATGTTCTATAGAAAATATGTAACATGGGTACTCCTTGGATGGGGAATGAAATATGCTTCCAAAGAGTGTTCTCACTCAAAATTTGAGTAAAACCATAGGGAGATAAGTCGAAAATACGAGTTGAAAACGTATTTGTTTTTATTTTTTAATATATTTACTTTTTTACTCCAAAAATTTTGAATCATCCCCCATGGTTGACATCATTATATTGAATCCTATTGATTATTATAAAGCTTATTTTGATTGTATATTTTTGTTTTGAGGCCCATTTTTTACCTCAAAATTTCTTTAATGTTAGCACTTGAGTTAAGGCTAGGATTAGATAGTTGATTTCTGCTTAAGAAGCTAAAAGCATCCAACTCTTCATAGCTTTTAGGGTGAGTGAAGGTGAGGCTAGAGTTTTTTCCTTTGGATGAAGATATGGGCAGCCATGTTCCACTATTGGGATTTGATGGATTTCAAGACATGTATTTGTATTTGCAACAACATTAAGATACTTATTCTTTTTTTTGTTGTTACTTTACAGTATCTTGTTCTGTAGTTTGTCAATATTAGGTTGACCTTGTTCCCATTTTTATGGAATTTCATTCTTTTCCTCACTCTAACTAATGGATCCCATCAATAGGTATATTTTGAGGTTAATTGCACTATCCTCTAGCTCTTAAAGCTCTCCTTTTCTCACATTAATTCACATTTTTATCCATAATATGCTTAGCAAGAAAACTAAAGGTATTTTTCATATTGTATGGCCTAATGTGAATAATATGAAGGAAAAAGAAGGATTTTTGGAGGTATTTACTATGCAGGGGCTTAGTAGAGACAACCAAAGATAATATAGGAGGTTTTTCCACCTCATGAACTCGCCAACTCATCTTGAGATCACAAAATCCTCACCAATAGCTCAAATTCACTAGTAGCCAAGGGACTCCAACTACATGTGAAGATCAAGGAGAACTAGATCCATAAATATCAAGATATTAGAGGGAATAATTCCTATTTTAAAGGGAGCTACCCTCAACTACCTTTTTGTATAAATAAACGAACCAAGTGGCTCATTAGGATTCATATTTTTGTTGCAACTAGGGCTAACTATTGAGAGCCTAGCGCTTGACAGTGTTATTCTCATTTTCCATATGATGCATGTGACTCTTATTTTATGATAATGGAAATTTCACTATTGGTCTACACCTAAGTTAGTTTTGAAGGGTTGAAAACCTCGGGGTTGGGCCCAACCCAAAGGATATAGTCCCTCTCTTGTATTTCTTCCTTGATTCTTCTCAATTTGTTACAATTATTTTCTTAAATCGGTACATGTTATATTACAAAATTTGTAGTTGTAATAGTAATAATTCGATGTGTGTATTTGATTGGTTTGCAGGGATTTTTTTTATCTGCATCTATGGGAACACCTTTATACATCCAGCTAGACCACTCCATATCCCTTCTAGATATCCCACATCACTTTCAAACTCTTCCACTGAGACCTCTTCGCTAAGTTGGATGGAGGACATCGTGGGTACAAAATTTCGTGGCAGATAGGCCTCCGAGGGATACTAGGCTTGGCTAAGAGGCTCCCACACGCTTCACTCACCTTCTTCTACCTTAATCCACCTTATTATACCTTCCATTCCCCATTCCTTTCCTAAAAAATTTCTCGTACCCCCCTCCTGTAGCAAAACATGGTCTCTTGTAGCAATATAAATCCTCATGTAGCACTTCGTATAGCTGAAATGTAGCATTGTTTCCTTCAACCAGATTTTCTCCAGATTTTGACCATGAAATATTGAAGTTTAATAATTACCCCCAAGCATCGATTTCATGATTTGATGAGACTCTAAGACCACTCCAACCCCATTCTTTCCTCACTGCAACCATAGAAAAACAAATAGAATTAGAATTAGTATTTTTTAAATTGTATTAAAGGTTGAATTTCTTAGTTTCAAGCAAGTTTAAAATAGGTAAATGAATCATGAAAGTAGGTTGTTAATTTAATTAATTATGCAAATATAATAGCATGGTTTACTTCTGAAAACTAGACTATTTGTTTTCCCTTCATGCTATTTCAATTCAACATTTACATTGAATGAATGGCACTTCCACTTCTGTAGTTAGAATCATGTTTATATCCTCGCAATTATGATATGATTTTTCTACTTTTAGTTATCCGAAGGAGTGGTCTCTGAACACCTACCCAAACCATGGCTAAAAATAGGAACAATGATATTTTCCTTATCAGAAAAACTAATGGAGAGGCCAGAATGAAGAATGTAACCCCTTCTTCCCTTCCAAATTTCGATGGCCTAACCTCTTAGGATCCTAACAGCTTCATGTTCTAGTTTTTTTTTGTATGTATGACCTATGTCTATGCCTCTGATGAGTAGAAGTGGAAGTTATTTCCTTCTACCCTCACGGATGCAACCTTGCGATGGTTTATGAGTCTACCTGGAGGCAACATCACTACCTGGGCCCAAATGAAACAAGGCTTCAATGAAAAATACTAGGATTATTGTATGGCCAAAGAAAAAAAGGAGTAAATATTTAGGATGACCCTTGGACCTGATGAATATTTAGAGGATTATCAGGAAATATTTCAACTTAATTATAGGAGGGCCAACTACACTCTTGATCCTGAGTCTCCTAAGCTAGTTCTTCTCCAAGGGACTAGGGAGGATGTAATGTAAACCCTCAAAATTCTATTTAGAGATAATATCTGCCAATTTACTTCTGATGAAATTAAAAATATATTCAGGAATCACTCAAGGGATGCTATGAAAAAGGGTAGGTCTAGCCAAATCTTGGTCAGATCCTCAACATCCACAAAAACCATCAAGAATGAGATAGAAATATGTTGTAATATTTAAGAGTGAAACTTTGCATATTATTTCCCTGAAAATGGATACCATGCAAATCAAAAGGAGGCAAGAGGAAGCGAAAAGGGAACTATTTATATTTTCCCTAGTGTACTAAAAGACATCCTAGGAATGAATTCCCATTGAATTTCATAGAGTTTTTCTTAATCTGTGAAGATAATCATGCAATAGATAAATGTCCCTCTATACTAGGCCTAAAGGATGTATACTAAGAAGGGGTAGAAGGTGGGTCAGAGTGATTGTTCCTCATTAACCAAAGTAGATCCCTAGGTCATCGACCATATCAAAAAGGCATGTAAGGTGAAAATTATTCTCACTAAAATCCAAATCAAAATGCGTCTTTCCAGCCTCGGTACACTTCCACTCATCCTTCATGGTCTACAACTCCTCCTTGGCCTTATGCTCCTCAATATCCTCCTCATCCTATCAACCCTCCTTTTTAGACATTTCCACCACAACATTCCCAATGGATAAACCCATCACTATGGTAGATGCCTCAACTAGCCTAATCGCCTGCTTTACTACCTCCAACTCAACCTCAAAGTTTGGTCCACCCTAAACAACACAACCTAGAAAAGGTTGAAATTCTGGGAGAATTGAAAAAATTGTGTGTCAAGATACCCCTTATCTAGGCCATTAAATATGTTCCCATTTACAACAAGATTATTAAGGATAAATGTTTCTAAAGGCTCGGGAGAAGAAGAAGAGATACCCCCACCATCATTTTTGTTCTAAAACTATCTGATCTGATGCTTCAGAGGGCGATCTTAGTAGTGGAAACCATGCCCAATAACCCAGTAGTGGAATTTTTTATCACTCCAATAATTCTCAAGAGTTGTTATTAATTTTTTGTGTTTTAAATAATATTAGAGGTAACCACAAACCTAATTTTAAGCCTTCGGATCTATCCTTCCTAATTCTCAGAGAGGGCTCCCTCTATATGATTTATATTTGTTAATTGTATTTGATTTTATGCTAGCTATGTAGGGTTACTTGGGATTATGGTTTTGATTTGGTTTGGTTGTGAAATCACTTAATTATATGGATATAAGTAGGTCTGTATTCCATTGGGCTAATGGATTCAATATGTCAAGCAGTCATATCAGGATCAAGGTCTAAAGGGATGTAATATTCCCAAATAGGGAAATTAGCAATACATGCACAGAAAATGATTTTTTCAGAAATATATGCTATAATAACTTATAACAGCCTATGGATCCATTGTTTTATTCATTATAGGAACCAAATCCAAAATTAGATCAGAAAAAAATTCATGATAGATGGGTTAACCAGGTCTCCCACACCCAGAATAACACAAAAACAATGCAACCCCAATACTACTGCAATACAGAAATACTGCAATAAGTGACAGCATAGTCTAATGAGGGTTTATACAATGAAATTATAGAGAAAAACATATCTTATTTTATATTAATCGATAATGCTCAAAAATTGAGATCTAGTCTCTTTTACACAAATCCAAGAGAACCCGAGAAGGGTTTCTAGAAACACACCCAAATACAAATGGTGATCTACAGCCCTAGGACTGAAGAGTCACTGAAAACTGAAGATCATGAAGATAGAAGGCTGAAATAATATATATCTGATATAGATCTCCTCAAAGTTCTCCTCCAATGAAAGGCTTAACCCTTCAACCACAGGAAAACACTCTAAGAGAGCCACATGACCCTCTCCTGAAGCTGCCCTCCAAAATAACGCAATTCCCAGCTAAAACTGCACTGTAAATGATAGGGATAAGTTGGCCTAATGCAAAATATCTGAAATGTTCTCAAGAACCCTCCAAAATGATCTCCCAAGAGAAGTAATCCTTCCTCCTATGAAAGACTAGCTCAGAAAGTGGGTTTCTCAACCCTCCACTTCAACACCCTGCAACTCAATACAATATTCTACAAAAATTGTGTTGTAGCTGAAGAATGAAGCTTGGCCAGAATTCTGGATATGTGGAATAATAGATCATTACTCTCCTAAGTGGCCTCTCAAGGAAAGAGGTGTAATTCCTAAACTAGAATACCCTGTGCTAAACAACACCGGCAATATTAGCTAAACAACTAAAGAGGGAAAAAGTATAAACAGACATCTAAAAATAATATTCATAAGCTAACCCCATATGGCTTCCATCCTCTTCCTTATAAAAAATTTGAGCCTTCTCACCTTGGGTCCCACTCGTTAGGGTTTCCACCATCACACAATCAATCTCCCTCCAAAACTGCGTTGTCCCATCATTAATGCCACTCCTCCATAAAAACGTTGTTTGATTTGGTCAAACTTGACCTCTTCAACCTGCTCCAGCCCTTTTCACACCTAAGGGTATTCAATTTATATTTTATATAGCTATCTAAACTAATCCACATTCACATTGGTTGTCTCTATTGATGATTCACTCCCTCTATTCCATCTTTGTTGACTTGGTCAAACTTGAACTTGTCTTCATGCATTAGCCCCTGTTCACACATGAGGGTGTTTTATCCAACTATGAATATGATCCCTTTCCCTTTAAGAGAGATTTTATTTCTGCTAAAAGTATTTATGGGCCTCCCTACCCATTTATTCATCTAAATACATGTTAAGAGAAAAACTAATATTCCAATTAGCCGCATGCTAATTTAGGAATATTACAGTCCTCCCCTCCCAAATGTTTCTTGTCCTCAAGAAACTGCAAGGATAGAACTGAAGAGCCTCCTCTCCTCCTCCTATAGCATCCTCATATGATAAACTCCTCCAAGGAACAAGATATTGCCTCATTAATACATCCCCAAGTTTCCCCTCCCAAGTATGCAAGTTAGCTTTTGGTGACCATCCCAAATAGCTATCATCATGTAGAAGTAAAACACCCATGGAGGCAACAATGTGATTTATATAGGCCTTCTTGAGGCATGAGATCTAATATATGTTGGGAACTATCATCCCCATGTGAATCTCCCATCCCCAAGCTATCATCCATACAAAATGAGCCACCCTCCAAAATGGTAACTCCTGAAAAATTCATTCCACCTTTGGCTCCTACAATGTAGGTGGGTTACATAACTAAACATGGTAGACAAAATAGCCTACCCCACGTTTTCTCTCTCTCCACTTATGATAAGTGTACAGTAGCTACTGATTTTGGGCTGCAATAATGTTGTCATCAAGAGGCAAGAAGAAGACTGGATCTTCAAAGATCCTCTCTCTAGAGTCATGAATTATGATGGCCCAAACCATCCCATACAAAATTAATGGCACGTCATCACCATATGGCATCCAAATCAGAAAAATGCTGAAGGTTAAGTGCAAGTTTGGATGATACCAATGGTTTCTCAAGTAGATACCGTGTAGTCTTTCCAACTGCTATTTTAGAACATCATGTGGCAAGTTGTCCTCCAACAAGTTACTAGTTGTGCATGTTTACTCATCTACTATGAGGTAGTAAATGGAATCATATATCAGCTAAACATAATAATAATAACACCATAATTGCCCAAATTCATGAAAAGGAAATTTATCTCCATCACAAATGCTGGTCCTAGAATGACCATGGAACCCAAATATAATCTTGCCCTCTTGTGGAGAAATGCATTGTACATAGATGGTGGGAAGATGCAAATACTTTATGAAATGATCAATAAGTACATAAACACATTTCTTACCATGCATAGTGAGTAGGCTGAAAGTGAGGTCTATGGATGAGTCCTCCCATAAGAATATCCTCATAAAATTCTGCAAAATGAAGGGATGCATACTCCCCTTGGAACACTCCATCAATAGAAACATACTCCCAAGTGACACCATTGTTGGCCTTAGTGGTTCGACTCTTGTCACTCCATGAATCCTTTCTTTGACATGTCATATGCCAAAGTCATCCACCATCATGCTTCTATGTGTGGAGATCTCCTTCCTATGTGGAAGTACCTCCTTATCCTCCAATGTTGAAGGGTAACCCCTTTGCACTTTGATTGTGCCATCCATTTCTCCTAAAATATCATGCGAAGTATGGGAAAAAATCTACCCATACTCTCCCAAGAGTAGCCAAAGCAACAATAACTCTTGCTGCCCCCTCACACCTCCATCATAAAAATCATGAGGTGAAGATATGATGATTGACATGAATAATGTCATATCAACACAATGCACCCAAACTCCTTGCTTCCAAATGATGCAAGTGTCCTGCCAAGTTTCCTCCACCAACATACCCTTTGAAGAAGGATATATAACATGATGGCATAACTCCTTCAAGAGTAGCCAACGCAGCCATGCCTCCTGCTGCCCTGTGTCATAGATATGCAAGTGGCTCACGAACCTCTTGCTCACCATCCACACCCATTCATACAAATGTGGGTGTCTCCGACCATGCTCCATCTTGGTAATACTCCAATGGAGAATATCACCCTCCCAAATCAGATTTCTACTTTTGCATTTCATGGGATTTTGAAATGTCATCTCTTGGAGATCTCCCAGTGAAGACCCCTCACCAATGACCAAATTGAATCCATAGGGATCCAAGTATGCTGAAAGAAAAGTCTCCCCATAGATCTGTACAGTGCTCATTAAGAAAGATCCATCACAATGCTGAAAGATAAGAGGACTCTCATCAATCATCTATTCATCCAATGTCACACAAGTGTAATGGTCATCATGATGCTCTAGTAATAGTTGGGCCCCCAACTCATCACTGCTGCTCAATGACAGCGTTATTGATCTCCACAATGGTGTATTTGTTGTCTCATGCTCAAGCTCAATGTTGAACATATAGTTCTACATTGGATTGTTTAGGAAAAATCTCATCCTATCCTCCAAAAATCCACACCCTAACCCCAGGAGTTGTGTGCATCTCAATAATGAATAGTCAGGAGGATTTTTTATCCTTTCCTTCAACAACTCAAGGTTGCACAGCACAGTGAAAGTATGCTACTCCAAATCAACAATATGTTTTGACCCTTGGTCATGCAATGGCATTTTTCCACAACCCTCCATAAGATGTGCTGAAATAACAGTAAGTGGAAACTTATGCATACCTTGGTGAAGCTTGGAAACATCTGGTATTGTTGCAAGGGTTCCTTTCTCCAAAGTGATGGCTCCCCCAAATACTTATGATGATGGCTTCTCACCCATAGTTGTATCAGCACCGGTACAAGTCTCCTCAAGTGGTGGTGAAGGCTTCTCTTCCTTTGATTTCTTCTTGTCAAATTTTTTGATCAACCTTTGAGTAAAATCTACAAAAGCAGTCACCCTTGCATGGCTCAAATGGCTGAACCACCAAATTTTTTCTTCACCCTCAAGGTGTAGCACTGCAATCTCAATAGCCTCTTTCTACCACTGGATGTAGTAGGAAGAATGCATCTAGCTTCATTACCCAAGCCCTTGCTGTACATGTGGATGACCCATCAAAAGTAGATAATAGAAAACTATTGCCCTTTATTCTCCTATTGTTGCAAGGCATCCTTTATTCCTCAAGTTGAATGAACTTTGGAAGAGTTATAACCTCCTTGAAAGCTCTACGTTGAGACTTATATTCTACAAGGTATCCACTCAGGATCTCATGTTCCAAGTGCCCTCCATCTCCATGCTTCTTGTCTTCTTCCTCAAAAGGAAAGGGCATAGTGTATTTATTTGGAGTTCTCTGCAACACTAGTTATTTCTTCTGATAATAGGAAGTACATGGGCCTTCCTCTTCTTGAAACCCTCTAGAGGTCTTGTTGTATATTTCTTCTTTCATCTTCTTAACCTCCTTGGAGAGGTTCTTCATATATCTAAAAAGTGATGAGACAAAGCTCATTCCTTCCATAATTTTAGATTTGTTCTCCTTATTTTCTTCTTCTTATAGCATATTGGCTGAAACTCATAGGCTGAGCCAAGATTATGATTTGATACCACTGTAATATTCCCAAATGGGGAAATCAGGAATACATGCATAGAAAATGAATTTTTCAGAAATATATGCTATAATAACTCATAAAAGCCTATGGATCCATTGGTTTATTCATTATAGGAACCAAATCCAAAAGGATATTAGAAACAAATCATGATAGATGGGTTAAACAAGTTTCCCACACCCAGAATAATCCAAAAACAATGCAGCCCAAAAACTACTGCAATACAGAACTACTGCAGCAAGTGATAGTGCAATCTAATGAGGGTTAATACTCTGGAATTATAGAGACAAATAGATCTACAAACTGAGATCTATTCTCTTTTACACAAATCCAAGAGAACCTGGGAAGGGTTTCTGGAAATACACCCAAATACAAATGGTGATCTACAGCCCTAGGACTGAAGAGTCACTACAAACTAAAGATCATGAAGATATAAGGCTGAAATAATATAGATCTGATATAAATATCCTCAAATTTCTACTCCAATGAAAGGTTGAACCCTTCAACCACAGGAAAACACTCTAAGAGAGCCCCAAGACCCTCTCCTGAAGCTGCCCTCCAAAATAACACAATTCCCAGCTGAAACTACGATGTAAATGATGGGGGTAAGTTGGCCTGATGCCAAAGATCTGAAATGTGCTCAATAAACCTCCAAAATGATCTCCCAAGAGAAGGAATCCTTCCTCCTATGAAAAACTAGCTCAGAAAGTGGGTTTTTGAACCCTCCACTTCAACACCCTGCAACACAACACAATATTTTGCAAAAACTATACTGTAGCTGAAGACTAAATCTTGTCTAGAATGCTAGATATGTGGAATGATAGATCAGTACTCTCCCAAGAGGCCTCTCAAGGAAAGAGGTGGAATTCCTAAATAGGAATACCCTGTGCTAAACAGCACTAGAAATATTAGCTAAACAACTGAAGATAGAAAAAGTCTAAACAAACATATCAAAATAATATTCATAAGCTAACCCCATATGGCTGCCATCCTCTTCCATATAAAAAATTTCAGCCTTCTCACCTTGGATTCCACTCATTAGGGTTTCCACCATCACACAATGAATCTCCCTTGAAAACTGTGTTGTCCCATCATTAATGCCACTCCTCCATAACAAAGTTGTTTGATTTGGTCAAACTTGACCTCTTCAACCTGCTCTAGCCCTTTTCACACCTAAGGGTATTCAATCTATCTTTTATATAGCTATCTAAACTAATCCACATTCACACTGGATGTCTTTATTGATGATTCACTCCCTCCATTCCATCTCTGTTGACTTGGTCAAACTTGACCTTATCTTCATGCATTAGCCCTTGTTCACACATGAGGATGTTTTATCCAACTATGAATATGATCCCTTTCCCATTAAGAGGGATTTTATTGCTGCTAAAAATATTTATGGGCCTCCCAACCCATTTATTCATCTAACTACATGTTAAGAGAAAAATTAATATTCCAATTAGCTGCATGCTAATTTAGGAAAATTACAAGGGAAATGTTAACAAGGAAAGATAGCTGAGTTACTTCAGATCTTCAAGGTCGATGGTGAAAATGGTTTCAATCAGAAAAAGAGAGGAATTAATGGTTCTCAAATCCGGATAATGAGTGAAAAGATAGAGGTCAAGCGAAATAAGGGAGCAATTAAGAATTCCTTTATGTGGATATTAGAAGAAAAACATATAAATGATAAATAGTTCAAAATAGAGTGCTTTTTAACATATTTTGAAATAACATTCCTGATTTATCATTTAGATTTAAGAAAACATATGAGCATGTGAAAAACATAAGAATTTGACAAAGAATAAGTAAAAATACTTCACTAAATTGGCCCAAAACATGAATCCTGTAATATGATGCTTTATTGCTTTAATCCAGTCTGCTGACTTGAAATTGATACAATCACCGTTAGGTTCAGAATAGTACAACTATAGAAATGTTTAGAAATTCATCCACACTAAATAATTCCAAATGAGAAGTATTTATACAAAAACTCTTTACAAAATATCCTAAAATAAAATTAGGAATTATTCATGGAAAAAGAAATATCTTCATGCAAGAAGATAGTGACAACTTTCTAACTAATGTTAGCTATCCCTATTTTTATTGAATTTACTGTTTTTTGTATTCAATTTGTTGTTGATTTCTCTCTTTTTTGTTGCTCAACGAGGGTTGTGGTTGAGTGTCTTTCACATTGGCAACTTTTTCTCTGTTTCGACTTTTATTTTAACCTTTCAACTGATACACTTTAAATTGTAACTGATACTCTTTCACTGTCTCTTTTTCACTATAAACTGTGACTGTTGTGTTTTATCTTTGCTTCTCTATTTTACTGCAAACTTTGTTCATAGTAAATCAGTCGTTTTTTCCCACAATTCTACCTCTGGAAATTTTATCTTCATCATTCTTCTGAATATCTCCTCAGCTTCATTATACTTTGAGAATGTAGGCTTATTGATAAATATGTGTTTTACCTCATGTTGCAGGTAAAATAAATTCTCAAAATTCTTCTAAAGTACCTTCCCTATTGGAATTCCTTGTGAGGTAGGTATATTAGTGTGATCCTTGGCAACTTCTCTCATTTTATTATCATAGTCATCCTGCTTCTTTATTTTGTCATGAATAACTAATGGATTTGAAAGGCCTCTCTGTATTAGGATATCAAATTTCATCATAAACCTTGTGATGGAAACCTCCATGTTCTGGCATTTCTCCTCTAGCTATATCATCAAATTATTTCTAGAAGTTACCTTCCTAAATTCTAGGATGGTTTTTGTTCTCTCATTAATTCCAATCTCTTCAAGTTCTTTTCTGTTTTTAGAATTAAGAAATTTGATGATTTCAAGGGCTTCTTCAGGTTTCTTACCAAGTTCTTTTATCTTTTGAATAGATTCTCTTACTGATTTGAATAATTATTTCTATTCATATATAACCTAGATTGATGGTCAAGTATCATTGACTGCTTCAATGATATTGGCCCATAGATGTTTCCTAACTTGTGCCATGGGTTCCTTTAATGTTAGATCTTTCTCTAATTTCTTTAATTTCTCATTCAACCTGTTTTCCCTTTGTTCTTCATTCTTATGCATTATTTTAACACGTTTATTTTCATATTCCATAATTTTAAGTTGTTCTTTAAGTCTTTTAATCTCATTTATCTGAATAGAAATGTATTGCATTGCTTTAACTAACTTGCTTGCTTCATATATATGTTTTGTTGTTGTTGTTGAAGACTCTGTTGTTGAAGTTGTTGATGAAGTGACAGGTAATGCTATAGCCATTGGGACTGTAGGAGCCAATGATTCTACTAATGTTGAAGGTACAATAGTAGTGACAACAATAATGACTGTGACTTGAACTTCTTCTGCTTTGTCCTTTTTCTCTTGGAACAATTTGTCTATTTCATTCTCCATTTACTTAATCTGAGCAGTCAACTGTAAGATGAGATTTATCATCTCATCTTTCTTATTTTTATCTTGTAACACCTCTCTGCTTGAGGGTGTTCTATAGGAGGTAGCTTGAGTTGTTTCTTTAATGTAGCAATGTCTACATTCTTCTTTTTGATCAGTTCATCTGCAACTTTTACATTACTAGGATCAAATCCTACTTCAATTATTAAATATTCCAAATATTTAATTCTATTTTCTTTTGCATGTGATGATGATTTTTCTAATATGAGTCGATCTTTGATGTTTGCAAGAGTGTTTTGAAGCTTCGTCACACTCATTTCCTTGTTTTTCATTGCTAAATAAATAATTTCACCAGCCTGTTTGTGAAATTCAATCTAATCAATGGGATGAAAGGTCATCTGCTTGAACTTCATATGAGGACTTTTTGTAATATGCTGGTGTTTTAGGATGCTTGACCTTAAGTTGCAGGAAATTTATCAGCGTTTTCCTAGTCTTATAGTCAAAAGCAAAAAGAAATCTTCTTTGGTCAATGGGTGACTGCTTCCAATATTGGTTATATGTATCTGTTTTCAAAGCTTCATTTCTCATCTTTATTTCTCTTTATGTCTGCATAATATCCATTTCCTTCTCTACTGGTTTGCTGGAAGAGGACATGTCAACACTGTGTTGCTTCTGTAAGATGAGTTTTAGAAGTTGAAGGTTTTTCTTCTTCTTCAATTACTGTATGAGGTGCATTATCCTTTGTTGTTGTATCTGTATCAATCACTTCTATGGCTTCTACTCCTTCATTGACAGGATTTAACTTAGGTTTCTTCTTGTACATAAATTTAAATTTAGTTTCAATAGTTGTCTCTGTTTTGTATGATCCTTCCTCTCTGTTTCTCTTTGAGCTTTTATCCTCTTGGGCTGGAGTTTCAAGGTTTGACTAGTATCACATTGTTTATCTGCCTCAATCAAGGTGTTCTCCGACCATTCAGATTGATTGGAGAATTTTTCAAAATCTAGTTTCTTCTCATGCACATAAGGAGTTAGTTTGCATTTAACTTTCATTTTACTTATTACTCCTAGAGGATCATATTACCATATAAAACTCTTACTAAATTTAAACTCTTGTAAATACTTTTCAGCCTCTAGACCTGCATCTCTGCTATTACAAATGAAAGGGCCAACTTGATTCTTGATTTTGAATTGTGTCTTTTTCTTAGCTGCTAGGAAATTGATTGCATCAGAATTAATGATCTACCTTATGTACTCAAGGTCAAATAACCTCATTGGGAGGCATTTGGGCAGTTTATATGGAATGAGATTTGATCCATATACTCTTATCTCAGTATGTTTTTGGTATAATTACCAATCACTTGTCCTGTTATTCTCTGACAACTGTAGGACCTTCTTAATCTCTTCACTAATTTTGGGCTGCCTGCTACTGTTCGATAAATTGACCATAGGATGAATGAAGGAATCAATAAAATCTGTGTATGTGAATTCAGTGGAGTATTTCCTTATCAAGGAAGTCCAAAAGTTGACTGACTGTGGATTACCTTCAACATCAAGCTTTTGAAGGTTTATGGAAAATTTCTCAAACTGAAAGTACAAAAACATGTGGAATAGGACTGATGAATACTTGAAAACAACTTCAGAAGGCATTTTTACCAACTGTTCATGGATATTGACAGAAATGTATTGGGAAAAAATAAAAATGGTAGCAGGAGGCTGACCAGGTGTGAAAGTAGATAAAAAACCTAGCAATGCAACATCAGCATGTTCATCTGTGAAATAACCAAGAATAAAAGAAACATGGAGATCATATGTCTTGTCCTTTCAGAAAATTTTGCAGAAGGGTAAGGGGGATTTATTTTGGGAATTTCTATAGAAGAAGGCATGAAAGTCTGGAATTTCTAGAACCTCTTGGGAAAGTCCCGATCCAGGTATAACTGTGTGAGAGCTTCAATGGACAAAGAAACTTCATCTAGTCTAGACTGGATATGGAGCATTTGGTTGATAGAATCGGATGTAATAATAAAAATAATTTCTTTTTTAAAGTTTATTATGGCTCTATAATCATGGAAATAGCGATATTGACAGATTCTGGTCACTTCTTGGCACTGAAAGGTCTGTGGGACAACATATTTTAGCAAATTAGACTCCCAAATAAAAACCTCATCAACCTGATCTAAGGATTTTTCATGGCTCCAGGAGTGGAGCTCAAGAAGGTTAAATTATGTGGTTTTGTCATTAATCTTGAAATATTTATCATCTAGGGGAGTGTGTTCTACATCTACAACAGGAGGTTGTAGAGGATTGACTCATACTACTGCTTTGGAAGCCATTGTTCTATTAATTTTAATCAATTTGATTAATCTTTGATTTATAAAAATTGATTTAGGCCTTTAGGAGCACCTTTAACAAATATTTTCAGTTTGCAGACATATTTAAAAATAAAACAGGGGTTTTATCTATGGTCTCCAGAGGTTTACATGATCAAATTTTCAATCTCTGTGCTTAAAAACAGTTTTTAGGACCTCAAAATTTATGTAAACAAATGCCTAGGGTCTATATGAAAGGATTAGAAGGCAAGAAGGCTTATTTAGGTCTGCAAATGGTTTCTAAATGATCCAATTAATCAAACTTTGTGTTTTAAAAGATTCTTAGACATCAAAATATGTGAAAATAGGTCCAGGGTTTGTAGAAAGAGCTTTTAGGAAGTAACAAGGCTTTCTTTAGGTTTGCAAAAGGCTCCTAAATGATTCAATTAGTTGAATTACTTCTTTAGTTCAAGAAACATGCCTTTTCTTTGAGGAATACCTGGGAAACATGAATATTTTTCTTCGCGGAAGGGTTTTTGAAGCAACGAAGGCTTTTCTAAGGCACTTCTGGTCTTTATAAGCTTCAATTCGGTTATGCAATGTCTTGTAGCAGAAATGGTCTTGATTTCTAGTGGAAAAGGCTTAATTATAGGTCGATTAAGTGATCTTGTTTCTTAAAAACTGGTCGGCAACACTCTTTCAGTGCGAAAACGGTAACAGAAATTGGTAAAAGGGCTAACAAAGGGCGGCTAGATACATTTTTAACCAACAATGATTATCGTAAATGTGCAAGACTATTTCAATTTACATGGCGGTTTGACAACAGTTAGGAGAAATCGCTGAGCAATTTTTTCACTAGCCAAAGGTGGTAGGTGGTATATTTTCTGGTGATGCAATCAAATAGGAAAGTACCACGTAGGGGGGTGATGGGCTCTAAAAACCATGCTTTTTGCAAGTTTGGGGTGTATTTAACAGTCGGGCAAAGGAATGTGTGATAGGTGGTAATGGCTATGAGATCTGATTGGTGAAGATCTGACAATTGGGAGGATGCGATGGAGTTTTCGAGATTGGATAGCGTGGGGCCTGGGATATTTGATACGCGATTGGTTATATGCATATAAAGTATGGTTTCATACACACAGGGTCGGGACTTTGCTGTGATTGGTTATGTATATGATAAGTTCGGGGTTTATACGATATAACCAATAAGGTTAAGGTAAGTGTGATTTATGTATAGGTGGGGTTTATAACAAGTGGGGTGTGGATAAGTGGGACCTATAATATGCGAGATAATGTAATAATATTTATATGTTTAATTAACATAAGGGTTGGGACGTATATAGTAAGGATTTAATATATATGGGATAAAAGGTATAATAGAATTTAATATATAAAGTTAAATGTTAATATGTATAAATGTAAATAAGTGTGGGATTTGTATAATACAGTAAGTTTAACTTTAAAATTGTTATCGGGAATGGATTTATTCACTGTGGGACCCGACATATCACATTTTTAAAGAAATACTTAGGATAAATATATCTTTGGATTTTTAATGTATTTTTGAATGAAAATAGAAGTTTAATAAAGGATTTTTACTTTTCCCAAGGATAGATGTGCATTTTAACTTAGGAAAAGGGCTTTTGTAAGGAAAAATGAGTGGAAAAGGGGAAAGAGTAAAAATGAAGGGGATGGGGTATTTTTACAATGGGAATGATTTTGGAAGGAAGTTAGTAAATGAAATGACCAATTTTTTCTGTTATCCCCGCCTTGTGAAAACTACTTCTACCTACCCATCTGCTACCCTAAAATTTTTTCTTCACTTACATGGGTGCATTTGAGCTTGTAGACCTTTATTCATTTTTCTTTTAAACAACAAAATAACTAATTCTATCCTTATTTCTTCCAAGGGCTCAGATTAAGCTATTGAGCTCCTTATTATTCTCTACCTAACTATTGATATTCCAAGATTAAACATTTTGGCTAGATCTTTATTCTCTATCTATCAACATGAAATTTAAAGAAGGAAAAGTCAAGATTAGGCATTTTGTCCTTCATGTATTGTGGCATTTTTTAACAAGCTGCACAAAATCTTTATTTTGCAGTAAAATTAAATAGTAATGGAATTTTAATTTGCATCACTTTCATGTTTTATTTTATCTCTTTTTTGTTTGGGGTTCATTTTTGTTTTTTCTTTCTTTCAAGTCCATTGTTTTTTCTTTTAGGACTTTAGAAAGAAAAGTATGTATATATTACAAGACTAATCAAAGTCAATTCATAATTATGAATCCTATTATTATAGGACCCTAACAGTGGCTCCACATGGGGGTGCCATTTCATAGTGAAATGTCAAGAACTTTGAGACTAGTAGCCTTCGAATTTTGACTATGTTGGCCTTGAAACTATTTTCTGAGCTCTACATTATTCATACTTATGATATTTTGTCTTTCAAATATTAGGGCCTTCTCTCTGGGCTTCAAATTTGCTAGAAAAACATCCAATCCAATCTAAAATATGCAATTTATGTACAATGAGTAAAGTAAACAAAGTGAACTACTATTATTCTGGGGAATAGTAATGCTTCAGCATTCTACCATTGATAGGTCCTCTTGGTAGATTTTATCCACCCAATTCCTTAAGAAAGAATGCATTGTTACCTCTGTAACCATAAATGACATAAGGGCCTTTCCATAAGAAATCAAATTTCCCATGTTTACCTTTCTCTTCTCTCCTGGAATCCACTTAAGAACTTTGTCACCTATATAAAAATCATCTTCCTTAGTCTTCTTGTCAAATATCTTTTTAATATTTGTTGGCATATGTTGTCCTTGATGGCAACCTACTTGATGAAGTTGATGGTAACCTACTTGATGAAATAATATTGTTGGCAATATGATGCAGAGTGTTGTCCTTGATGGCAACCTACTTGATAAAGTTGATGACAACCTACTTGATGAGTTAAAGGGGAGATTGTTGGCAATGTGATACAATGTGTTGACTTTGATGAAACCTTCTTAATGAAGTTGTTCGTGATGGAAACTGACTTGATGAGTTGTTAATAATGTAAATCTGATGTATCTACAGATCAGTTCAGAAGTAGCAGAAGAAAGGAATTCAGAAAGTGCCAGAATAATGATAAATAAGTTATGCTACAAAGCATACGTGGGTTTGTTAAGGTGAAGTAGCGTATGCACATGGAAAATTACGTTTCAAGTCGCGTATGCCAATTTGCGCTCTATTTTTATAAAACCGGGGGGCATTACCATGGTATTGACCCATTGTATTGAGCGCTGGATTATCTATTTGATCTCGTCCAGGAATACCATCGAAAGTGGTGTGGTTTTGACTCATGGTATTGACAAAGGCTAATTCTATTTAAGGAGAAGGAAATCATAGTGCAAGGGTGAGCAAGTGTCTGGGCTTTAATGAATACTTCACTCTGAAGCATATCTGCATGGTTGAACTCTGTTCTTAATTGATCTGAATCTATGATGCACCTATGAATATGATGAAGGTTCAAGATCTCTAGATCTAGAAATGATGAATCTCTAGGATGATCTGAAAATAAGTGATGAAGACCTGGCGCACATCTGATGAAGAAATTGAAAAATCTGGGTAAGTTCATAGATCTGATATGTTCTGCAAAGTTTATCTTTTATAGATCTATATGCAGGTTCGTTTCATGAAAAGCGCATGTATACACAGATCTGATGAAATAAAAGCCCGTATGGGAAGTTAGGTTTTTTTTTTAGAAATGCACAGATGTATACGCAGGTTCGTTTCATGAAAAGTGCGTGTATATGTGGGTCTGATTAAATAAAAGCGCATATGGTATCTGAACTAATGATTGCTCAAGGTTGAATGTGTTTCTGCATATCTATTCTGAAGTCTGGGTTATCTCTGATATTCTGGTTACAGTGGTTTCACTGTTCTGTTTGAAGCATTGAGCGAAGTATATTTGTTGATAAGTGAAGGGTTGTGTTGAAGCTGTTTGATCCAGTTTGAAAATTGATGAAACATGGTCTGCAGTGGTGCTGAGGGTCGAAGCCTTCAGTGAGGGGGTAGTAGCTCTCTTCTAGGAGAGACTAGTAAATGAGAGCAGGGGGTTGTAGCTCCCTTCCAGGAGAGGCTAGTAAACGAGAGAAGGTTGTAGCCTTCTGCAGGTGGGTGCCTGCGTACTGGTATGAGTCTGCGCCAGTACATGATTATAAGAAATTTTATTTATATAATAAATATTGAAGACTGAGACGAAGACAACGGTGGTTTTCTCAACCAAAGTAGATTCGGTTATTGTTTCTCATAGATTTATCATACAATTTACAACATCATCAACACGTAAAAAGAAACTGGCAATACTCTCATCACTATGCATCTTTAAATTTTCATATTCAATTCTGAGAGTTTGGAGTTTTGCACTTTTTACCTTTGCATCACCTTCATAACTTAGAATGATTTTGTCCCACATTTCCTTTGCTGTATTTAGCTGCATAACTTTGACAAATTCAGATTCAGTCAAACTTCCCATTATAGCATTGATCGCCTTTGCATTTGATTCATAATTCTTCTTTTCAGTCGGATCTGTTGGTATTGTAGCTGGATATTGATATCCTTGTTGAACAATGGCCCATACATCTGTTCCCATAGACTGAAGATAGGATCTCATCCTTATTTTCCAGAAGATTAAATTGCTTCCATTAAAGAGCGGAGGCTTGATAGATGTTGTTCCATCTTGATTGCTCATCTTGCTTGATATTCCTTCTAGTGGCTAAGCTTTTTCAGAAGGACCTGCTCCAATACCATAAATGACATAAGGGCCTTTCCATAAGAAATCAAAATTCCCATGTTTACCTTTCTCTTCTCTCCTAGAATCCACTTAAGAACTTTGTCACCTATATAAAAATCATCTTCCTTAGTCTTCTTGTCAAATATCTTTTTAATATTTTCTTGAACAACTTGACACTTGAGATAGACATCTTCCCTAGTTTGTTGCAAGTGTATGGTTTAATTTATCCTTCTCTGGATATCATTGGTTTCTACATGCAGTTCTTGTATTATTTTCATTACTGGTAATCCTACAGAGGATGAAAAAAAACCATCCATCCCATAAAAACTCTGATAAGGGGATGTACCAATGGACTTCTTTGTGGTGAGTTTGTCTGCCCATAAGGCATTTACTAACCTTTTATTCCAGGTATTTTTATTGTCTTATAGTATTTTATTGATGATATTAACAAGGCTTTATTGGAGGATTCAAAAATACCATTACCTTAAGGGTAATAAGAAGTGGAATGGCCAAGGGTAATGTGGTATTTATTACATAAGTCAATCATATTTTTAGAATTGAAAGCAACTGCATTATCAGTAATGAGATTTTGGGGGCATCCAAATCTAGACAGTATATTATTTTCTAAGAATGAGATTATGACAGTATCAGTGGCTTGCCTGGAAGGAATGGCTTCTATCCATTTAGTGAAATAGTATATGGCTGTCAAAATATGTTTGTGTTTGGCTGATGAGGGAGGGTGGATTTCACCAATGAAGTCAAGACCCCATTGCTTAAATGGAATTTCTGTGGAGATGGGTTTAAGGGGTAAAGGTATCAAATTTTTCTTCCCTTCAAAGACTTGGCATTTGTGACAAGAGGTCACATACTTTTTCACATCTGCAAACAGTGTAGGCCAGTAAAAACCAACTTTTAGGATTTTATCTGTAGTTGACTTCTAGTAAAGGTGTCCTCCATAGTCACCTACATGAAACTCTTCCATAACTTTATCAGCTTCAAATTTAAGAAAAAAAATCAATAAAATGCCACCATGATCTTTCCAAAATATTGCATTATCTATGATACAAAATTTCATTTCCTTTAACTTTAAAAATCTAACTTTAGTTCTTGATAATTCATGAGGAGCTTGTAAATTTAGTAATAAAAATATGATATCTGCATACCATGGTGAATCTGAAAAGGCTTCACTGATATGTGGAGTCGCCATCTCTTCTTGATCATCTAATTTGGCAATAAAGTTTATATCTAAATCATGAAAATTTGATTCAGCCATTACTTTGGCTAAACCTTGACCTTTAATGAGTTTGGTGGGCTTAATTTTTATTTCATATTCCAAAATGGTGCCAATCCATTTGCCTCTTTTACCATCATGCCCATTCTGAGTTAGAATGTCCTTCACAAATGAATTTGGAACATAAGCAATGATATGTGAATATAGTATGTACTCTCTAAAGTCTTTTATAGCCTTCACTAATGCTAGTACCTCCTTTTCCATTATGTTATACTTTAAAGTGGCATCTCTATGTGATTTGTTGAAAAACGAAATAGGTTGTTCATAGCCCTGATCATTCTTCTGCAATAAAACTGCAGCAATAGTATGTTCTGAAGCAAAAGAAAAATAATGAAATATTTTTTGAAATCAGGACTTATTAGGACTGGTGTTCTTGTCAAGGCTTGGTTGATTGATTCAAATGATTTTTTTGCCTCTACACTTATAGTATTACTTTGCATCTGTTCTAATGTTTTTGAGTTTCTCTCTCTCAGTTGGTAAGCCATATATATATCAAATCCATTAGGGAATTTTATCAAGGCAGAGTCTTGAGGAGGTTTAAGATTAGTAGGGATTACATTGTAAATACTGATATATCTTGTACAATAGTCCTAAACTGTTTCATTTGGTGCTATTTTTTTGTTTTAAAATTCAGCCAAAATTTGTAATAGATTCTTATTTTTCTCCCATTTATTAAGAAACATCCTATGGAAGGTAGCTAAATCAGCAATTCTACCAACAGACAAACCTTTAAACCACTTTTGCACATCACCAGCTAAATTTTGAGCAAAAAGTCTCATTTGAACATCAACATCATCTAATTCATGCAATTCAAAGTAGTATGTCATTTTATTAACATGTTGTTGTGCAATGTAGTGAGTTTTTCCATCAAATTGAGGGATTTTTCTTTGATAATCTTAGGGAATGGAAATTAGAGGGGCCTGAAGGACCAATGGGGCATATCTGGCAGCCATGGCTTGAATGCTAGCTTGGCTAGGAGGTAAGTTTGAAGTACTTGGTAATGAATTTAAAGTACTTGCAGATTAGCTTGAAGTACTTGTAGATGAGGTAGGAACACTTGAAGATGTAGTTGGGATGCTAGAAGAAGTGATGGGAAATGTGGTTGAAGTGCTTGAAAATGTAGCAGTAGTGGTAGAGGATGAACTTGTAGTAGTTCGGGATGGAAATAAAACTCTAGGTTGAAGTAGAAGTTTAGGAAAGAAGGATTCTGTGGATTGAAGTGTGGTGGAAATAATAGATGAGGTGGTAGTAAACAAGGACGAAAATATTGATTCTAAATGAATGGTATATAAATGACTGGTAGAAGGATTAGGGGTATAGGCAGATAAAGCAGTCAATTAAAATGAATGTTGTAGATAAGCTTCATCAATTTCCTTAATCAAAGTTGCAGTTATAGCATCAAGTTTATCATAAACTTCTAAGACTTTTTCATCTGAATCTAGTGAAACAATTTCCTTCTTAATTTCAATGAATGAAATGAAATCAAGATCTATTACACTATTATGTATGTCACTTTCTGATTTAGTTCTAAACAAAGTTTGATCAAAAGCTAAATCAAATTCAATGTCTTGTAAACTTGATAATTTATTTGGAAGAGAATTTTCTTTGATGAATGAATTTTTATTACCTAAACTTTATACTTTTTTATTTTTCTTTACAATTATATCAGGATTATCTAATATGACAGCAGGTTCTAGATCTAGATTGGACCTAGTATAGTAAAATCTTCTGGAAGCCAGAATTACAGTTTTTTATGGAAAATTTACTAACAACTCTTCAAAACAATCTTAAGGTGAAACTATAAGTAAAAGTATTTCCTTTAAGATCTATTTTAAACACTGAGGATTGGTTAGTTCCCTAGTATGGTCGCCAATATGTTATCACTCCAATTATTCTCAAGAGTTGCTATTATTTTTTTTGTTTTAAAGAATATTAGAGGTAACCAAAAACCTAATTTTAAGCCTTAGGATCTAGCCTTCCTAATGCTCAAAGAGGGCTCTCTCTATATGATTTATCTTTGTTAATTGTACTTGATTGTAGGCTACTTATGTAGGGTTACTTGGGATTTTCGTTTTGATTTGGTTTGGTGGTGAATCACTTACTCATATGGATAGATGTAGGTTTGTATTCCATTGGGATAATGGATTCAATGTGTCAAGCAGTCAGATTAGGATCAAAGTCTAAAGGGAAATTTTTACAGGGCAAGATAGCTGAGTTACTTTAGATCTTCAAGGCTGATGGTGAAAATGGTTTCAATTGGGATAAGAGAGCAATTAAGGATTATCAAATCCAGATAATGAGCGAAAAGATAGAGGTCAATCAAAATAACAGAGCAATTAAGAATTCATTTTTCTGGATATCAGAAGAAAAACATATGATAAACAGTTCAAAATAGAGTGCTTTTAACATATTTTGAATAACATTCCTGATTTATCATTTAGATTTAAGAAAAAATATGAGCATGTAAAAAACATAAGAATTTGAAAAAGAACAAGTGAAAATACTTCACTAAAGTGGCCCAACACATGAATCCTATAATATGATGCTTTATGGCTTTAATCCAGTCTGCTGAATTGAAATTGGCACAATCACCCTTAGGTTCAAAATAATATAACTATAGAAATGTTCATCAATTCATCCACACTCAATACTTCCAAATGAGAAGTATTTATACAAAAAATATTTACAAAATATCCTAAAATAGACTTAGGAATTATTCATGGAAAAAGAAATGTCTTCATTCAAGAAGATAGTGACAAATTTCTAACAAATGCTAGTTGTCCCTGTTTTTATTGAAATTACTGTTTGTTTTCTTCAATTTGTTGTTGATTTCTCTCTTTTCTTTTGTTCAACGAGGGTTGTGGTTCAGTGTCTTTCATGTTGGAAAATTTATCTCTATTTCGACTTTTATTTTAACCTTTCAACTGATACACTTTAAATTGTAACTGATACTCTTTCACTGTCTCTTTTTCACTGTAAACTGTGACTGTTGTGTTTTATCTTTACTTCTCTGTTTTACTGCAAACTATTTTCATAGTAAATTAGTCATTTTTTCCCAGAAATATGCCTATGGAAATTTTATCTTCATCATTATTCTGAATATATCATCGGCTTAAATATACTTTGAGAATGTAGGCTTATTGATAAATATGTGTTTTACCTCATGTTGCAGGTAAAACAAATTCTCAACATTCTTGTAAAGTACCTTCCCTGTTGGAATTCCTTGTTAGGTAGGTATATTATTCTGATCCTTGGTAACTTCTCTAATTTTCTTATCATAGTCATTCTACTTCTTAACTAATGGATTTGGAAGGCCTTTCTGTCTTAGGATATAAAATTTCATCATAAACCTTGTGATGGCAACCTCCATGTTCTCGCATTTCTCCTCTAGCTATATCATCAAATTCTTTTTATAATTTACCTTCCTAACTTCTGGGATGGTTTCTTTTCTATCATTAATTCCATTCTCTTCAAGTTCTTTCATGTTTTTAGAATTAAGAAATTTGATGATTTCAAGGGCATCTTCAGGTTTCTTATCAAGTTCTTCTTTTATCTTTTGAATAGCTTCTCTTGCTGATTTTGTTAGGTCCCTATATTACTAGTATAGTCCCTTATTGTTGTTAGTGTAACCCCCTTATTGTTATTATTGTACCCCTGTAACCCCCATATTGTTATTATTGTGCCCTTAAATTATTATTTTTAGGTCGGCTAGGATTACACTGTGGCCCCAGTAGGATTACATTGTGGCCCCATGGACTCCTATATATATAAAGGAGGTTTTGTAATTTGTATCATCCAAGAATTGTTCATTCATGTAATTTATTGGAGGTTTCCCCCTCGAAGTGGCTTATTTATACGGCGTTGATATCTCTTTTCTTCTATTTTTGGAGCTGGTTTCACAACATTTGGTATCAGAGATTTGGATTCTAGGGTTTCGCTGCTCCAAACAGGTCATCGTGGAATTTTTGCTATAAATTTTTTTCTATGAAGTTTTAGAAGCTGAAATTTTTATGGTGCGAAGCCGAAATCTGGCGGAAAATTTTGCAAAATATCAGAGCTTGGTTTGAAATATTTTCGGAGATATGATCTGTGGAAGTTAGGTCTTTTTGCAGGCTCCTAAATTTAATATAAACAGGTCATCGTGGAATTTGCGCTATAACTGTTTTTCTACGAAGGTTCAGAATCTGAAATTTTTAGGGCACGAAGCTGAAATCCTGAGGAAACTCGTCACAAAATTTCATAGCTTGGTTCACAATATTTTCGGAGATATGATCTGTGGAAGGTAGTGCATTTTCAGGATCCTGAATTTCATCTAAAAGAGGTGATCATGGGAAAATTTTCACAACTCTCTCTCTGAGCATTGGATTGGAGTGTCGTAAAAAGTAGCCACAATTACACAGACTGTAGTTTCTTTGCTATCAATTTCAGAGTTAAAATACGAAACAATGACATGTGGAAAGTCGTACAAGTTCAATCTACTAAAACATTCTATAATTAGGTCATTGTGGGAGATTGGACATAACTTTACCTTGAAGAATCCAAATTAGCTCAGACCTGTGGCATTCAAAAGAGGATTCAGAAGGCTACCTCAATGCCAAATTTTAGATATTTAAGAGTTGTAACCACATAGATAATCCAATTTAAATATCGAGCTCTTCAAAAGCAAGAAAAATGTGTGTAATTTTTTCTGAATTGCGTAAGTCTTGTTTGAAGAATCAATTTGAATTGATTCCAAGGGCATATTGTAGAATAGATAGCAGTATTGGGTTCTAAAAATTTCCCCGTAAAAATAATTCAACACCCATTAAGCCTTCAGAAGGCTCTACTATGACTCATGAAGATGAAGAATTGCAACATGATCTTTCAAAATTACAAGAGAAAGTGCACCAAATTTCGCTCTCGCAAAGAGCAACAAAAACTGAAATGGAAGTTTTGAAGAAAGGTGTGGAAGCGAAGATGTATGGTTTGAAGAAAGGCATGGAAGCTAAGATGGATGGCATGGAAGCTAGCATGGAAGCTAATATGGATGACATGGAAGAAAAAATGAAAGACAACATGGAAAACATGAAGAATGATCTAAAAGCAGACATGGAAGGTTTAACAAATTTGATACAAGAAATGTTTCCTAATGGTGAAAAGATAGTAGAGGAAACTCATGATGAGAACAAAATAAATTTTAATCGTGATTTCATAAACTCTAATGTTGGTGGGAAGAACCACCATATTCCAAAAATGGATATGAGGAAGTTTGATGGAAAGGATCCTGTAACATGGATACTAAAGATGGAGCAATATTTTGATCTCCATAATGTGCAAAACACACAAAAGGTACGCATTGCAACTTGACATTTAGAACAAAATACATTTGTATGGTATCGATGGCTTTGCTCTCGTAAAAAAATTGTCACTTGGTCAATTTTTATGAAGGAAATGATAGCACATTATGAGGATACAAAGAGCAACACCTTCTTTAGCCAATTAATAAAACAAAAGGGTTTAGTGGGGCAGCACATTGAGGACTTCCAAAAATTGAATATAAGGGTAACTGATATTCCAGAGGAACACATGATTGATCTCTTCATAGGTACTTTAAAGGATAACCTCCAACATGAAGTTCGCGTTTTGGAACTTGATTCATTGGAGAAGGCATTCAGGTTTGCAAGAAAAATTGAATGTAAAATTATGGCAACAAGGAAGCCTACCACTCACTTCTATAAAGAAGGAAGTGCTGCTACGCCTAGATTTCCACAACCTACAAGGTTGAAACCACAACAATTGGAAGAAAAAAGAGCAAAAGGGCTTTTCTACAGTTGTGATAGAAAATACACTAAAGTTCATAAGTGTGATGAGAAGAAATTATTTTACATAGATTGTGAAGAGGAAGAAGAAAATGAACAAGAAGAGGATATACACCAGGAACCAACCCTAGAAGAGAAAGAAATGAATCCGACCATATCGTGTAATGCACTGGCAGGAATTACCACTCCTCAAACTCTCAAGATACAAGGACAAATCAAGAAGAAAAAGGTAATAGTGTTGATTGATTCAGGTAGCACCCATAATTTAATTCATTGTAAGGTAGCCAAGGAATTAAATTGTTTCCTATACCCAGCACCAGAATGTCAAGTGATGGTTGCAAATGGAGGAACTATAAATTTCTCTGGAAAATGCCATAATATCAAGCTAACCATGGGGGAATATGTATTGAATAGTCCAATGCTTTCCATTACTATGGGAGGTGTTGATGTTGTACTAGGAGTACAATGGTTACAATCTTTGGGGACGGTAGTTTTTAATTTTCAAGAACTTTTCTTGAAATTTTTTTCAGAAGGAAAGGAAGTCGAATTACGGGGTATTGAAGGGAAGCCAGGAAGGATAATAAGCTCTAATGTCATGACAAAGCTTATAAAGAAAGAACAACGAGGCGTAATTGCACAATTATGCTCACTAGAAGTTCCGACATCAAAATCATCTATTTCTGCAGATCTCCAACAAGTCTTGGACAATCATTCCAAGGTGTTGAAACTCCCAAAGGACTCCCACCTATTCGTGATCATGATCATGCTATTCATTTGATTCCAGGAAGTGTTCCTCCAAACATCAGGCCTTATAGATATCCTTACTTCCAAAAGAGTGAAATTGAATGTATGATTGCAGAAATGTTAGAGGCGGGTATAATTCAACCTAGTCAAAGTTCTTTCTCTGCTCCCGTAGTATTGGTACACAAGAAGGATGGATCATGGCGAATGTGTCCAGATTATAGGGAGCTCAATAAGCTCACCATTAAAGACAAATTTCCCATTCCTGTGATTGATGAATTATTGGATGAATTACACGAAGCAATTTATTTTACCAAGTTGGATCTTCGTTCAGGATATCATCAAATTAGAATGAAGACTGAAGATATTCCAAAAATAGCATTTCGAACTCATGAGGGTCATTATGAATTTTTGGTCATGCCTTTTGGCCTTACCAATGCACCTTCTACATTTCAAGGGTTGATGAATTCCATTTTCAAACCCTCCCTTAGAAAATTTGTGCTAGTATTTTTTGATGATATACTAATCTACAGTAGGTCTTGGAAGGATCATGTTGAACATGTTGACAGGGTGCTCAAACTATTGCAGGAGAAACAATTATATGCAAAAAAATCCAAATGTTTCTTTGGAGTACAAGAGGTGGAATATCTGGGTCATATTTTATCTCACAAGGGTGTTAAAGTAGACCCTAACAAAATTAAAGCCATTAAGGAATGGAAAGTCCCCACAACCATAAAGCAGTTGCGAGGATTTCTCGGGTTAACATGGTATTATTGCAAGTTTGTTAAGAATTATGGGAGAATAGCAGCACCTCTAACAACATTATTGAAGAAAGATGCATTTTCATGGACTCCTGAAGCAACTAATGCCTTTGAACATCTTAAAGAGGCAATGTGCCTAGCACCGGTCTTAGCTACGCCAGACTTCACAAAAACCTTTATTGTGGAATGTGATGCCTCAGGAAATGGAATTGGTGCAGTTTTAATGCAGGAAGGAAGACCCATTGCTTTTGAAAGTCGTCCAATCAAGGGAAAGTATTTACATAAACCTATTTATGAGAAGGAAATGTTAACAATACTTCATGCACTAAACAAATGGCGAACTTACCTAATGGGAAGACACTTCAAGGTAAAAACTGATCATGATAGTCTTAAACACTTTTTGGAACAAAGACTATCTTCAGAAGAGCAGCAAAAATGGGTCACAAAGATGTTGGGTTATGACTTTGAAATAATCTACAAAAAAGGGAATCTTAATGTTGTTGCAGATGCACTCTCAAGAAAGAATGAAGAGGTGGAAGCATTGCTTTGTGCCATTTCTATTATCCAACCAGATTGGATAACCGAAGCAAGAGATGAATGGAAGAAGGACAAAGAAGTATGGACACTCATTCAAAATTTGCAGCAAGATCCTAGTACATCTAATACATTTAGTTGGGAAAATGATTCCTTATGGTACAAATATTGCTTATATCTTTGTAAGAATTCCCAATTAAAACAAAAGATTCTTTTGGAATTGCACACTTCTCCTTTAGGAGGACACTCAGGATTTTTAAAAACTTACCACGAGGTGAAGAAAGATTTTTTTTGGGATGGCCTTAAATATGATATTCAAAATTTTGTGGCAGAGTGTTTGGTTTGCCAGCAGAATAAAGTTAAGACAATTAATACCCCGGGACTTCTACAACCTTTATCCATTCCAAGTTAACGTTGGGAGGAGATTTCAATGGATTTTATCATAGGTTTGCCTAAGTCCTAAGGAAAGAGTGTCATCATGGTGGTAGTTGATAGACCTACCAAGTATGCACACTTTTGTGCATTATCTCATCCATTTAAAGCAAGTACAGTTGCTACTCCATTTATGGACACAATTCAAAAGCTACATGGAAACCCAAGGGTTATTGTGAGCGGCAAAGATCCCATTTTTACTGGAAATTTTTGGACGGAGTTATTTTCTTGTTTGGGTAGTCAATTAGCTCATAGCTCATCTTATCATCCTCAATCTGATGGTCAAACTAAGATAGTAAATAAATTCTTGGAAGGATATCTTCGTTGTTTTGTATCTGATAAAAAAACACAATGGGTCAAGTGGTTACCTCTCACTGAATGGTGGTATAAAAATTCCTTCCATACCGCAGCAAAAATGACCCAATTTATGGCACTTTATGGATATCATCCACCATCCATCACATCATCTTTAAGAGAAAATTCGAAGGTTCAAGCAGTGGAAGATCACATCGAGCATCAACAAGAAGTTCTCCAACTCTTAAAGGATAACCTGAATTTGGCACAAAATCGAATGAAACAATACGTAGATCAACATCGAAGCGAGAGAAGTTTTGATGTAGGAGAGTGGGTATTTTTATGGTTACAACCATACAAACAAATGTCCCTCAAGCAAGCTAAGAAGGATAATAAATTATCGCCAAAGTACTATGGTCCTTACAAGGTGTTGTGAAAGATTGGTACTATGACATACAAATTGGAGCTTCCTACTTCTTCACGAGTGCATCTAGTTTTCCATGTTTCATGATTAAAGAAGGTTAGAGGTGAAAATATTCCAATTCAAACAATATTTCTAGAACTTGATGAGGAAGGAAAAATCATATTGGAACCTGAAGTGGTCACAGAAACAAGAACTCAACAGCTACGGAATCGATCAATTTCAGAGTATCTCATCAAGTGGAAGAACTTACCCACTGAAGATTCTACATGGGAGGATGAAAATTTTATACAGAAGCACCCAGAGCTACTCAAGCGTTGAGGACAACACTTTTTTGAAGGAGAGGGGGCATGTTAGGTCCCTATATTACTAGTAGAGTCGCTTATTGTTGTTAGTGTAACCCCCTTATTTTTATTATTGTACCCCTGTAGCCCCCATATTGTTATTATTGTGCCCTTAAATTAGTATTGTTAGGTCAGCTAGGATTACATAGTGGCCCAATGGACTCCTATATATAGAAAGGAGGTTTTGTAATTTGTATCATCCAAAAATTGTTCATTCATGTAATGTATTGGAGGTTTCCCCCTCGAAGTGGCTTATTTCTAAGGCGTTGATATCTCTTTTCTTCTATTTTTGGAGTTGGTTTCACAACAGATTTGACTAAGTCTTTCTGTTCATGTATAACCTGGATTGATGACCAAGTATCATTGACAGCTTCAATGATATTGGCCCATAGTTTTTGAATGACTTGTGCCATGGGTTCCTTTAATGTTAGATCTTTCTCTAACTTCTTTAATTTCTCATTCAACCTGTTTGCCCTTTGTTATTCATTATTATGCATTATTTTAGCAAGTTTATTTTCATTTTACAAACTTTTAAGTTTCTCTTTAAGTCTGTTAATCTCATTTGTCTCAATAGACATGTCTTGCATTGCTTTAACTATATTGCTTCATCTATATGTTGTGTTGTTGTTGTTGAAGAATCTGTTGCTAAATTTTTTGATGAAGTGACAGGTAATGTTGTAGCCATTGGGACAGTAGGAGCCAATGATTCTTCTAATGTGGAAGGTACATCAGTAGTGACTACAGGAATTACTGTGACTAGAACTTCTTCTGCTTTGTCCTTTTTCTCTTGGACCAACTTGTCCATTTCATTCTCCATTTCCTTAATCTGAGCAGTCAACTATAATATGAGATTCATCATCTCAGCTTTCTGATTTGCATCTTGTAACACCTCCTTTGCTTGAGGGTGTTCTATAGGAGGCAGCTTGATTTGTTTCTTTAATGCAACAATTTATGCATTCTTATTTTTGATCAGTTCATCTGCAACTTTTACATTACTAGGATCAAATCCCACTTCAATTATTAAATCTTCCAAAGATTTAATTCTATTTTCTTTTTCCTATGAGGATGTTTTTTCTAATCTGAGTTGATCTCTGATGTTTGCAAGAGTGTTTTGAAGCTTCTACACACGCATTGCCTTGTTTTTCATTGTTGAATAAAGAATTTCACCAACTTATTTGTGAAATTCAATATAATCAATGGGATGAAGGTCATCTTCTTGAAATTCATATGAGGACTTTTTGTAATCTACTGGTGTTTTAGGATGCTTGACTTTAGGTTGTAGGAAAGTCATCTACATTTTCCTAGTCTTTAGTCAAAAGAAGAAAGAAATCTGCTTTGGTCACTGGGTGATTGCTTCTAATACTGGTTGTATGTATCTGTTTTCAAAGCTTCATTTCTCATCTTTATCTCTCTGTATTCTACATAATATCCATTTCCTTCTCTGCTGGTTTTCTGGAAGAGGACATGTCAAGATTGTGTTGTTGTGTTGCTTCTGAACAAGCTGAGTTTTAGAAGTTGAAGGTTGTTGTTCTTATTCAATCACTATAGGAGGTGCATTATCCTTTGTTGTTGTATGTGTATCAATCACTTCTATGGTTTATACTCCTTCATTTACAAGATTTAACTTAGGTTTCTTCCTGTACATCAATTTAAATTTAGTTTCAATAGTTTTCTCTGATGTGTATGATCCTTCCTCTCTATTTCTCTTTGAGCTTTTATCCTCTTGGGCTGGAGTTTGCAAGGTTTGACTAGTATCACCTTGTTTATCTGCCTCAATCAAGGTGTTCTAATTAGGGGAATTTTGAGGTCTAAAATGGGCCTCCTAAGGAAATTATAAAATAATAGTGGAAATAATAAAATAAGATTTGATTACATCATCAAATTTTAGAGGGAAAAGGAAAAACTACTTTTCAACTCATATTTTCAACTTATCTCCCAAATTTTTTACTCAAATTTCCAGTGGGAGTACTCGTTAGATGAAAAATTTAATTCCTCATCCAAGGAGTACCCATCTTTCATACTTTTGATGGGTCCTACTACATGAAAAATTAGAAATACATGAAAAACATGATTGCAATCACATTTTTTTTATGTATTTCTCATTTTTTCATGTAACAATGTCCATGAAAAGTATGCAACATGGGTAATCCTTGGATGAGGAATTAATTTTTTCATCCAATGAGTACTCCCACTTGAAATTTGAGTAAAAAATTTGGGAGATAAGTTGAAAATACGGGTTGAAAAGTAGTTTTATTATTTTATTATTTTTTAATATTTTTACCCTTTTACTTAAAAAATGGTGAATAAACCCCCATGGTTGACATCATCATATTGAATCCTATTGGTTCTTATAAAGTTTATTTTTTTTGTACATTTTGCTTAGGAGGCCCATTTTAGACCTCAAAATTCCCCTAATGCCAACCATTTAGATTGATTGGAGATTTTTTCAATGTCTGGTTTCTTCTCATGCAAATTATAAGGAGTTAGTTTGCATTTAACTCTCATTTTACTTATTACTCCTATAGGATCATAGTACCATAGAAAAATATTACTAATTTAAACTCCTATAAATGCTTTTCAACCTATTAACCTGCATATTTTTTGTTACAAATGAAAGGGCCAACTTGATTCTTGATTTTGAACTGTGTCTTTTTCTTAGCAGCCAGGAAATTGATTGCAACAGAATTAATGATCTGCCTTACGTACTCAAGGGCAAATAACCTCATTGGGAGGTATTTGGGTAGTTTATATGGAATGAGATTTGATCCATATACTCTTATCTCATTATGGTTTTGGTACAAGTACCAATCACCTGTCCTGTTATGCTCTCACAACTGCAGGACCTTCTTAATATCTTCACTAATTCTGGGTTGCTTGCTATTGTTCAGTAAATTGACCATAGGATGAATGAAGGAATCAATAAAATCTATGTATGTGAATTCAATGGAGTCTTTCCTTATCAAGGAAGTCCAAAAGATGACTGTCTGTGGATTACCTTCAACATCAAGCTTTTGAAGGTTTCTGGAAAATTTCTCAGACTGAAAGTACAAAAACATGTGGAATAGGACTCATGAATACTTGAAAACACCTTCAAAAGGCATTTTGACCAACTGTTCATGGATATTGTCAAAAAGGTATTGGGAAAAAATAAAAATGGTAGCAGGAGGCTGACTAGGCGTGAAAGTAGATAAAAAACCTAGCACTGCAACATCATCATGTTCATCTGTGAAATAACTAACAATAAAAGACAACATGGAGATGATATGTCTTTTCCTTTCAGAAAATTTTGCAGAAGGGTAAGGAGGATTTATTTTGGGAATTTATACATAATAAGGCATGAAAATCTGGAATATTTGGAACCTCTTAGGGAAGTCCAGATCCAAGTATAATTGAGTGAGAGCTTAAATGGAGAAAGGAACTTCATCTGGCCTGGATTGGATCTGGAGCATTTGGTTGATAGACTCAGCTTTAATAGTAAAAAGAATTTCTTTTTCATAGTTTATTATGGCTCTCTGATCAGGGAAATAGCAGGATTGACAGAGTCTAATCACTTTTGGGCACTGAAAGGTTTGTGGGACAACATATTTTGGAAAATTAGACTCCCAAATAAAAACCTCATCAGCCTGATCTAAGGATTTTTCATGGCTCCAGTAGTGGAGCTCAAGAAGGTTAAATTTTGTGGCTGTGTCATTAATCTTGAAATATTTATCAACCAGGGGAGTGTTTTCTACAGCTACAACAGGAGGTTGTAGAGGATTGACTGATACTACTACTTTGGAAGCCATTGTTCTATTAATTTTAATCAATTTGATTAATCTTTGATTTAGAAAAATTGATTTAGGCCTTTAGGAGCACCTTTAACATATATTTTCAGTTTGCAGATAGATTCAAAAATAAAACAGGGGTTTTATCTATGGTCTGCAAAGGTTTACTTGATCAAATTTTCAATCTCTGTGCTTAAAAACAGTTTTTAGGACCTCCGAATTTATGTAAAAATATTCCTACGGTCTATATGAAAGGATTGGAAGGCAAGAAGGCTTCTTAATGTTTGTAGATGGCTTCTAAATGATCCAATTAATCAAACTCTATGTTTTAAAACAGTCTTAGGCATCAGAATATGTGAAAATAGGTCCAGGGATTGCAAAAAGAGCTTTTAGGAAGTAACATGGCTTTCTTTAGGTTTGTAAAAGGCTCCTAAACGATTCAATTAGTTGAATTACTTCTTTAGATCAAGAAACATGCCTTTTCTTTGAGGAATACCTGGGAAACATTAAGATTTTTCTTCGTAGAAGGGTATTTGAAGCAAAGGAGGCTTTTCTAAGGCACTTTTGGTCTTTATAAGCTTCAATTCAGTTCCGCAATATCTTGTAGCGGAAATGGTCTTGATTTCTAGTTGGAAAGGCTTAATTACAGGTCAGTTAAGTGATCTGGTTTCTTAAACACTGGTCGGAAACACTCTTTCAACATGAAAACGTTAACAGAAAGTGGTAAAACGTTTAACAAAGGGCGACTATATACATTTTCAACCAACAATGATCATCATAAATGCGCAGGTCTATTTGAATTGACAGGGCAGTTTGACGATGGTTAGGAGAAACCACCGAGTGGTTTTTGCATTGGCCAAAGGTGGTAGGTGGTTTTTTTTTGGTGATGTGATCAAATAGGAAAGTGCCACGTAGCAGGGCAATGGGCTCCGAAAACCATTGTTTTTGCAAGGTTGGGTTGTAGTTAACAACCGTGCAAAGGAATGTGCGATAAGTGGTAATGGCCATCGGATCTGATCGGTGAAGATCTGATGGTTGGGAGGATGCAACAGAGTTTTTGGGATTGGACGAAGTGGGGCTCGGGATATTTGATACGTAATTGGTTATATATATATAAATTATGTTTTAATACACATGGAGTCGGGACTTGGCTGTGATTGGTTATATATATGATAAGTTTAGGGTTTATATGATATAACCAATAAGGTCAAGGCAAGTGTGATTTAGGTATAGGTGAGATTTATAACAATTGGGGTATGGATAAGTGGGACCTACAATGTGCGGGATAATATAATAATATTTATATGTGTAATTAACATAAGGGTTGGGACTTATATAGTAAGGATTTAATATATATGGAATAAAAGGTATAATGGGATTTAATATATAAAGTTAAATTTTAATATGTATAAATGTAAATAAGTGCGATATTTTTATAATACACTAAGTTTAACTTTAAAACTGCTATCGGGAAGGGATTTCTTCACTGTGGGACCCGATATATCACCCTTTTAAAGAAATACTTAGGATAAAGGTATTTTTGGGTTTTTAATATATTTTTGAATGAAAATGGAAGTTTAATAAAGGATTTTTACTTTTCCCAAGGATAAATGTGCATTTTAACTTAGGAAAAGGGCTTTTGTAGGGGAAAATGAGTGAAAAAAGGGGAAAGAGTAAAAATGAAGGGGATGGGGTATTTTTACAAGGGGAATGATTTTGGAAGGAAGTTATTAAATGAAATGACCAATTTTTTTGTTATCCCTGCCTTGTGAAAACTGCTTCTACCTACCCATCTGCTACCCTAACATTTTTTCTTCATTTACATGGGTGCATTTGAGCTTGCAGACCTTTATTCATTTTTCTTTTAAACATCAAACTAACTAATTCTATCCTTATTTCTTCCAAGTGCTCAAATTAAGATATTGAGCTCCTTATTATTCTCTACCTAACTATTGATCCGGCAAGATTAAACTGTTTGGCTAGATCTTTATTCTCTATCTATCAACATGAAATTTAAAACATGAAAAGTCAATATTAGGCAGTTTGTCCTTCATGTATTGTGGCATTTTTTAACAAGCTGCACACAATCTTTATTTTGCAGTAAATGTAAATAGTTGTGGAATTTGAATTTGCATCACTTTCATATTTTATTTTATCTCTTTTTTGTTTGGGGTTCATTTTCTTTTCTTTTCTTTCTTCTTTTTTTCTTTCAAGTCCTTTGATTTTTCTTTTACATTTTTTATTTTTCTAATATGGGAAAACAAATTTGCAGAAATAAAAGTATGTACATATTACAAGACTAATCAAAGTCAATTAAAAATTATAAATCCTATTATTATAGGACCCTAATAGAACCATGATGAAGATCATTCTCCAAGGGGCTTTGAGGAAGACCACTACAGTTCTGTAGCTTGCAAAAAAATCCACAGTAGCTCCTGAGGGAATTATTGAGGATGTCATGGTCTCCATTCACTCATGGGAGTACCCCACTGATTTCCTGGTCCTCCGGCCCAAAAAAAGTATAATGGAATTCCTCTCATCATAGGAAGACCTTGGTTGGCCACTGTTGATTCAACCATTAGTGGTAGGGCTGGGAACATGACTATTAAGAATGGACATTTATCAAAATAATTTGTGTTGTATCCTCCTTCTCAAACCTCTATTGAGGATGGCATACCCTTATGGTTAGAAGATTAGGAAGATGAGAAATTTTATCAAACAATCCCCTACCTAGTATGCACACTAAACACTTTTATATGGGGAGAGAAACTTGATGAAGATGAAATTATTGACCATATCTTACAGAATCATCCCCCCACGACCATACTGGTTGATGAAATAATGAGAGAATCTTAGAGTAATCCTTGGACTAAATTTTCCTCTATTGAATCTAGCCTAAAATATGAAAAAGTTGTGGACATTGGCCCACACAAAACTCTAAATATCAATCCATATCTCTTTGCTGAGAAGGAATAAAAACTAAGCAATGTGTTGAGGAAACACCTGGATGCTTTTGCTTGGGATTATAAGGAAACGAAGGTGTGCATCCCTTAGTCTATACTCATCATATTTACATCAAAGAGGGATGAAAGCCTGTGTTCCAACCCTAGAGAAGGATGAACCCAAATCTTAAGGGCATTGCGAAAGAGGAATTAGAAACGCGTGACTAGATGTAGAGTTCATATATCCCATTTCGGAAAGTGAGTGGGTATCCCCTCTTTTCTTAGTCCCCAAGAAAAATGGGAAGTGGAGGATCTGTGATGATTACCGAGAGCCTAACAAGGCTACAAAGAAGGACCATTTTCCTTTTTTCCCTTCATTGACCAAGTCCTAGATGACCTTGTAGGAAAGAAATTCCTCTCCCTCCTGGATGGATTTAGTGGATATAACCAAATACAGATTAGCCCTAAAGACTAAGATAAGACCAAGTTCACATGTCCTTAGGGTACCTTTTCCTATAGAGTCTTACCATTCGATCTACACAATGCCCCTGCTACTTTCTAGAGGGTAGTTCAAAGCATATTCTCTGAAATTTTTCATGAAACTATTGAGATATACATGGATGATTTCACTCCTTATGGATGTGACTTCGAGGAAGCTATTTCTAATCTATGAAAATTATTAAAGAAATGCATTGAGATGAATCTTTCATTGAGTCCTTAGAAATGTGAATTCTTGATAAATGTAGGGACTATACTTGGCCATTCTATATTTACGGAAGGGATACAAGTTGACCCAAACAAAATTTCCAATATCAAAAGGGGACCTATCCCTAAAAAAAAGAGATGTTAGGATTTTCCTTGGATTAGCTTGGTATTATAGAAGGTTCATTAAAGACTTTAGTAATTTGGCTTCACCCTTGTTTTTACTACTCGTTAAATATTCAGATTTTTGTTGGAAAATAAACTGTTAAGAAGCCTTCGATGTACTAAAATGCAAGATGACCATTGCACCAATCCTTATAGGTCCCAACTAGGCATTACCTTTCCACATATACATAGATGCCTCAGATAAATCTATAGGGGAAATCTTAGGATAAGTGGAGGAAAAATTTCCTTATGTTATCTATTTCATTAGTAAGAATATTTCTAAAGCTGAGTTAAATTACACTGTCACTAAAAAGGAACTATTGGTTGCAGTACATTATTTGAACAAGTTTAGGCGTTATATCATGGTTATCAAACTTTTTTTCACGTTGATCATGCAGATATTAAGTATTTAATGAAAAAAAATGATGTTAATGTTAGGATAATTAGATGTTTTTTATTATTGCAACAATTTTATTTGACTATTTGTAATATTCCAAATTTTCCATCAGTGCAATATTTCTTCATGTTTTGCATTATGATGATGTGGTGTGGCAGCAAGAGTCATTGTTGCACTAGTTAATCTTGGGAGAATATGGATTGACATTCTCCCATACATTGCATAATGATGATGTGGGATGGAAACAAGAAGCCTTGTTGCATTGGCTTCTGTTAGGAGAGTATGGCCACCATACTTGGTATGATGATGAGGGGGTGTGGCAGTAAGAGGCATTGTTGCAGTGGCTGCTATTGGGAGAGTATGGTTCGAAATTTCACATGTCAATCCATATGTCTCTATTTCCTACTCTGCACAGTGTTGATATGATGCTTAGAGCAAGAAAGGCCACCAGGGCCAAGGATTGGAGCATGGAGATACACAACCTACTCCATGTAGCATGGCTTGGAGAGAAATTTTACAAGTTGGGACTTTCCACTTGGGGAAGGAACCACTACACTTCGCATGCATCATGTAGAGAAGAGGGTCTTGGACAGTAGATGGTTGCCACTTGGGGACTCATTGATGAGGAGAGGCATCTAGCTACATAGCTGGAGGCCATTCTAGACATTCTAGAGAGGCAACTATGGAGTTGGGAATTCATAACATAATGGATCAGATGGGGAAACCTTCCATATGAGGATGCCACTTGGAAGGGAGATGGATTTCTGTAGCATCCACTTTTGCAGTTGCTTGAGGACAAGTAACATTTTGGCGGGGAGGACTGTAATATTCCAAATTTTCCATCAACTAATTGGAATATTAGAGTTATTACTTTTCTTATTTATGTAAGTAAATTAAAGGGTGGAGGGACCCATAAACCAAATAGATGAATAAAATCCACTTATGTTGTATGAATGTGGGTTATTTAGATAGTGGAGAAACATTATAGTGTAGTGGAGTAGATTATTGATGAAGGAAGAGCGGAGGTCATGGAGAAATAATGATGAAGTGATGGAGGAAGTGGTGCATTAAATACACACATGATGGAGATAGTGGAGGAATAAATGTTGATGATGGAGATAGTGGAGGAGTAATTGCATAGATGATGAAGATAGTGGAGGACATCGCAGTATTTATGGAGGCTAGTGGCCACATGTGTAGCACATTTATGAGGTGGGCCAAGGCTAGGTAAGGCTCACAACCATAAAAGGAAGATGAAGGAAGCAAAGGAAGGGAGTTTGGAATTTGATATTGTATTGTCGTTTGACATTTCTTTGCATGCTTCAGGTGTTTAGCTAAGTCTGTTGTGTTGTTTAGCACATGGGTGTCTTCGAGTGGAGATCCCACCCTTACCCACGGAGAACTTAGAGTTCCTACTTTGGGAAGGCTCTCTTAAGAAACCATTCATCATCTGGCATTGGTATCACATTAAGCCCCTCTCTATAGCACATACAAATTCAGGAATTACACATTCCTGTCTTAAGGTTTGAGTGGAGGAAGGTAGTTCTTATCATTTCAGCTAGGAAACCGGTGGAGGGTTCATCCTTCCACCTTGGGCTTCTATTTCACTCTTCTAGGAACATCATTGTGACATCTGGCATCAGGCCATATTATACACCTCCATGCAGCAACAGTTCCTCTAGGAATTACGCATTCCAATAGAGTCGATCGAGTGGAGGAAGGAAGTTCCAAGTATTTCAGCTTGGAATCCTTTGAGGGACCATTCCCTCACTTTGGTGAGATTATTTCTATTAGCTGTCAGCTATATTTCATCACCTAGAAGTAGGCTACAACTTCAGCCTCCTTGATAGCATAGTTCAGTCCAGTAGTTGTGTAGTTTGCAGTTGCAACTTGAGAGGAGAAAGGAGGAGCTAGATCCCAGGCTTCTAGCTTGGGATTCTAGAGAAGGGATCAATCCTTCATGCATTGAGTTGATTGTATCTTATTACAGCCATATTTAACTTTAGTTCATGCCATAGATATTCATACCCAGCAGTTGTATATTGTAGGCCCTAGAGGGTGATTTTCCAAAGTGTTCCAATTTGGAAATAATTTCTGGGTTATCTTGGGCTTTCATCATAGAGCTCAGATCTCAAATATCGACATTTTATGAGCTTAGGAACAAACTTATCTACACAATATTTTTAGCTGGCAGTTTTTGTCTCAATATTTTCAGCAGGGACAACATAGTATATCCTCCAACAGATCAACAGTTACGCAGTGCCTTCATTGAGAGGATTTGAGGGTCACTCTAGCCACCTCTGTCGGCTTGAGTGGTGCCATTTTTTAGCACTGTTGTACTTGTGTATTTCACCTCCATGATTAATAAAATAACTCTGCTATTCTGTCTGTCTATTGTGTTTTTTATTATTGTCTTTTCCTGTTTTGGGATATTACAGTGGGATAGGAGCATGATATTTGGCTTAGCTTTTGGGCACTACATCTTATGAAATCAGAAGAAGAAGAAGCAGAAAGTAGAGATCTATAATGACGGAGGGATTAAGTTTTTCCACACTTCTATTTAGATCTATGCAATATCTCTCCAATGAGGACAAAGAAATGAGAAGGGAGAGGCAAAAAGAGACCTCAAGAAGGTTTCAGAATGAGGAAGGTCCAAGAACTTCCTATTAGCAGCAAAAGAGACCGACAATGTAGAGAGCTCCACAACACTCTACTATGTACATGTTCTTTGTAGAGGAGATGAAGGGCATGTAGATGGAAGATAATTATAGCATGAGACTCTAAGTAATTATCTTGTAGAGTAAAAATCTTAGTCTAGAGCATTCAAGGAGAATCTAACTCTCCAATAGTTTTTCCAGATCAAAGAAAACCAGAGATCCCGCAGTAGCAATAGAAGGCACATGTAGAATATATTCTTATTGCATACGTTCAATGGATCATCCACAAGCACAACAAAATATTTAATGGAGGAGTTAGATGTTTCTTCCAGCTACACCCAATAGCGAAAAAAGAGGTTGTTGAGATTGCAGCGTTGCACCTTGAGGGTAGAGTAAAGGATTGGTGGTTAAGCCATATAAAACATGCAAGAGTGGCTACTTATGCAGATGTCAATCAAAGGGTAGTGAAGAAGTTTGATATAATAAAAATTGAGGTAATTACCATTGAGACATTTCTCGACATTGATGAGAAATGACATGAGAAGAAAAGGGCATATGTCATCACTATCACTCTGGAAGAGGAGAAAATACCACCACCACCAGTTGTAGAAGTACTTGCATCAAGAGAAAGAGAACTTGCATCTTTGCAATATGGTCTTGAGCACTTGACATTGAAAGTCCCATGCATGATTTAGGAGATGCATGAGGAGGAGGAGGTAGATACTAACGCTGTAGTAGAGGAGCACTCATCACCATTGCCAACAGTTGGAGAAGCCATTGCACTGGTTGGAGGAAATTTTGTAGCTTTGCAGGATTTTTCCAAGTATCAGTTGATCTAATGTTTGCAAAAATTTCCATTCCCTTTTGTTTCAGCACCTCAGCTTGAGATTTGTGGGGCCATGCCATCAAGGTAATTGCATAACCAAGGGTTAGAGAACCTTGCTAATTTGGATAATCAGACTATCAGTGCGCAGAGGTTCCTTGACTTGTTCAATGAGGAGATGTATAGCTATCCAAGTTTTACATTGTTGAGTTACACACAACATTTTGTGTTGGAGTGTGGAGTTTGAGAGGATGGAATTAGCATAGTCCTATTGCAGGGAAGCTATACAATAGATTTTGAGAGTCGGAGGTTACTATCGCATGAACTATCATATTCTATTTACGACAAAGATATTTTGGCCATTATGCATGCATTGGTAAAATTCCGACAGTTCTTGATTGACGGTAGATTTCAGGTGAAGACCAACCATAATGGTCTCTGACATCATTCTAAAGAGGAGCAGCAGCTGCAGGAGAGGCAGCAACGGTGGATCAATACAATGCAGGACAATGAGTTCAACATTGTGTATGGAGAGGGCCATGAGACATCATATGCACTATCATGGAAATCAACAATGCTGTCACTGAGGAGCAATGATGATTTGGGGGCTCATTTATTCTTAGAGCATTCTGATGACCGCTTCATTAATGAAGAATTGGATGGGAATATGGTAGATGATAGACATATTGTGATGGATGACATCTCCCATTATCAAGATACAACCTTCTTGATGAGCATCTCATAGCTCAAAGGGAAGCTTCTGCCTACAGCATATTCAGAACCTCATAGGTTCTAATGGGTCATCGGTGAGAGGTTCTCATGGAGAGACCTCAAGGAAGATTCACTTCAACATATCATGGAGTGCAATTATTGTCATTAGTTTTTGGAGGATGGTATTCTCCATTGGGTGGATACCGAGCTAGAGCATGATGGGAGTTATCACCCACAGTTGGATGGATGGGTGAGGATTATGAGAAAGTGGTTGGAAGGCTACATGAAGATCTATGACATGGGGCAACAGGAGGCATGGTTCTGTTGGTTGCTCTTGGGTGAGTATGGTTACCACCTAAAATTTCACATTTGTTTGATCCATGCCTTGCATAGTACTGGTGAGATGCAGCAATTGGAGGCATGGTTGCGCTAGTTATGTCTGAGAGAGTTTTGCCATCACATGACATATCACATGTCAATGGGTATGTTATTGTTTGGGACTTTTCATTATACTCACATGATATGATAGTAGGAAGCCTATCTATGTTGGTTTCTATTAGGAAAGTCTGGTGTGACATTATACATGTAAATCAGTACATCATTGCTTCATGGTTTTCATTATGATGATGTGGGGTGGCAGCAAGAGTCATTGTTGCACTGGTTACTCTTGGGAGAATATGGATTGAAATTCTCCCATACCTTGCATAATGATGATGTGGGATGGCAATAAGAAGCCTTGCTACGTTGGCTTATGTTATGAGATTATGGCCACCATACTTGGTACGATGATGAGGTGGTGTGGAAGCAAGAGGAATTGTTGTAGTGGCTGCTATTGGGAGAGTATGGTTCGACATTTCACATGTCAATCCATATGTCTCTATTTCCTATTTTTACAGTGTTGAGATGATTCTTAGAGCAAGCAAGGCCACCAGGGCCAAGGATTGGAGCATGGAGAGACACAACCTACTCCATGTAGCATGGCTTGGAGAGATAGTTTATAAGTTAGGACTTTCCACTTGGGGAAGGAACCACTACACTTCACATACCTCATGTAGAAAAGAGGCTCTTGGATAGCATATGGTTGCCACTTGGGGACTCATCGATGAGGAAAGGCATCTAGCTACACAACTGGAGACCATTATAGACATTATAGAGAGGCAACTATGGAGCTGGGCATTCATAACACATTGGAGCAGACAGGGAAACCTTCCATATGAGGATTCCACTTGGGAGGGAGATGGATTTATGTAGCATCCACTTTTGCAGTTGCTTGAGGACAAGAAAAATTTGGGCGGGGACGACTGTAATATTCCAAATTTTCCATCAAATAATTGGAATATTATAATTCTTACTTTTCTTATTTAGTTAAGTACATAAAAGGGTGGAGGGACCCATAAACCCAATTGATGAATAAAATCCACTTCTTTTGTGTGAATGTGGGTTAGTTAGATAGTGGAGAAACATTATAGAGTAGTGGAGTAGATTATTTATGAAGGAAGAGTGGAGGTCATGGAGAAATAATGATGAAGTGATGGAGGAAGTGGTGCATTAAATGCACACATGATGGAGATAGTGGAGGAATAAATGCAAGATGATGGAGATAGTGGAGGACAACACAGTCTTTATGGAGGCTAGTGGCCATATGTGCAGTGCAGTTATGAAGTGGCACAAGGCCAAGGAAGGCTCACAACCATAAAAGGAATATGAGGGAAGAAAAGGAAGGGAGTTTGGAATTTGATATTGTATATTCGTTTGAAATTTCTTTGCACGCTTCAGTTGTTTAGCTAAGTATGATGTGTTTTTTTAGCACACTAGTGTCTCGGAGCGGAGATCCCACCCTCACCCATGGGGGACTTTGAGTGCCTACTCTGGGAAGGTTCTCTTGAGTGTATATTCATCATCCTAAATTGGTGCCACATTCAACCCCTCTCTACAACACATACAACTTCAGGAATTACGCATTCCTATCTTAGGGTTTGAGAGGAGGAAGGTACTTCTTAGCATTTCAGCTAGGAAACTAGTGGAGGGTTCATCCTTTCACCTTGAAATTCTATTTCAGTCTTCCAGGAGCATCATTGTGACATACAGAACTAGGCCATCATTATACACCTCCATGCAGCAACAATTCCTCCAGGAATTTTGTAGTCCAGCAGGGTATATGTAATGTTCCTTTTTTAGGAAATTGCTACAACAATGAGAATATCTCAAGATATTCTGAAGTTGGAGCTCCAGGAATAAGCAAGCACAATATTGGTGTAGCAACAACACTTAACTCATAGAAATGTGAGAGAAATACATAGCCTTCTCATTAAATAATAGCAGCAACAATAGAGTACAAGATCTTGAGAAAAATGATACTCAATATGAGCAATGCTCAATCTCCAAGAACAAGTACACAAACCATGACAAAATCACTATTACATATGTGTGCTCAAGCTATGACTGCGTAGTCCATGAAGGGAAAATGCTGCATAAAAGTGTCAATACAAAAATATGTCAATATGTGGCTCAAATAAAATAGGGGGAGCAAGATCTCAACCCCTAGAAACAATAATGCACAATCCCTAAAAGGATTGGTTGCAAAACATACAAAATGGCAATTCCACAAAAATGTCGGAGTTGCTGGGTAGCTGCAACAACTCAGAAATAGAACTGGATGGAGATGGCTGAATCTGATGCTCAAACTGAATGTTCCTCCTCCAATAGATCTTTCAAGTGAAAGGCTGGTCCCTTCACCAAATATCTTCCCCTCCAAATGTATCTGCAAAGCCCTACTGCAAATACTCCTCTATAATAATGCAGTCACTAGATGAAACTACGCTGTAGGGAAATGGAATGAGTTGGCCTTGATGCAAAAATCTGCAATAAGCTCTGGGATGCCTCCAAACTGATGTCCCAAAGGGAAGAGAGACTCCTCCTATAAAAAATAGCTGAAGGATATGGTGTATTGAACCCTCACTGCAACACCCAGCAACACAACATTAATCTGTTGCAGAAATAACGTTGTCTTGATGGAGGATGCTTGGCCTCAAACTTGGATGTGAGGAAAATGAAGAAAAATCCCTCAAGAGACCTCTCAATAATGAGAAGGAATCCTAAACAGGAATTCCCGTGGAAATTCTTGCTAAACAGCAAAGAATGCTCAATTGTCTCAATAGACAATGAAATGAATAATCATAAGCATGAGAAACAATGGTTGCTTTGTCCTCCTTTTAAACAAATGAAAGTCCCTCTCCATGGGTCCCACTCATTTTAGGGTTTCCTCCACCAAATAACCCTTTCTTCATTCACACTACGCTGCTTCTCTAAGTGTGCTCCACCTCTTGGCCCAACGCTATTGACTTGGTCAAACTTAACCAAGCCTCTTTGCAAATAACCCTGTTCACACATGAGGGTGTGAAAACCAGCTCCAAAGATTATCCCCTTTCATACTTAGATGTATTTTATTGAGGTTTTTATTATGCAATGGGTTTCCTTACCCATTTATTCTCCTCCTAGGTGAAGTCAGCAAAATTAATGTTCCAAATTATTGTTGGAAAATTTTGGAACATTACAGTCCTCCCCTCCCAAATGTTTCTTGTCCCCAAGAAACTTCAAGCACAGAACTGGATGGCCTCTCCTCAAGGCATGGAGTCTATAATGTGTTTAGGGACATCTTCCTCATGTGGATCCTCCATCCCCCAAGCACTTATCCATGTAAAATGAGTTACCTCCCAACTAGGAAACTCCTGGAAACTGTCTTCCACCTTTGGCTCAAAAAAAGTAGGTGGGATGAAAATATGATCATGGTAGACAATGTTGCCTACCCCACACTGTCCTTCTCTCCACTCATGATAAGTGTAGAGAAAATTTTGATCCTGGGCTGCAAAATAATTTCCCTCAAGTGGCAAGACGAAGACTAGATCCCCAAGGACATCTCCTCCAATGCTACAAAACAGCTGGCCCAAGTCTCTCCATATATGATGAGTTGGAATTCATCATCATATGGAATTTCGTTCCTCATATGGATCACCTCATAATGAAACAAATGAGCTACTATAGTGGCCATACCATCTCCCATGCCCCCTTTAGAACATGTAGTGCAAAGTGTGTGGGAGTTCCCTCCCTCCAAGGACACATCCACCCAATGTGTCTCTCCTCCAATCATGCTCCCAAGAAAAGTTCCAGCAATATCAATCAATGGAACCATAAGGAGAATCATGTTGGCTTCTATGTGAAGTAAAGGAGAAGGAAAATGGTCCCTCAAATGTAGCCAACGCAGTTTGACTCTCCACTGCCATAGAAAATAAAATGATGGGTGGCCTCCCCACCATCCTCTTGCTACCCCGGTCTCTTCACAAATTTGGAGAAAGTGAAGGATATAATGTGCAATGTGAGTACATTCTCCATGAGAAATCTCCTCCCCATATTCACTTAGGGAGTGATCACCCATAATGGCCTTATGTAGGCCACCAAATCTAGAAGCAAGAGTATCCTTCCCTTGAGAAAATCCCTGCACATATATGGTTCAGAGATGCATATATATAGAAAAATATCTATGCAATCCAACAATACTCTTACCATATGCTTTGCTCATATCAATGGAGTGGCTCATAGATGAGTCTTCCCTCATCCTCAAAGGGAAAAGAGTTGACTGTGCTAACTCTTCCATCTTCTCATGATCTATGGAATGCCTCCTCAAGTTCTTCAAGTGGTGCCTCCCACAAGAAGTACAGAAATATAATGTGGCATTCATGGTTGGCCCATGGCTCCTCCTGAAATGTACAACATGTATAGTGAGGAGAATCATGCTCCCAAGGGGCACCCTCAATCTCAAGCCCACTCTCCAAACAAAGCTCCCCATAAACATAAACATATCAACAATATATGGAAACATAGTACAATAAGAGCAAGTTTCCAAATGACAACTAGAGAGTGAATCATAGTTCCTCCCATGGAACCAGCGTAGTGCATCCCTTGCCTGCATAAAATCAAATATAAACAAGTGCTCTCCTAGCCACTTGTATGCCACCACAATCATTTTACAAGATATAAATATGAAAGTAAAATTTGGTGCCAATGGTGCACACCAAGAATCATGTGGCTCCTCCCACAAACCACCAATGAGATAGCCAATCTCAATGCTACAAATGGCTTAAAATAAATAATGATACAATATGCAAGAAGGAATAATCCTCCTTGATACAATATGCTTCTCATAGAAAGAAAAGAAGTACAAAATACAAGATGAAATTGTACATTCTCCATCATGTACTCGAAGACTTGAGTTGAAATGGCTCAACTGAAAATACTCCCTTACTCCAAATGAGTAGGAAGGTGGCTGTGATATCCTCCTCCTCATCATCCAGGTTCTGCATCTCTCCATATGCTGATGTATGTCCTGCTGAATGCCCTCCCAAATGAACTCCTCTACCAAGGTCAGATATGCATCACAATGCATGGAAAAGAAGTCCTCATGTGCTGCATGCAACAACTTCTCCTTGAGACTAGAATCTCTATTCAAGAAGACTCTACCATGTGAATAGATGATGAAATCATCCACCATATACTCATCATCTCTATCTGGGTCATCTAGGATCATGCATGCACCAAGATCCTTGGAGTACTCTACTAAGAGCTGAGATCTCCAACAAGAATCAATCCTCCCAAGAGACAGCGTTGGTGATCTGGCATGTGTAGCTCTCCTCCTACTGCTATATACCACTTTGACATCCCTCATGCTAAATTTCTCCTCCAAACTCTTCACCTCTCCAAAATCCAAGAGTGGTGAACCCAAAGACACAATGTCTCTCATCAATGACAGATCTTGTGGCCTCCCTGATGGAATGCCTCTATGCAGTGAGACATCTATGTCAAGAGTGGACTATACATATGGTTGGGAAATCTTGCCCTTGCTCTCACAGTGCAATACAGTCTACCTCCTCTTTGCACTAGATCTCTGAAATAGAGAAGGGTGTGTGCCTCTCATCACATGATGTTGCTCTTGCTCCCTTCCTCCTTCTTACAACTGCAGTGCTGCACAATCATGCTGCTCATTGATTGTGCTTGGACCTCCATGTCTGAGATCCTGGGGACCTCCTTGCAAAGATGCAAGAATCCCTCTAGTTGGAGCAAGAGCTCCTCCTTCCTCTGCATGAGGTGCTAGATCAACTCTAGAAATGACAATGTTGTTTCCCTCAACCTCCTCAATATGAGTGGGAAACCCTCCAATGACTAGATCATCTTTTGAAAAAGAGATCTCTTTTCCTCTTTGTGCTAGAAATGAAGATCTTGCCTCCAATAAAGCATCATGCAAGATATCAGCCTCTTTCATGGTTCTCTAAAATGTTTTTAAGTCTATGGTTTCCTCCATCACATGCAAGGGTTTTGTTTGTTTGAATGTGTTTGTTTCCTTCACATGTGTTTCATAATTACCAAATCTATTCATCAAAGTTCAAATGAACATTGCATAGGAAGAGGTATTTTCATTTTTCAAAGTAAAAGACTCAAATAACCACCATGCATAGACCTTACTTCCCAAGTGCAGCGCTACTACTCTGATGGCTTCATCTTCGGTAATCTGATGTTGATGCAAAAAGGTGTCTAGCTCTTCTATCCAAGCCCTGGCTGAACAAGTTGGGGAACCATCAAATATAGATAGAAGAAATCTATCCTCATCCTACTGCTTGCTCCTCCTCACCATGATCTTGCAAAACTCCGGAAAAGTAACATGATCTCTAAACCTCTGGGTTTGAGATTCATACTCATGCAAGAAACCTCTAAGAGTTCCTCTCTTCAGCATTTCTTCTTCTTCTTCACTCATGGCAAGACTGGCCATGTGACTGCGCTATATTTCATCGGGTGTAGCTGCATTCTCACATCCCCTACAAGAGAATCTAGAGTTTGAATTAATTTCAAACCCTCTTGGAGATTCTGTGCAAATCTCCCTCGTTATCTTCTCAAATTCTTCATGAATGCTCATTAAGGATCTTGGAAGAAGATTGGTAAATATTATCTTCCCTTTTCTCTCCATATAATTGAGTCTTCATATTCTCTCTCTCTAATAGCATGACGGCTGAGATCCACTAGCCTGTAAAGTTCCCTTCTTAGGAATATCAAGATTCTATTCTAGAGATTGACTGTAGGGGAATTTACTGGATATGTCACCTTTGAAAAAGGATGAGATCTAGAGGCTACCTGGCCATCTGCAGACTCTGTCTATAGAGTTTGAAATATTATTCCTTTGGGGAGTCAATACTTTGGCTTGAAGCCACAGGCTGAGCCAAAGATCATGCTTTGATACCACTGTAATGTTCCCTTTTTAGGAAATTGCTACAACAATGAGAATATCGCAAGATATTCTAAAGTTGGAACTCCAGCAATAAGCAAGCACAATATTGATGCAGCAGCAACACTCAAATCATAGAAATGTGAGATAAATCCATAGCCTTTTCATTAAATAATGGCAGCAACAATAGATTACAATATCTTGAGAAAAATGATACTCAAGATGATCAATGCTCAATCTCCAAGAATAAGTACACAAACCATGACAAAATCACTACTACATATGTGTGCTCAAGCTATGACTGCGCAGTCCATGAAGGGAAACTGCTGCATAAAAGTGTCAATACACAAATATGTCAATATGTGGCTCAAATAAAATAGGGGGGCAAGATCTCAACCCCTGGAAACAATAATGCACAATCCCTAAAAGGATTGGCTGCAAAACATACAAAATGGCAATTCCACAAAAATGCTAGAGTTGCTGGGTAGCTGCAGTAACTCAGAAATAGAACTGGATGGAGATGGTTGAATGTGATGCTCAAACTGAATGTGCCTCCTCCAATGGATCTTCCAAATGAAAGGTTGATCCCTTCACCAAATATCTTCCCCTCCAAATGTATCTGCAAAGCCCTACTGCAAATACTCCTCTAGAATAATGCAGTCACTGGATGAAACTGCGCTGTAGGGAAACACAATGAGTTGGAATGTATGCCAAAATTTGCAATAATTTATGGGATGCCTCCAGACTGATGTCCAAAATGGAAGAGAGACTCCTCCTCTGAAAAATAGCTTAAGGAGATGGTGTAGTGAACCCTCACTGCAACACCCAACAACAAAACATTAATCTGCTGCAGAAATAACGCTGTCTTGATGGAGGATGCTTGGCCTCAAGCCTGGATGTGAGGAAAATGAAGAAAAATCCCTCAAGAGACCTCTCAAGAAGGATAAGGAATCCTAAATATGAATTCCCCCTGCAATTCTTGCTAAACTACAAAGAATGCTCAATTGTCTTAATAGACAATGAAATGAATAATCATAAGCATGAGAAACAATGGTTGCCTTGTCCTCCTTTTAAACAAATGAAAGTCCCTCTCCATGGGTCCCACTCCTTTTAGTGTTTCCTCCACCAAATAACCCTTTCCTCATTCATATTATGCTGCTTCTCTAAGTGTGCTCCACCTCTTGGCCCAGCATTGTTGACTTGGTCAAACTTAACCAAGCCTCTTTGAAAATAACCCTGTTCACACATGAGGGTGTGCAAAACAGCTCCAAAGATGATCCCCTTTCATACTTAGAGGAATTTTATTGAGGTTTTTATTATGCAATGGGTTTCCTTACCCATTTATTCTCCTCCTAGGTGAAATCAGCAAAATTAATGTTCCAAATTATTGTTGGAAAATTTTGGAACATTACAGTAGATCCAGTAGAGGAAGGAAGTTCCAAGTATTTCATCTTGGAATCCTATGAGGGACCATTCCCTCACTATGGTGAGATTATTTCTATTAGATTTGAGATATATTTCATCACCTAGTAGTATGCTATATCTTCAACCTCCTTGATAGTGTGGTCAATTCTAGCAGTTGTGCAGTTTGCAGTTGCAACTTGAGAGGAGAAAGGAGGAGCTAGATCTCAGGCTTCTAGCTTGGGAATATAGAGAAGGAATCAACCCTTCATGCATTGGGATGGTGGTATCTTATTGAAACCATTTTTAACTTCATTTCATGCCATACATTTTCATACGTAACAGTTGTATATTACAGGCCCTAGGAGGGTGATTTTCTAGAGTGTGCCAATCTGGAAATCCTTTCTGGGTTATGTTGGGTTTTCATCATAGAGCCTGGATATTAAATCCTAACATTTTTTGAACTCCGAAACAGCCTGATCTACACATTATTTTTCAGCTTACAGTTGCAGTCCTGACAATTTTAGCAGGGATAGCGCAATATATCCTCCAACAGATCAGCAATTACGTAGTGCCTTCATTAAGAGGACTTGATGGTCACTCTAGCCACCTTTCTCTACTTGAGTGGTGCCATTTTTTAGCATTGTTTTACTTATGTATTTCACCTCCATGATTAATAAAATGACTCTCATATTTTGTCTATTTTCATGGTGTATTTATTTTATTTGTTCATTGTTGCAATTTCCAACTATTGTCTTTTGTATTACTGTCTTTTCTTGTTTTGGGATATTACGCTACTATTTACAAACCAGGGAAAGAGAATGTGGTTGTAGATTTCTTGCCAAGAATAACCTTGCATAGAGAAAAGGAAGAAATGGTAGATGATCAACTTCTAGATGAACACCTCTTTTCCATATCGGTGCTTTCTCCTTGGTTTGTTAATATAAACGACTATTTGGTTGTTGGGACGTTCCCTCCTAATCTATCCTCTAAGGAGAAAATAAAGATTTTCAGGAAAAATGCCCCATTCACTTGGATTGGGGGAAATATTTTTAGACTGGGGCCAGATCAAATCCTTAGGATATGTGTGATGGAAGAGGATGTCTTTAATATCCTCCCAGCATGCCATGATGGACCTTGTGGAGGCCATTTTTCTGCTAAGAGGACAACCTTCAAATTTCTACAAACATGTTATTATTTTCCCACTTTACATCATGATGCAAGGAGGTACACCACCAAGTGTGATCAGTGCCAAAGAATGGGTAAGCCCACACCTAAGGATAAAATTCCCTTACAACCTCAAGTGACTCTAGAGCCATTTGAGAAGTGGGGCATGGATTTCATTATGGCTATTGATCCCATATCATGAGAGAATAAATATATCATTGTGTGCATTTATTACGTGAACAAATGGGTTGGAATGAAGGTAGTAAAGGAATAATCTTATAAAACGATGGTTGAATTTATGAGGGAGAACATATTCTATAAGTTTGGTTTTCCAAGGGACTTATTCACATATCAACGAGCACAATTAACATCAAATATGATTGAATATCTCATGAGGCGGCATCACATCTTATCCAATTTGGATTCTGAAATTTGTATCGAAATTACAAAATGAACAAGATGGTCATTTTGAAGTAATTAATTATCGATTTTGTAATAAAACAAGTTGAGTTGAATTTTTTTCGACTAAGATGGTCATATGAACAAGGATTCATCGACTCAAGTCGTCAAGCTGAATCTTGTCGAAATTGGAAAGCGATCAAGATGGTCACATGCAAAATTCTTGCTAAGAGCAGGAAATTCAAGTTCAATCGTGACTTCGACATCAATATCGATGACTTTGACATCAGTATCAATGACTTCAACATCAGCATCAGTGTTTTTCTAAAAACTGTTGCCATAAGAAAAGTCGTCATTATGTCGACCTGTGACATTTAAAAAGTAAAGCACATTAGTCATGCTTGTAAAGTGTTATGTTCATGTAAATACTTAAGGAAAACGTTATCCTAAGTCTAAAACAATAACACTATGAGTCTAAGTGATAATTTAGGAGAAAATGTTGGTTAAAGACTAAAATTTCTAAGTGACTATATCAAGATGATGTAAAAGGTCTAAGTCTTAAATGTAAACCTTAAAGGAAAAATTCTAAGGTAAAAGGACTAAATTCTAAAAATAGATCTAAAGTCCTAGGTCTAAGTCTTAATCAAAGTCCTAAGGTTAAAGACTAGTGTTAATGTATTGGTCCGTACCTAAGTCTAAAAGAATGGTGTTAATGTAATGGTCCTTACCTAAGTCTAAAAGCATGGTGTTAAAAAAATATGAAACACACCTTTCGGACTTAGGACTAAACATAATATAACTGTTCGGTTTTTAAAACTATGTTAAAAAACATTATAATAAATTTTTAAAACCACAATACTAGTGCTAAGACTATGTCGAAAACCTATAGTCATGTGATAGGTATGTTTAGACCGTGGTTTAAAGTGTTGATAAGCCGCAACGGAACCATGGTGTCAAAGCTTGAGGTGATCGAACCACGTCGGGTTTGTAAGTCATCAGTGTTATATGCAAAAATAACAAAGCATGTGAAAGAAGATGTTTAAACACAGCAGAAGTTGTTGACAACTACTAAGCCGCCAGCTGTACCCGCGTCATATGAACATAGTGGCAGATAAAGTTAGTCGGAACTGAAGGAGTCAAAGGTTGACAGTTGTGAAAGCCGTGATATGTGAACAAGTAATTCAGAACCACCGGGGATAAGCCATGACCGCCGGAGTCATTGTAACTACCATCCTGTCAGCCTTATCACATGTCAAAGGATCTTCCTCCGCCCGGTTAGTTAGCCGTCAGGGCTAAAGATATATAATAAAGTTTATAAATGGCTTTTATGGCATATTAAAAGGCGCTGTTTTAATTAGCACTCTTATCCTAAACACAATTTGTCAAATAAAACTGAGAACACCTAAATCTGATGTGGTTAAGGATAGTTTCGAAGGGATTTATGTAGAGATAAGGGATTGGATAGGATAATGGATTTATTAATTCAATGTTAAAAATGGAAAACCAATAAAATCTTCGATATGTGAAGATAGAGGATTTAATGCCATTTTTATATACTCTCATATTATAAAAAGAAAGGAGTGTTTTGTAAGAGAAAAGGACAGTAAGGAGAGAGGTTCTCGAATAGACGAAGAAGAAGTGTTTTCTGAAGCACTAAATTACTTGGTAGAGATTTTTTCTGTTTTTGCAGGTACATTGAGAAGAAGGAGAGCTCATTTTCCTGCATAGTTTTAGTATTGAAGTTTTTTGTACGAGATCTACTTCCATATTTGAAAACTTAGTCAACTACCATAGTGCTAATGGTCCCTAAGCTTTAGTTCTTAAGATAAAGTGTGCAATTCATCCTCAAATTTTCTTGGTCATTGGAAGACCCATCAAAGAAAAGAGCCCGTAATCAAATAGCCTCATCAGGAGATTTTCCATTCTGTAACATCAGAAGTGCTACTTGCCACTATTCAACTGCTAATTCTTTGTAGTCCTATTTCTCTTGGCTTAAGAAATACATCAGATGCACACTTCTAAGGCAGACCCAGAGACGTAGTCTAGGAGGGACGAAATCCATTATAAATCTTTGTTTGTCTTTTGGTATTATTGATATGCATGATGTGTAATTGTTAAACCTTAACATTAACAGGTTTACACTTAAAGACACTTTATGCCAAACAGTTAATTTCACTTAAAAGTAACTGTTTCAGTAATTGTTTCTTACCATTCACACTTTGTCAAGATCTAGGAAGGATCTTGTCATTCCGCATTTCAGATCATTTTGGTATCAGAGCATACTAGCTCTTTTCAGGTACAAAATGGGTAAGAACTCGAGACAACCACTAAGTTTGAAAGAACTCGAGGAGTTGAATCAGCAATATCAGCAAGAGAATTCTACATTACGAAGGATGGTGCAAGCACTGGAGAGTGACAACCAAATCCTGCAGTCTGAACTTGAAGTCTTGAGAAAGAATAAAAGAGGAAGCAACACTCTAATATAAGATACAACTTCTAATGGAAAGAAGTAAACACTATCTCTTCGTTAGGAGGATGGAGATAGTTCTTCCCTTTCATCATCACCAAATTTATCCAGAGAGGCCATTGGATATTTTTCCTCACCTACTTAGGAAACTCCTAACATACTGATATCACCTAAAAGTGATTCAGACTCTGATGAAGTTTCTAGTCAGAAGCCCAGTACAGTTTCTTAAAGAAAAGGTTTATCAATGATGAAGACCATGGGGTACCAGGAAGGAGAAGGCCTCAGAAAGAATGGTCAAGGGAGACTTCTACCAATAGTTGTACAGGAAAGACCTAAGTATCAAGGTCTAGGCTATGGTATGATGAAATGTGACTACTGTGAAAATATGGGCCACATTTCGAGTCAATGTTGGTCTTTGCATCCTGAGATTATGCCAAAGAAGCTCAAGGATAGAAAGGGTATGAAAAAACAATCCTCTAGCAGTAATGATTCTGGAAGTGATTTCTTTTATCAGAATTGGGTGGTAGAAAATGTTAAAAGAATATATCCATGTACATTTTGTGGTAGTTCTTGGCATTGTGTAGAGCATTGTTGGAAGCATAGAGCCTACAACAAGAAAGTCAGAGCTACTAAAAGCCAACCGCCAGAAGATGACGAGACACGTCAGGTGAAGAAGCGATCAGGAAAAATCTCACCTCAATATTCTAAAGAGGAAAAAAAACCAGAAAACTCAATAAGTACAAATTCTAAGGAGAGAATTTGTCGACATTGTAAATTGTTGGGGCATGCTAAAGGAAACTGTCCAATCCTGCCACGAGAACCAACATTGACACCAACAACACAGGAGTCATCCAATTCACCTATTGGAGAACATTAAAATGCCAAGTGGAACTGGGCAGACTTTATGCCATATGCCTAAATTAAGTCTGTAAAATTTTTTCTAGATCTAGATAAGTGTAACTAGGTTCTAGAGTTAATTTTTCTTCAAAGCATTTTAATAAAACTTTTGGAGAACCAAAATTTCTGTTTGTGGGAAGGTGTGATCCAATTTGGATTTTGAAATTTTTATCGAAATTACAAAATGACCAAGATGGTCATTTTGAAGTAATTAATTATCTATTTTGTAATAAAATAGGTTGAGTTGAAATTGTTTCGACCAAGATGGTCATATGAACAAGGATTCATTGACTCAAGTCGTCAAGAAGAATCTTGTCGAAATTGGAAAGTGACCAAGATGGTCAGATGCAACGTTCTTGCTAAGAGCAGGAAATTCAAATTAAAATGTTCGTCGTGACTTCGACATCAATATCGATGAATTCAACATTAGTATCAATGACTTCAACATCAGCATCATTGTTTTTCTAAAAACTTTCATCATAAGAAAAGTCGTCATTATGTCGACTTGTGACATTTAAACAATAAAGCACATTACTCATGCTTGTAAACTGTTATGTTCATGTAAATACTTAAGGAAAATGTTATCCTAAGTCTAAAAAAATAATACAATGAGTCTAAGTGATAAGTTAGGCGAAAATGTTGGTTAAAGAAAAAAATGTCTAAGTGACTATATCAAGATGATGTAAAAGGTTTAAGTCCTAAATGTAAACCTTAAAGGAAAAATCCTAAAGTAAGAGGACTAAATTCTATAACTAGATCTAAATACCTAGGTCTGAGTCTTAATCAAAGTCCTGAGGTGAAATAATAGTGTTAATGTATTGGTCCTTACCTAAGTCTAAAAGCATGGTGTTAAAAAACTATGCAACACACCTTTTGGACTTAGCACTAAACCTAATATAACTGTCGGGATTTTAAAACTATGTTAAAAAACATTATAATAAAGTTTTAAAACCACAACGCTAGTGCTAAGACTGCGTCAGAAGCCTACAGTCATGTGACATGTATGTTTAGACTGTTGTTTAAAGTGTTGATAAGCCGCAGTGGAACCATGGTGTCAAAGTTCCAGGTGATAGAACTGTGTCGGGTTTGTAAGATGTTAGTGTTATATGCCAGAAGAACAAATCATGTGAACACAGATGTTTAAACACAATGGAAGTTGTTGACAGTTGATAAGCCGCCAGTCATACCCGCTTCATATGAACGCAATGGCGGATAAGGTTAATCTAAACCGAAGGAGTCAAAGGATGACAACTCTGAAAGCCATGATATGTGAACAAGTAAGTCGGAACCGCCGAGGATAAGCCATGATTGCCAGACTCAATGTAACCACCATCATTTACGCCTGATCACATGCCGAAGGATCTTCCTCCACCTGGTTAGCTAACTGTCTGGGCTAAAGATATATAATAATGTTTATAAATGGGTTTTATGGCATTTTAAAAGGCAGTATTTTAATTAGCACTCTTATCCTAAACACAAGGTGTCAAATAAACTTGAGAACACCTAAATATGATGTGGTTAAGGAAAATTTCGAAGGGATTTATGCAGAGATAAGAGATTGGATAGGACAATGGATTCTTTAATTCAATGTTAAAAATGGAAAACCAATAAAATCCTCGAGATGTGAAGATAGAGGATTTAATGCCATTTTTATATACTCTCATCTTATCAAAATAAAGGAGTGTTTTGTAAGAGAAAAGGAGAGTAAGTAGAGAGGTTCTCGAATAGAAGAAGAAGAAGTGTTTTCTCAAGCACTAAATCACTTGGTAGATATTTTTTCTATTTTTGCAGGTACATTGAGAAGAAGGAGAGCTCATTTTCTTGCATAGTTTCAGTATTGAAGTTCATTGTACGAGATCTACTTCCATATTCAAAAACTCAGTCAACTACCATAGTGCTCAAGGTCCCTAAGCTTCAGTTCTTCAAATAAAGCGTGCAATTCATCCTCAGCTTTTCTTGGTCATTAGAAGACCCATCAAATAAAAGAGTCTGTAATCAAATAGCCTCATAAGGAGATTTTCCATTTTGCAACATCAGAAGTGCTACTTGGCACTATTCAACTGATAATTCTTTGTAGTCCTATTTCTCTTGGCTTAAGAAATACAACGGATGCACACTTTTGAGGCAGGCCTAGAGACGTAGTCTAGGAGGGATGAACTTCGTCACAAATAATTGTTTGTCTTTTGGTATTATAGATATGCATGATGTGTAATTGTTAAACCTTAACATTAACAGGTTTATACTTAAAGACACTTTATGCTAAATATTTAATTTCACTTAAAAGTAATTGTTTTAGTAATTTTTTCTTACCATTCGCATTTTTTCAAGATCTAGGAAAGATATTGTCATTCCAAATTTAAAATTATTTTTGTATTAGAGCATACTAGCTCTTTTTAGGTACAAAATGGGTGAGAACTCGAGACAACATCTAAGGTTGAAAGAACTTGAGGAGATCAATCAGCAATATCAGCAGGAGAATTCTACATTACGAAGGATGATGCAAGCACTGGAGAGTGACAAGTAAATCTTGTAGTCTGAACTTGAAGTCTTGAGAAAGAATAAAATAGGAAGAAACCTTCTAATAGAAGATACAACTTCTAATGGAAAGAAGCCAACACTATCTCTTCGTTAGGAGGATGATGATAGTTCTTCCCTTTCATCATCACCAAAGTCAATCCAGAGAAGCCATTAGATATTTTCCTCACCTACTGAGGAAACTCCTAACATAATGATATCATCTAAAAGTGATTCAGACTCTGATGAAGTTTCTAGTCAGAAGCCCAGTGCAGTTTCTAAAAGAAAAGCTTTGTCAATGATGAAGGCCATGGGGTACCAGGAAGGAGAAGGCCTCAGAAAGAATGGTCAAGGGATACTTCTACCAATAACTATGCAAGAAATACCTAAGTATCAAGGTCTAGGCTATGATATGATGAAATGTGACTACTGTGAAAAGATGGGCCACATTTCGAGTCAATGTTGGTCTTTGCATCCTGAGCTTATGCCAAAGAAGCTCCAGGATAAAAAGGGTAAGAAAAAACAATCCTCTAGCAGTTATGATTCTGGAAGTGATTTATTTTATCAGAATTGGGTGGTAGAAACTGTTAAAATAATATATCCATGTACATTTTGTGGTAGTTCTTGGCATTGTGTAGAGCATTGCTAGAAGCATAGACCCCATAGAAATAAAGTTGGAGCTACTAAAATCCAACCGCCATAAGATGATGAGACACTTCAGGTGAAGAAGTGACCAAGGAAAATCTCGCCTCAACCTGCTAAAGAGGAACAACAATTAGAAAAATCAATAAGTACAAATTCTTAGGAGATAATTTGTTGACTTTGTAAATTGTCGGGGCATGTTAAAGGCAATTGTCCAATCCTGCCACGAGAAACAACATTGACACCAACAGCACATGAGACATCCAATTCACCTCTTGGAGAACATTCAAATGCCAAGAGGAACTGGGCAAACTTTAGGCCATATGCCTAAATTGAGTCTGTAAATTTTTTTCTAGATCTAGATAAGTGTAACTAGGTTCAAGAGTTATTTTTATTCAAAGCATTGTAATAAAAATTTTGGAGAACCAAAAGTTCTTTTTGTGGGAAGGTGTGATCCAGTTTGGATTTTGAAATTTGTATCGAAATTACAAAATGACCAAGATGGTCATTTTTAAGTAATTAATTATTGATTTTGTAATAAAACAGGTTGAGTTGAAATTGTTTCAACCAATATGGTCATATGGACAAGGATTCATCGACTCAATTCGTCAAGAATAATCTTGTCGAAATTGGAAAGCGACCAAGATGGTCACATGAAACGTTCTTTCTAAGAGCAGGAAATTCAAGTTCAAATGTTCATCGTGACTTCGACTTCAATATCGATGACTTCGACATCAGTATCATTGAATTCGACATCAGCATCAATGTTTTTCTAAAAACTGTTGTCATAAGAAAAGTCATCATTATGTTGACTTGTGACATTTAAACAGTAAAGCACTTTAGTCATGCTTGTAAAGTGTTGTGTTCATGTAAATACTTAAGGAAAATAGTATCCTAAGTCTAAAACAATAACACTATGAGTCTAAGTGATAAGTTAGGCGAAAATGTTGGTTAAAGACAAAAATTTCTAAGTGACTATATCAAGATGATGTAAAAGGTTTAAGTCCTAAATGTAAACCTTAAAGGAAAAATCTTAAGGTAAAAGGACTAAATTCTGAAACTAGATCTAAATTCCTAGGTCTAAGTCTTAATCAAAGTCCTAAGGTGAAAGACTAGTGTTAATATATTGGTCCTTACCTAAGTCTAAAAGCATGGTGTTAAAAAACTATGCAACACACCTTTCGAACTTAGGACTAAACCTAATCTAACTGTAGGGTTTTTAAAACTATGTTAAAAAACATTATAATAAAGTTTTAAAACCATAGCACTAGTGCTAAGATCGTGTCGGAAGCCTACAGTAATGTGACCGGTATGTTTAGACCATGGGTTAAAGTGTTGATAAGCTGCAGCCGAACCATGGTGTCAAAGTTCCAGGTGGTCGAACCACGTTGGGTTTGTAAGACGTCAGTGTTATATGCTAGAATAACAAAGCATGTGAATGCATATGTTTAAACACAACGGAATTTTTTGACAACTACTAAGCCACCATCTATACCCGCGTCATATGAACGAAGTGGCGGATGAGGTTAGTCGGAACTGAAGGAGTCAAAGGCTGACAGTTGTGAAAGCCATGATATGTGAACAGGTAAGCTGAAACTGCCGGGGATAAGCCATGACCACTGGAGTCATTATAACTACTATCCTTTCTGCCTGATCACATGCCAAAGGATCTTCCTCCGCCCAGTTAGCTAGCCGTCAGGGCTAAAGATATATAATAAAGTTTATAAATGGGTTTTATGGCATATTAAAAGGCACTTTTTTAATCAACACTCTTATCCTAAACACAAGGTGTCAAATAAACCTGAGAACACCTAAATCTGATGTGGTTAAGGATAATCTCGAAGGGATTTATGCATAGATAAGAGATTGGATAGGATAATGGATTCATTAATTCAATGTTAAAAATGGAAAACCAATAAAATCCTCGAGATATGAAGATAGAGGATTTAATGCCATTTTTATATACTCTCATTTTGTAAAAAGAGAGTGTTTTGTAAGAGAAAAGGAGAGTAAGGAGAGAGGTTCTCGAATAGAAGAAGAAGAAGTGTTTTCTCAAGCACTAAATCACTTGGTAGAGATTTTTTATGTTTTTGCAGGTACATTGAGAAGAAGGAGAGCTCATTTTCATGCATAGTTTCAGTATTGAAGTTTTTTGTACAAGATCTACTTCCATATTCAAAAATTCAGTCAACTACCATAGTGCTCGAGGTCCCTAAGCTTCATTTCTTCAAATAAAGTGTGCAATTCATCCTCAACTTTTCTTGGTCATTGGAAGACCCTTCAAAGAAAAGAGTTTGTAATCAAATAGCCTCATCAAGAGATTTTCCATTCTGCAACATCAGAAGTGATACTTGCCACTATTCAACTGATAATTATTTGTAGTCCTATTTCTCTTGGCTTAAGAAATACATCGGATGCCCACTTTTAAGGTGGACCTGGAGACGTAGTCCAGGAGGGATGAACTCCATCACAAATCTTTGTTTGTATTTTGGTATTATTGATATGCATGATGTGTAATTGTTAAACCTTAACATTAACATGTTTATACTTAAAGGCACTTTATTCTAAACAGTTAATTTCACTTAAAAGTAACTGTTTCAGTAATTGTTTCTTACCATTCACATTTTTTCAAGAGCTAGGAAAGATATTTTCATTCCACATTTCAGATCAACATCAAGCACAAGACATCCACTTCCTATCACTCTTAGGAAAATGGGAAAGTGGAGGTCACAAACTGAGCATTAGAGAACATTCTAACAAAGGTTATTAGCAGCAATAGAAAATTTTGGGAAAAAATACTTGTAAAAGGCACTTGGGCCTACAAAAAACTTGGAAAACCAACACCATATTTACTCCATTCCAACTAGTATATGGGAAGAAGGCCCTATTGTACATTGAATTTGAATACAACACCATAAAAGTGGTAGCTCAGTTATACTTGGACCTCACCACAACACAACAGGAGAGGCTGCTCCAACTCAATGGTCTACATGAATTTAGGATGAAATCTATCCTGCACATGAGGTAATCCAACTAAAAAGGAAGATTTGGAATGAAAAACACATTAAAGAGAAAAAATTTCAGGAAGGAAATTGGGCCTCGCTGTATGATTCCAGATTCAAGGATTTTAAGGGAAATTTAATGACAAGATAGTTGGGTCCCTCTATTGTAGAGAAATTTCATGAGAATGGGTCTATCGAGATCAAAACAATTGGTGAGGAAGGGATTCCCTTACTTGTCAATGGTTGAAGGTTTAAGTTGTATAAAATACCTATGTCAAAGGAATATTTTGTTAGTTCAATTAGCAGATAATTAAAAGTTATTGGGAGGCTCAGAGTCCTCAATCCACACAACTTCTAAAAAAGAGAAGAAAGGAAATAAAGGGTCTAGGTGAAAACCTCTATGAGGCATCTAAGGCCAACTCTAGGGTTGAAAACCTATCTGAGGTAGCACAAGAGAAAAAAAAAACACAAAAGAAAATAAAACTATGAAAAGGTCCTGAGGTGAAAACCTCCTCTGAGGCACCTAGGGTATGAATTGTTGAAGATTGCAACAAGAAACAGTGAAGGAGGCATCCTGAAACATCTTTCCTGATCCTAGTTGGAAAGTGATCACCTAAAATAGGTGGGGGCCACACAGGTGATTTTTGTCGCAAAGTCTATTTTTAGACTATGTCTATTTTTAGACATATGGATCATGTTCTATGAGTTGCGGGATTCTATTTGTGGATGGTTGGTCAAGTTGGAAAAATAGATGGATTTATATTTTTAGACATACTGGGCGGAGTCTATTTTTAGACTGCCAGTCTAAAAATAGATCAGTCAAATATTATTAGCTCTTAATAATATTTGGACTATAAACATTATCTTATCCTCTTGCAGCACTTCAGTTCAAGCTACGGATGTGGCACATGCAGCTGACAGAAGGAATTACGCTATTCCTAGGGTTTAGTTGAGCTATTGCATGGTTGACTTCAGTTAGAACTCATGTGGCAAAGTTTGGTGGAGTTGATGGAGTTGTGTTCGGTTTAACTTAGTTGAACTAGTTGTATTTAGTCTAACTGATAAATACACTAGTGATGAGTGGTGTGAATTAATTATTAATTAATTCACTAATTATTAACTCATAAATAAAATAAAGAATACATCAGTTAACTGCAGTGCATGGACAGTTCAGTGGAGATCAGTGTTAGAGGTGGGTGAAAAAGTGCTCTCTACTATCGATTTCGCGGCTATACTTGTGCATGAGATTTGCACACACATTGATTGAGATTGCCCCGATGAAGTTACGCAGTGTAAACGTTAGGATTCGAACTTGGATCTCGTTCTTTTCATATTGGATTGCACAACGAGCGAGCGGGAACGGGTGGGCTTGATTGGGCTGTGGGATGTGCATGATGCGAAGGCTTGTTTGTGTGCCAACAATTAGAATAGTGCGGAAACTTGTGAGGAGTTTGTACTATGATTGTTACATGTTCTCTATCATTATAATATACAGATAGTTGGGGGTTTTCAGCTGTAAGCTTTCCCCATTACATACTATGTTATATGTGTGCTTGATTATGTTTTAATGTGCGCATGCGACTGCTTCTAATTCCGCAAATTGATGGTCAATGGTAGAAGAGGTTACGTATTATGCATGAAGCTCAGATAGTGTGTAATCAGGATAATATGGGTGAATAATAACTCATCTATTATTCAAATTTCTACATGCATGCAGGTTGAAAATATTTGAAGAGGAATCATACATGTCTCAAAAAAAAAAACACAAGGAAGGAGTTCTTACACCAGTTTTGCTAACGTCTCTCTTTTGTAGGACTCCAAACAATCAAAAGAACAATAGCTACAAAAAAGGGTCTACAAATTCATTTCTTCATTTTTTTCTAGCCATCCATTGCATTTTCACCCTCTTCATTCACCTCCCTACCTCTTTCCATCATTTAGCCAACAACTGGAACATGTTTTTCCTCCTTTATGAAGTGCTACAGGACTATCCTAAGTTGCTACAGGAGAAACCTGAATTTCTACAAGAGAAACCTTAATTTCTATAGGAGGCACATCCAATTGAAAAAAAAAGGGTCAAAATATGATGTTTTTTTTATAAATTGTTGGGATAGGTCCACTAAAATTCCTCCATCACTCATGCACTCCATATGGACAAAAATTCATCTCCAAATTCCACTCTGCCATAAATAAAGGAAAAGAAAAAGAATCTCTACCTGCAACTTTTCCACCATCTACACCACCTTCAGATGATTCTAATTTTGTCCCTATACCTCCTATGATTTTCCCTCAATAATGCATGTAATATGAGGACTTGGAGAGGAATTAAGTGATTTCTATAGGAATAATACACCTCTTGTAGCAGCTTGTATAGTTACAACAGAATCCAAGAGCTTTTTTTTTTACATTCACAGAGCAGAAGATACATCCATATTGAGGCACCATGAAGCCATTTTTAAAGCTAATAAAGGAAATTCCCTCCTTAGAGAGTATGTATTAGGTCATTCATCCACTCCAACTACAATAGGTTCAATGTTGAGAATAAGAATACACACACAAAAAATTTATCAGTCAAAGAATCATCATGCTATGAATACTTGTAAAGAAGAAAGCAAAGGAGATAAACACCTTTAAACTATCATGATATGACTCCCAATAGCAACATGCAAGCATCTCGAACAATTCAATATCATAGGCAGTCTCACGTATGACACCCCTCACCTCTTCCTTATGCACATATAGGAAAAAAATGTATTTAATTCCTGAGAAGGATTTTCTTATGCATTGGAGGTGGCCAGTGAACTTGATCACCTTCTATAAGTAAACTAAAATTCATTCAGTTACACATGCAACATGGAAAAGTCAACTTAAGTGGTACAGTGATTACGAGGAGTGGAGTAGTGTTGATGAGGAGTACATTGATGATTATAAAGAGTGGGGACAATTCTTGAAAAAGGAAACTCTTGTAGATGCCAAGTCACCCGAGCACTATGAGTCTTTACCAAAAAGGAATAAAATGTGCAAGGCTTGAATCCATTAACATTATCGCTCATTTATAGAAAATAGTAAGAGAAGGATGAGCTAGATTCTATCAGAGACTACCTAGGGTTCTAATGAGTTGCTACAGATTGTGTTTCCAGGTGCTATAGGAGGAGCTACAAGCGATGCTATGGGAGGGTTATACAAGAGGGTTTGAACTGCTACATGAGCACAAAAAGGAAGCTAAAAGAGATAATTAAAGGGAGAAAAATATCCAAAAATACCAAAAGTTACCCTCAAAAAATTAGAGTTGTCTTGAAAGAAGTAAGTGGCCTTCTTGCTGTTTAATTTCCATATATATGCATGGAGAATTTTACTTGAATTAAGTACCCTATAGAAAACTATTGTGTGCTAGTTCCCTTTGAATATTGTTATATGTGAAGGAAAGATAGGAACAAAGAAAAGTTTTTTTTTTATAAAAGAATTAAAATCCTTCTCCCCCTCTAATAAGGAGGAAAATTTGACATTGTCTCTACACCCGAGACTGATCTGAGGCCAATTTTTAGAATACACCCAAGTAGCCTGAGAAAGAGAAGTAGGAGAAATGGGGGGAGGTTTTAACAGGAGAATATAGCGTCACTATTGTTGTTAGAGGACTTTAAATCCCTTTAAATGGCATTGAACTCATTAGCAGAGTGAATACATTATCCTTAGGAGTTTGATGGAGCAAGGACGATACAACAATAAGTTTTATCTCCAAGAAGAACTTCTTCATTCATAGATAAATTAATGTAGAAGATAAAAATGGAGTGATAAAAATGTTTTTTCTCTTTGTAGTTAGCCGAAGGAGTGATCTCTGAACACCTACCGAACCCATGGCTGAAAAAAGGAACAATGAGAATTTTCTTATCAAATAAACCAATGGAGACACCATAATGAATAATATAAGCCATTCTTCCATTACAAATTTCCATGGCCTAACCTCTAAGGATCCTGAAAGCTTCATGTTTGATTTCGTTGTTGTTTGTAGGACCTATGACTATGTCTATGATGAGTAGAAGTTGAATTTTTTCTTTCTACTCTCAAGGATGCAACCTTGCACTGGTTTATGAGTCCACTTGGAGGCAACATCACTACTTGGGCCCAAATTCAACAAGCCTTCAATGAAAAATATCTGGACTAATATAGGCCCAAATAAACAAAGGAGGAAATCTTTAGGATGACCTTTGGAATTGATGAATCTTTAGAGGACTATGAGGAAATATTTCAACTCAGTTATACGATAGCCAACTGCTCCCTTGATCCTGTGTCACCCAAGCTATTTCTTACCCGAGGGATCAAGGAGGATGTAATGTAAACCCTCAACATGGTGTTTGTTGAGAATTTCTACCAATTTCCTTATGGTGAAATCAAAACTATATTTAAGAACCACTCTAGGGATGCTAGGAAAAAGGGTAGGTCTAGCCAAATATTGGTTAGTTCCTCTCCCTCCTCTCCCTCCACAATAACCATCAAGCATGAGATAGGCAATATGTTGGAATATTTTAAGAGTGAAATGTTGTATATATTTTCCTTGCAAATGGATACCATGCAAATAAAAAGGATGAAAGAGGAAGCATAAAGGGTATTATCTATATTTTGTCCTAAAAGTACTAAAAGACATTGTAGGTATGAATTCCAACTGAATTTCATAGAGGTCTGCTTATTCTATGAAGAGAATCATGCAATAGATAAATGCCCCTCTCTACTAGGCCTAAAGGGTATATACCAAGGAGGGTGTTACACTAAAAACTGTCACCTTGACATTCTGCTGACTGTATGAGCTCATTATTACTCATACTTCCTCCTTTTGCAAGTCCAATATACCAGCTCCTCATGTCAAGCTTCAAAATTAGAAGAAAATCCTTAAAATCCCCTTAGAATTGGTATCGCACTTTCTCTATGCATTCCCTGCGGTCCCACACCTAAATCTCAGCCTGTCTGCGGAACCATAACGCACTTTCTTTGTGTAATGGGTGCGGACCTCTGTAAAATATAAAAAGGCGAGAAAGTAAAGATAAAAAGTGAATTCCAGATGAATTCTAGAAGATTCTGGATGGGAATTTTCGGGAATGGATACGCTTTGAGAAGGTTCATGTATCCCTCACTTGATGGAGTTAACCCCTTGATGTAAGGAGCTTATCCCTTTGAAGGAGGATTCTATCCCTTCATATTTGGAACAAGAAACCTCCTCTTTTCCACTATAAAAAGAGGCCTTGGGTAGCCTCAAAGGGAGTTCAAGCTTATGATATTTGAAGTTAAATGTTGTTGAGATTCAGACTTAGTTAACTAAGACTTTCTGTGAGGTTAAATCACTCATCTCCATTTGTCTTGGTTCAAAGAGTGCAATACTTGTCAAAGTAGAGGAGATTCCTGCTTCGGACCCCAGGAGGACCTGCACAACATCAAGGCACAGGTTGTAAAGGTTTTCTACATTTGAAGTTAATACAAATATACTCATTTCTCTCATTAAACTGTCTATTCATGGTTTATTTCATAAATTCCTTGATCATTATGATAAGTATGATTTGTAATAATGTCTATACAGGTGCTGCTTAATCTTTTTGCTTGTTTGTGACTGCAGATTCACGAGGAACGTTCTTTCAGTGCACGGGAAAGGACTTCAACGAAATCAAGCAAGCGTTGGACATAAGGTAGGCCTTACACCTATATAGTGTTTTTATAAATCTTATATGCTTAGAGAGAGATTAGTATAATTGGCTGTTTGTTGCTAGTTACCTTTTGTACTAGAGAGATCGGTCTTGTCCGCAAGACGGATTAATCTACACAACAAAATGGCGACTCCACTGGGGAAGAACTTGTTGTTTTTGGTTCTCTTTGATTTTTGACTTGAGGAAACGTTTTCTCTGGTTTTTGATTGATATACATCTGTCTGGGTACTTTAGATTTTTTCTGTTTTTGAAAATTTAGAAGTGTTTTGAGTTTTTTCTATAATTTTTGCTAGGACCGCACTCTGCATAACTTTGACAGTGCGGGCAGTTTCGCACATTCTTTATAGAATACAGTGCGGGACCGCACCTGTCAACACTGCTTACATGCGGACCCTGTAAAAATTTTAGAAAATTTCTAGGTTTCTTTTTCTAGTTTATTTTTAGATTTTTGGTTTCTGCCCAGACTGGTTATTGTGTCTATCAAGAATTCATTGTGAATGAACTCCAACAGTGTTAATGTTTTGGTGATTTTCTAGAAGATTTTTGCCGATTGGATTGTTTTTCCTGCTTGGTGTTTGTGGTGATTCGAACTTTTGACAATTTGAAGTATCTCAGATTACATTGATCTCTTTTTGTCTTTTGAATCCGACCTGATTGTGAAAACATCCTATGTTGAGAAATTAAGCCTTTTTATTTCTTTGCAAATCTTTGAAAAAACTTCGTTTAAAGTTTTGAATTTCATTTTTTGTAAAAACATATTTTGAGTGTTTTTGATCTGTTTGTTATCTGAACGAATAGATTCTTAGTTTGCTGAACAACTAAGGGAAACATTCATAAAAAAAAAAAACTCTAAAAAGCTTTTACTCAATTTAGATCATAGTTCTCAAGATTAGATTTTATAGTTTTGAGTAGTTTTAGTTTTGTAGCTTTCTTTCGGAAGAAAATCGTTTTGTAGCTTCTTGTTTGGAAAAGAAAAAGAGTTTTCTTGTGAGCTTTGATAGTTTATTGAAAAGACAAAATAGTTTCTTTCAATTATTTTTCATGTTTGAAGAAGGAGTTTAAAGGTTGCATTCTCTAATTCTTTCTTTAGATAGAAAGTTCATTGAAAGAAAAAAGAATTGAATATCATCATAGGTGCATTTTAGTGTTTTTTGGAAGTCGAGTCTTCACATCATCCAAAGTTTCATTTCCGCACCCTTTGACTTAAGAAACAGCTCTTAAAAGTAACGCTTAAATAAAATTCATTTAGTAATCTTTTTATTTCTAGGGCTCTCATCACCAACATAGCTTAGGCTAGTATCTTGGAGTAGGGAGTAATTAACTCTCCAAGATAGCTAAAACAAACAAGTAGATATATCTTGCGGTAGGAAGAATTCCAGTTGTTGCATGTATGCTCTGGGAAGCTCCTCTTAAAGGAGTTAAGCACGAGATCAAATCTGAACCAGTGGGGTAATCAATCCTTCCTCATTGGGAACGATAGAAGATATACACGTATTAAAAACGGTAAACCTCGGATAGACCATTGTCGAGGAGCCAGGGGTCACTTGTCGGTAAACCTTGGATTCTATTCAAGGAGCCTTCAAGGGGATTGAGATTTGTTACTCTGCCCTTGCGTGTGTGTCGGATCATAGACTGTTCCCCCAGGTATATTTGTTTCAGTTGGTAACCTTAGAGGCCATAATCTTTAGGATTCTTTCCTAAGGTGATGGTGGAGGGAAGATCCCACTATACCTAGAACAAATGTCGACTAGACTCACTTGGACTCTCTGGGGGGTTCTCTTCACTCGAGATGGTTATGTGAAGAAACTTGTGCCAGTCTGTTTCATTAAGCAGGTTGTCGGGGTAACTGTTCCAACCGCCCTTTTCGTGTTAAAACTCTACTAAGTTGGATTTCATCACCAACTAGTGATTTTAGTACGGAAAGTTACTTGTTTGTGTGTGGTTTGAAATCTTAGATTTTTTAAGCGAGTGATTCAATTGTTTGTTTCTTAGAGACTTTTAGGTGTTTTCATTGAAATTTTTCTTTGTTTGCGTGTGATTAGATAATTTTTCATCGTGGCGGAATTGCCGAGACAATCCCGGAGAATACAAGGGAAACCCCCTGAATTTACACCAGGTCATCTTGAAGGGCTTCGAGCTCTGGTACCACACAGTAGCCGTAGACTTAGATCAAAAGAAGCTGAAAGCTCTGCTATTGTGATACATCCTGATCATCAAATTCCTACAACAGAATATATTCAAGAACCGATTTCAGTTTCTGAAGTCACTGAAAATATTTCTCCTACTGGAGAATTATCTAATGAACCTGAAATCTCTGAGCCTGAAACTGAATCTTCTGTGTTAGAAACATCCTCAGGATTTATCTCACCAACTTCTAGCAATCCAGGTTCACCTAGGGTAAGAAATATCATTACAGAAAATCTTCCCTCTGGACTAATTTCTATAGAAGAACTTACTAATCCAGACGAAGACATATCTCTTCCCAACTCCCCTCAATCGTTAAATCTTAGGGAGCGTGAATATATTTTCTACAGCCCTATTCGAACTAATCCCTGGTATCTCTCTTTAACTGATTTTTTAGAGAATCTGGGTCTTGCTTTTTATCCACCTCGAGTTCCATTTCATTCTACACCCAGAGGATATTATCCTTCATATATTATGGCTGGAGAGTCATCCATGTTTTCACAAACGCCTGAATCTTTTTTACATGGTGGTCCTTCCGTTCCTTCGGGATATCAGTCTTTGTCTGGTACTTTCTCGGGGGCAACTCCTCAACCTATCAAAAACGTGTTATCATCTGGTCTTGGTGAGCTTAAAATTGAAACGTCGAACGCAGAGCAAGTTTTTATGATGTCTGGTAACATTCCTAATCCTCAAGCTCAAGGCAGTCAGTTTCCTTCTGGGGGTCAACCTCAGGGAACTCAGTTACCGCCTGGGGGGCAACCTCAGGGTAGTCAATTACCGCCTGGGGGGCAACCTCAAGGTAGTCAGTTACCACCCGGGGCACAACCTCAAGGTAGCTTTTTCCCAGGACAAACTGTGGATCCATATTATTTTGGGGGGCAACCCCAAGGACAATACATACCCCAGGGTTATCAACCTCAAGGACAGTACATTCCTCAAGGTCAACCCCAAACTCAATATGCTGCTCAGGGTCCTCAACAACCCCAACTTCAGTACGTGCCTCAAGGTTATCAACCTCAAGGGCAGTACCCAATGCAAGATTACCAACAGCCTTCTGGTCAACCATCTGTTCAAGGAGCCGGAACTTTACCTTATTATCAACCCTACGTTCAACTAGGTTTTGGTCCTTATGTTCAACCTTCTACGGGACAATACCCCGGAATGATGGTGTGGGATCCGTCCCAATATCAATAGCCCTTGCAACCTAATGTGCAGTTACCTTATCAACCTGGTCAGCCATTGGTTTCTGGTTCAACTCAACAACCTGTTCACCCAGCTATTCAAACTCCTGCACCTAGTTCAGTTCAGCAGGCTGGGCCTAGTACACCTCAGACTCCGCCCCAAACTGCTGCAACTACTGCAACGTCTGTTCAACCTGTTACACCTATTTCTGGAGTATCTGTAGCCCCGAGTTCGGCTATCCCTGTATCCGTGCAAATCCCTCAAGTCTCTGTACCTCAGTCAGGACCTTCAGTTCAGACTACAGTTCAGATGCCTGCAAGACAAGCCGGTACAAGTACAGTTGTTACAATTCAACCTCAATTTACTTATCAACCGTACCAGGGACAGCCGCAATTCGGTCCCTATGTACAGAATCCAAGCTATCAACCATACCCTGGTTATACTTATCAACAACCTCAGTATGGTCTGATTCATCCTGGTTTTCCAGGAGGTTACACGATACCTAATGCTAATCCGATTCCTAGTTATCCTGGGTATCCGCCTCCTGGATCTGCTTTGGCTTCTCAAGGTTTTCGTGACCCTAACCGTCAATTACCGTTCATCGCAACTTTGGACTTACCAGATTTGACGCGCCTTACAAATGATCCTATTTTCTATTATCAGAACTGGCCGTCAATGCCTCATAAGTTGCCCAGTGATATACCGAAATTTGAAGGTAAGTCAGGAGAGGATCCATCAAATCATGTTATGACTTATCACCTTTGGTGTGCATCTAATTCGATTATTGATGATTCGATTCGCTTATGTATTTTCCAAAGAACCCTCATAGTTCTTGCAGCCAAATGGTACATTGAGTTGCCACGAGGCTCGTTTCATAATTTCAGTCAGTTAGCAACATCTTTCTTAACTCATTTCCAGTTGCCTGTCAGATACGACAATGGCACAGAATTATTAACTTCACTAAAACAATCTACGTCCACATATATTTCTGATCATATTCATGAGTGGCGACGTAGACGACGTTTGGTGAAATTTTATATTCCGGATCAAATTTTGGCAGAATGGTTTGTGAAATCTTTATTGCCCAAGATCACTGAAGATGTAGCTAAGGCTGGTTTTGTTACTGAAGAGCAAGTAATTTCTCAGGCTCAGTACCTAGACCTCGTCTATACGCAATCAGGTACTCTTCATGAGAAAATTCCCGATCTTCCCAAACAAGGTCAAATAGCTGCTGCTCCTTCAGGGTCTCATGCCGCTGATGGTATGATTGGTACAGTTAGTTCTAAAAGTAAGAAGAAATCCTCAAATAATTCTTCTCCAATTATAACTTTACCTGATTCCCCGAAAGGAGAATCCTCTCCCGAAGTTTCTGCCGACATTCATGTCGTTGAAACATCTACGACAAAATCAAAATCTGGTGGTAAAAAGAAGGGGAGGAACAAAAACAAGAAAAATTCGAAAGAAAAAACAGATAGAGAAGAATCCAATGACGAGAAACGTAAACCTCGCTATCCTTGCTTCATTTGTGAACAAGATCACTTCATGAAAGAATGTCCATATCGAGAGGAAGTTACGAAACTCGTTAAAGGATCGCAACAACCTGCTGTCTTGAAGGATCCTTTTCCAGTTCAAGATAGTAAGATGATTGGTTCTTCCTCGACTACTTTAGAAGAGCCTATTATGATGATGTCTCATGTAAGGGTTGCGACACGATCACAAGATTAGGGTTCTAAGAATCCCGTTGATGGCAAAGAAGGAGAGTCTTCTAATGCGAATACATCAAATACACCTCCTCCTGTTTCCGGTCCGCTACAGATTGAGAAACAAAATCCAGACTTGATAATCAAACCGCCTGCTAAAGGTGTTCTTCGTAAATCAGCTTTCAATCCACATGCGAGAGCTGCTCAGAATTACAACATTGTTGAAGATTTAGCTGTTTCTCCTTCAACAATGTCGGCTTTGGAAGTGCTGCAATCGTGTCCAGCACAGCGTAAATTATTATTGTCTGTTATAGGAGCTGTTGATGTTCAGGATTCTAACCTTATTATCTTCGATTTAGAAACTAGTACACCGCATCTTCCTCACCAAATGGCTTTCCAGATTCCAGTGTTAGTCAAAAACAGACCTATTTTTCAGACTGTGATTGATGAGGGAGCTTCAACGTGTATTATGTCGCTTCAGTGTTGGAAATCTCTTGGTTCTCCTACACTTAACCAATCTCCGACGATTCTAAAAGCTTTTGATGGTCGAGGTTTTCAACCTTATGGTATTTTGCAGGATTCACCCATAGGGGTTGAAGGGAAAATCGTTAATCTAGATGTGGAAGTGGTTGATGCCCCTCTAGATTACAACCTTCTACTGGGTCGTAGTTGGTCTTATGCTATGACTGCTGTTGTCTCTTCGGTCTTTCGACTTATAAAATTTCCATATCAAGGAAAGATCGTGACAATAGATCAGTTAACTTATTTTTCGTCAGACCCAGCCTCTACAGAAACAATCCAGCATGTTGGTAAAACGGCTATCCCTTATAAGGATGTCGGAGTAGGTTTGGTTAAAGATTCTGGTTTGCTAGGAACTTTTTTCTTTCCTCCTCCTAACGTATCGCCTTCTACTGCAACTATTCATATGATTTCGTCAGAAACAGTTATGTTTGATGATCCTTGGATTATTCCTTTAGAATCTGAGATAGATTCATTTGATGGCGTGATGCCTTTGAGTCCATTTGAAATTGCGTATCAGGCTGTACAGTCTTTTTCCGACCCCTCTTCAACCGAAGTTGATCCAATGAATGGGATCCAAGAGGAATCGCTTTCTATATCTAGTTCAGTAACAACAACATTTCCTGAAATTGTTCATACAGATGAGAAAATTCGTGAGTTTTTGTCTGTTGATGATTTACCATGGGAAGATCTACATCACCGATCTTCATTTTTACCTGAATTAGATCATTTTGAAAATGATTTCGCTTCAATTTTTACTGCTGAATATGCCAAGGAACCTCAGAATCCATTGCAAAATCCTGATTTTGAGTTAAATTTGGAAAATATATCTAGAACGGCTCCAATTGACATTTCAGTAAAACCAGGAATAATTGAAAACATTCATATAGGTGCTTGTTGTACAGATGAAGAAATTCAGACTTATAAAGCCCTATTTCAAGAATTTCGTGACGTGTTTGCCTGGTCTTATGAAGAAATGCCAGGAATTGATCCATCGATCGTAGTTCATGAGATTAAGACTTACCCGGATGCTAAACCTGTCCGTCAACGATTACGTCAAATTCATCCTAGAAAAGCTGCTGCTATAAAAACTGAAGTTGAAAAATTACTTCGAGCAGGATTCATTTATCCAATTCCCTTAACGGATTGGGTATCGAATATTGTTCCCGTGACTAAAAAACAAGGAACGATAAGAGTATGTATCGATTATAGGGATATTAATCGAGCGTGTCCAAAAGACAATTATCCAACTCCCTATATCGATCAGATAATCGACGATTGTGCTGGTAGTGAACTATTCTCCTTTATGGATGGTTTTTCCGGCTATAATCAAATAAACATACTCCCTGCAGATCAACCTAAAACAACTTTCATTTGTCCGTGGGGAACGTTTGCCTATTGTAAACTACCTTTTGGACTTAAGAACGCTGGAGCAACTTTTCAACGGGCTATGTCTTATGCATTTCATGACATTAAGCACATTGTTCAGCCATATCTCGATGATTTACCTGCTCATTCATTACGTAGGGCCGATCATCCCACTCATTTAAGAGCAATTTTTATGAGATGTCGGCATTATCGGATAAGGTTGAATCCGCATAAATGTGTTTTCTGCGTAGAATCGGGTCGTTTACTGGGATTTGTTGTCTCGAAATCAGGCATTCGCGTCGATCCATCGAAGGTTGAAGCTATTGTTAAATTGCCTCCTCCTTCGACTTTGCGCCAACTCCAAAGTTTGTAGGGGAAAGCAAAATTTTTACGTAGATTTATTCCTAACTATGCTGAGCTTACAAAGGGTTTTACCCGGTTGTTGAAACAGAACATTCTGTTCTTTTGGGACGAGATCGTTGATCGATCGTTTGATGCACTTAAACACGCGTTGACCCATGCACCGTTATTGCATCCTCCCAACTACAACCAAGATTACATTTTGTATCTCGCTGCTTCTCATTCCACCATTGGGATGGTACTAGTTCAGGAAGATGAATCTCACAACGAACATGTGATTTATTATCTTAGTCGAAATTTAAATCCGACTGAAATCAAATACACACATGTGGAGAAATTGGCCTTGGCAGCTGTTCAAGCTGTCCAACGTTTTAGACATTACATCTTGTTACGTAAAACCACGGTAATTTCTGATTGCAACCCTATGATGTATATTTTGACCAGATAATTGCTAGGGGGCAAATATTCCAAATGGATAGTTATCCTGCAGGAATTTGACTTGGAATTTGAGAAATCCAAGGCAAAGAAGTCTTTGGTTTTTGCGGAACTGATGTGTGATTTCCCCTCTACTGATACTGAAATAGTGGCAGAAGAGTCCATTTTGGATGAATCTTTGTTTCTTATCAGTACACTTGATCCATGGTATGGGGATATTATTGTGTATCTCCAAACCCAATCTTTTCGGCCTGACATTTCACGAACTCAGCGACGGAAAATACGCTTCCAATCCCAACAGTATAATATCATTGGTGATACACTTTATCGACGTGGAGCGGATTCTGTTTTCCGACGTTGTCTAACTCATGAAGAAGCTGAGAAGGTCTTGAATGACTGTCATTCTGGAGCATGTGGCGGTCATATGTCTGGGTATGCCACTGCCCAAAAAATATTGCGTGCAGGTTATTTCTGGCCAACATTATTCAAAGATTGCATTAATGCGGTTCGGAAATGCCATAACTGTCAAGTTTTTGATCGAAAAATGCGCGCGCCACCCGCTCCTCTTCACCCTATAATTGCTGTTGGTCCTTTCGCGAAATAGGGTATCAATTTTATCACATGTAACCCTCACTCGGCCGGGGGGCATGCCTATATTATTCTCGCAGTAGATTATTTTACGAAATGGGCCGAGGCAATGCCTACATATTCAGCTGACGGCAAGACTGCTGCAACATTCGTATTTAATCACATAATTTCTAGGTTCGGTGTTCCTCAAGCTATTATTACGGATCATGGAAGTCATTTTCGGAATATCATGATGACTGAACTGACAGAACAACTTGGCCTACGCCACAATAGTTCCACTCCGTACTATCCACAAGAAAATGGTATGGTTGAAGCCATCAACAAAGTTTTAGTCACCATGATTAAAAGAATCATTGGTATTCACAAGACGAATTGGCATTCCATGTTATTTTCAGCGCTTTGGGCATATCGAACCTCAGTCAAAACATCAACGGGTTTCACTCCTTTTCAACTGGTCTATGGTTTAGAAGCTGTGCTGCCGATTGAATGCGAAATACCGTCACTAAAATTAGCCGTAGAATTACTTCCAGCTATGTCATAAGAGGAGAAACGTTTCTTGTACTTGGCCCAATTAGATGAGAATCGACGAAGTGCTGCAATAGAAAACGAGGCTCATGTTAAAAGGATTAAAGCTCAGTATGATAGAAATGTGACCCCTCGAAATTTTTCAGAAGGAGACCTAGTTTTACTTTATGATCAAGCTAACGACAAACTAGGAGCTGGGAAATTCGTGCCTATGTGGCATGGTCCTTACATTGTGAAACAAAAGTTAGCAAAAGGGGCCTATGAGTTGATAGATTTTGACGGTGTCCCTTTGGATAAACCTAGAAATGGGCTTTATTTGAAGCGATATTATGCTTAAACGAGGTGTGGAGATTTTTGTTAGTTTAGATTTCTTTACTGCTGGTGTGTTTTAGATTAGAAAAGTGAGCCTAGTTTAGAAGTGTGTTTTTATCACTATGACTGCTTATCTGAGTTTTACTCTTGATATTTCAGATGTCGACGTCTCTTCAAACCTACATTGGTTTTGCTGATGGTGCTTGTCGTAGTACACGGAACATTTCTTCCGCAGCTTGGGTTATCTATTCACCCTCTGACGAGTTAGTATTCATGCATGGGGTAAGCCTTGGTCAAACAACAAATAACATTGCCGAGTATAGTGCAGTGATTGAGTTATTATCTGAGTCCATATCATTTGGAATTCGGAGTTTGATTGTAAGTTTGGATTCTGAACTTGTTGTATTACAGCTTAACAGGGTTTATACCATTAGAAATCCGGTGTTATTACGGTTATTTTTTAGAGTTCGTCTCTTGGAACGTGAGTTTGATTACATTGAATATCAACATATTCCAAGACATTTAAATACATTAGCAGATTCAATTGCTTCTAGTATGATAAATAGACATTTGCAATAATTAAACGCAGTAAAACAAACAACATTCATTTATGTACACAGATAGCCGTCAAAATAGTGATATATATCATAGGAGTGTGTTCAAAAATATACATCGTCTTCGATCATAGGTTGGAAATACCTTATGATCGGCAAAAATGATAATACAAAAGTCAAAAATGAGTCTACACGATCATCCCATCACTGATGATGATCTCGATAGGAAACAAATGCTCGGGCCACCCTGCATAGGAACCTCCTAAAAGGTCCTGGGACTCCAATCACATATCTCTGTAGCCTGAGAGGGATGTCATCTATGCTGGTCTCTGGTATATCTAGAGTCAAGCGCTCTAGATGATGCTCCAAATCAGTCAAAATCTCTACTGATTGGCCTGCTGGGGCTGGTGCGGGCACAACTGGTTGTCTCCTCTCGAAAGGTTGGAGATGAGCTGGTCGTTGTGGACCCACGTCTGTATTCAAAAAACTTTTGGTTATTAGTTTTCTAAGACGATAAAAAACTAAAAAAATTAGAACTTAGCAAACGTTGAAAAATGTTTTTACCTGAATCATCCCACTGTTCCCCTGCAGGGAGAGACATCTCTCTATCACTGCGGAAATCTATCCCGGCATATGGAAAATCCTCTATCATGAAAACTTGGCGATCCAGCCAACGAAAATAAGAAGAAGGGAATCGTACAATCTCAGTGCCCTCAATAGCATGACGGGCCATCAGCGCGGACCAACGAACCATTCTTGGTTCTCGAGGTCGACCGGTACCAATAACAATACTTTTTGGAGCTAATAGGGGAATCCTCTCCAGAGCAAAGGAAACGACGATGGATCCGTATCCAAATTTTTTCAGTTTCCCGGTTTTTGCTCTGGTAATTTGGCCTTTTACATTGGCCAACACAGCTTCACACCAGTTAAAGATGGTGCCGCGAAAACAGTCCACTGCAACACGCATTTGGGAACCAGTAGCCACATGAAGTGCGGCACTCCCACACAGTTTGGTAACGGTAAATGCTATAACTTTCAGTTCAGGATGGATGATATGTTTTATGTCAATCCGTTTGTCCCGAGGATTTGCCTGATCATTGCAAAATTCGAGTTGAAGACTAGCGACAGTCTGGCCACCTGGCCTAGTCCCAAACAAGGATACTTGTTCGCCCCTCTTGGACAAACCAGTCAAAAAGTATATATCCTCCAGCTCAATTTCGAGCCGGTGGCCACCAATAAAGAAGCACTGGTCCTCCACATGCCATCTGTCTACCAACCATGTTAAGAGTTCCACCTGTGCCCTCATGCCTGCGATGGCCCAGAATTTGTATAAGCCACATGCTTTTAATGCCCTTTGTGTGGGAAAATGAAGTATTACAGCTTCATCTACTTCCTCATGCTCTCGTTCTCGCCAGATAAGCATCTTGTTAATCCTGCAACACAAAATAAGGCAAGTTAGAATGATTTAATTTGAAAATTTTTGGCAGAAAAATGAGAAAACCGTGTTTTAAAATTAACCGCGCAGGTACCGCACCCGCTCTTTGTAAACAGAGCGTAGCTCCGCACGCGGATTGTGTGCCGGGTGCGGCACCCTCGATTTTTTCCCGTTAAGAAAAAATCGGGGTCCGCAGGTAACCTGTGTCTCACCTGCGGACCCCGCGGGCGCATTTTTTAACCATTTTTTGCCCTAAAAAATCAAACTAAGGCCTAAAAATGAATTTCAAACGGATGAAAAACAAGATAAGGAGGTCGTGGATTACCTGGGGCTGACGATTTTCGATTCCAACGGTTGAATTTTCCAGAATATTCACGGGAACTTTTTATCCAAAAGCTTTTTACTTTTCACTCTGCAACTGAATGGTAAAAATGAAATAGGAAAAGTCCTTTTTATAAGTTTTTTCGAATGAATGAATTTTTAATTTATTTATTTTTCACTTTAAAAGGGTATTTTTTGAAAGCATTTTTACTTATCTTAAACAGGTATGTGTAATGTTTTGATTTTTTGTGCAGAAACATGATTTTTCAGGTGAAATGATCGTTTTTCAGCAAAGAGCATACTTTTATCACTTTTTCGGACTCTTTCAAAAAATTTACGAAAAAGCGAAACCTTGGAGTCCCCTTTTAAGCCCTTTTCAGACTCTCTAAATATGGAAATATTGCCGAGTACTTGACTATTCGAACTCGTTAAAATAAATGAACAGTCATCCTTTCAGTATAAGTTTACCCCTTTTACGGACTGAAATGGACTATTTACGAAAAAGGTATACATTGACTAAATACGGTCAATAGAGTTCTCTACCGCATTATTTTATCCTTTTTCGGGCTCGAGAGACTAAATTTACGAAAAAGAACACCCATGGAGTTTTCTTAAGTTTTTCTTCTGACTCCCTAAAACTGAAAAACACCGAGTTTCTCCTATACTGGACTCGTTAAAACTTAACAGTAAAGGACATATTTATTTTTCAACAGGAACGAACCACTCCTTCTTAGGGTTCAAATTTTAAACTAAGTTGGACTCATCCGAAGGATGAGCTTATAATCAAGCAAATGTTATCCTCCTCAAGCTTGTCAAAAATAAAGAGGTACTTGCCAGAAATGGTGGGGGAAAAGAGAGAAAAATGGGCATTTTTGTTGTATTTTAAATCTTTGAAAACTCAGTCAATCACTCTTGGACACGACACTTATATTCACCTGGGTTGGGAAATCCTTTGCCTAACAGTTAATCAAACCACATTGAAAGTTTTCAGCCAGTTTCTGGGTATTAGCTTTGGGTCAATTGTCACCAAGCCATCTGCAGTGTCGTTATGTGTCCAAGAGAACAGTTCAAATAAAACCATTCATCTGCAAAATATCTGTCATCCATTTTTGACCATCCCTGAGTCAGTCCTTGCCAATATATTTTCAAAACTTGATCTATGATTTCGTGTTGTGGGCTTACCTACGACAAATCGCTTTCTATCGACATCAGCACATTATCTAGGAAGTTGATCCAGAAATCGTCAGTACCTTGAAATCTGCATGCCTCAATGGCAGGTTTCTCGCCTTCGACGACAGGTTGCATCATTGACCTTCGATCGAGTGATTCCGTGACATGTTCGACTTCAGCTCGTTCATTCACATTTCATGGATTGTACTGAGTACTTTGAGAGCCATTGACATTACTGGTGGTTTCTCTCACACTTGTTAACAGTTCACATCATTGACTGGTAATCAAGTGGTTTCTACCATGTTCGACTTCGATACATTCATTCACATGGATAGAATCGTACTGGTTCAAGATGTGGAAATCAAGACCCTGGATCTAGTTTCCACCATCCAGGCTGCGAGGAATTTTGTTGTCATCTATACAGTAGACTATTGATAAACAGATGGCTGCGTCCATACCGTGTCTACATATATCTGTACTATGATGTATTCAAAATCATTCCTGTATCAGAACGATTTCAGTTAGTTTATAGTTAGTTTTTATCTGAGTATGGGAATGCCTACCTCAGTGATGACATATACATGTATATATTTTGCATTGAATGTTTTTATAGGTTCCGACTGGGGTGTCCACAGGATGATCTTTGAAATGATAAAGTACTGCACTCTTCATATATGACAGACTACAGCTTCATCTACTCCAGACTTTTCACTTTAGGGGGCAATTTGTTACACTAAAATCTGTCATCCTGACATTTTATCATGAGTATGAGCTCATTATTACTCATACTTCCTCCTTTTGCAAGTCTAACATACCAGCTCCTCATGTCAAGCTTCAAAATCAGAGAAAAGTCCCTAAAATCCCCTAAGAATTGGTATCGCACTTTCTCTATACATTCCCTGCGGTCCCGCACCTAAATCTCAGGCTGACTGCAGAACCATACCGCATGTTCTTTGTGTAATGGGTGCAGACTTCTGTAAAATATAAAAAAGGCGAGAAAGTAAAGATAAAAAGTGAATTCCAGATGAATTCTAGAAGATTCTGGATGGGAATTTTCGGGAATGGATACGCTTTGAGAAGGTTCATGCATCCCTCACTTGATGGAGCTAACCCCTTGATGTAAGGAGCTTATCCCTTTGAAGGAGGATTCTATCCCTTCATATTTGGAATAAGAAACCTCCTCTTTTCCACTATAAAAAGAGGCCTTGGGTAGCCTCAAAGGGAGTTCAAGCTTATGAGATTTGAAGTTAAATGCTGTTGAGATTCAGACTTAGTTAACTAAGACTTTCTGTGAGGTTAAATCACTCATCTCTATTTGTCTTGGTTCAAAGAGTGCAATGCTTGTCAAAGTAGAGGAGATTCCTGCTTCGGACCCCGGGAAGACCTGCACAACATCAAGGCACAGGTTGTAAAGGTTTTCTACATTTGAAATTAATACAAATATACTCATTTCTCTCATTAAACTGTCTATTCATGGTTTATTTCATAAATTCCTTGATCATTATGATAAGTATGATTTATGATAATGTCTATATAGGTGCTGCTTAATCTTTTCGCTTGTTTGTGACTGCAGATTCACGAGGAACGTTCTTTCAGTGCACGGGAAGGACTTCAACAAAATCAAGCACGCGTTGGACATAAGGTAGGCCTTACACCCGTATAGTGTTTTTATAAATATTATATGCTTAGAGAGAGATTAGTATAATTGGCTGTTTGTTGCTAGTTACCTTTTGTACTAGAGAGATCGGTCTTGTTCGCAAGACGGATTAATCTACACAACAGGCACAACATGTATGTGGGATTCCTCGATTCCTGCTTCGGACCCCGGGAGGACCTGCACAACATCAAGGCACAGGTTGTAAAGGTTTTCTATCTTTAAAATTAATACAAATATACTCATTTCTCTCATTAAACTGTCAATTTGTGGTTTATTTCATAAATTCCTTGATCATTATGATAAGCATGATTTATGATAATGTCTATACAGGTGCTGCTTAATCTTTTTCCTTGTTTGTGATTGCAGATATACGAAGGACGTTCTTTCAGTGCATGGGAAGGACTTCAACAAAATCAAGTAAGCAAGCAAAGCGTTGGACATAAGGTAGGCCTTGCACCCGTATAGTGTTTTTATCAATTGCATATGCTTAGAGAGAGATTAGTATAATTGGCTGTTTGTTGCTAGTTACCTTTTGTACTAGAGAGATCGGTCTTGTCCGCAAGACGGATTAATCTACACAACAGAGGGGTAGAAGGTGGGTCAGAGAAGTTGTTCTTCATTAATCAAAGTAGATCCCCATGTCCTTGGCCATATCAACAAGGAATGTAAGGTGCACATTATCCTCACTACAATCCAAATTAAAATGCACCTTTCCAGCCTTGCTACATTTCCACTCATCCATCATGGTCCACACCTCCTCCTTAGAATTATGATCCTAAATATCCTCCTCAACCTATCAACCCTCCTTTTTAGCCATATCCACCACAATATTCCCAATGGATTACGTGACCAAATGGGCTAAAACAAAGGCAATAAAGGAAGAAACTGAGAAAAAGGTGGTTGAATTTATGAGGGAGAACATATTCTATAATTTTTTTTTTCCAAGGGAGTTATTCACTGATCAACAGACAAAATTTACATCAATTCTGATTGAATATCTCATGAGGAAGCATCACATCAAGAACAGGACATCCACTGCCTATCAACCTTAAGTAAATGGGAAAGTGGAGGTAAAAAACTAAGCATTGGAGAACATTATAACCAAGGTTGT